>JAKWBJ010000213.1:0-587500 GCA_023159175.1 Wohlfahrtia magnifica | reverse complement strand
GCATTGTCAGGGTTTGGCTATTTTGTTGCTGACAGCCCGCCCAGACCTGATTGGAAGTCGTCCTCGGCTTCTTCGTTGTCAAAACCTAGTGCTGGAGACCCGTCGCATCAAAGTTTCATCTTGTCAGCGCTATACACGGAGCAGAACCTTCGAGAAGTTAACTGCATTCCAGGGATATCCTCTACGAGGTAATGATCGTTTCCAAGGACACGAGTAATCATATACGGACCACGGTATCTTGGTTCCAACTTACGGGATTCCCAGGTAACCTGTGGTTCATTCTCCAAAACCACCAGTTCCTTTGCACAATATTCAGTTGATTTTCGATGTTTGCTGTCAAACTTTTTTTCAATTTTTCCCGCTCTTGCTTTATATTGACGGCTGCAAGTTTTCGCTTTTCTTCGATCGGAATTTTCTTGTTGTTTTCGAAATCATCTTGGATAGCAGTGAAGATTCGGTTTTGTATGATATCAATCGGCTGGGAATCGAAAATGAGTTTATTCGGGCTAAGTCCAGAAGTCACATTCTTTTGGGAGTTCACTGACCATTGAATTTTGTGCATGATAAGATCCCAGTCTTTTGCTTCTCTCATGGTTATACGCAAATGAGATAAAATTATTTGGTTTGCCCTTTTCACTTGGCCATTTGCCCTGGGAGTTCTCACGGCTGTCTTAATGTGCTGTATGTTGTTTCGATCACAATATTCCTCGAATAGCAGTTCCACGGTCAGTTATAATACGCTTCGGAAGTCCAAAATAACTGGTTAGCTCATTCAGAACACTAACCACGGGGGACGTCTTGGTACTTTTCACTGCCTTCACTACCACAGATTTAGTAAAAGCGTCAGATATTACTAGTATATGGGTGTTTCCCCTCCTGCTTCGTATAAAAGGTCCTACATGTTCTATATGTATCTGTCGAAAAGGGAGAGGCTCTAGATCACCATAATAAAGAGTGCCTTCGGTTTTGCCACCTTTTGCCGTATTGTAGCAACACTGTACAAGCAGCAATATACTCGTTTACGTATATTCGCATTCGGCTAAACCAGAAAGTCTCTCTAATTCTCTCCAACGTTGTCTCGAGATCGTAATGTCTGACATCGTCGTAGCAGAGTTTTGATATTCTCCATCGAATTGTGTTAGGAACCACAAACCTTAAACCATCATCTGTTTTTCTGTAGAGTCGTTAGTTTCGTAAAACGAAATCATTATTTGTTTTGCTTGGTCGGCTTTAATGGCACCATTTAGAACCTCTATAATGAAATGTAATTTTCGTCCTGTAACTGCATAGTCAGAAGCCGATCTTCACTGTGAGCTTCAATTTTTAAAACGGATCCTGCAGTCTCCGTCTCTTGTGATCAGAGGATCTACTAAGGGCATCTACATGGGCCATGCGTGATCCCTCCCGGTGAATAAATTTACAGTTGTACTCCAAAATCTTCATGAGCCAACGGGCGATTCTAGGTACGAGCTCCTGAATGATCTTCGCCTTAGTTATCGAAGCACAATCTGTAAAAACACGAAATGGTTTGCCTAGCAAATGGACTCTGAATCGCTCTATAGTTTGTGGTAAATAGCACGCGTTATTTTACTCTTAAACTATTTAAAATTATTATTATTATTTTATTTACATGTTTGGAAGTATAAAAGAATTCAAATTAAGTCGCGTGAAAAATTGTCTACAGTTGTGGCAGCAAAGATGACGCGAGGAATTAACATTTGTTTTCTTTTTCTTTTGTGTTTTAAGGTGCTGCCAGATTCACTCCGTTCACTAGCTGACAAACTTGGTGCTGCCACAGCTCTAATGATTCGACCACTGTCAACACTTCTAACTCATAGCTGTGATATTTGCTTTCAGCCTCGGTACAATGGCGACTGAAATAAAATGCAGGAGGCAATCTTCCGTCTGCGTCTGATTGTAATAGTACTCCTGCCAAGCCCACACTACTGGCATCAGTGTATACCTCATGTTTTGAGTTGAAGTCGTAAATCGCTAAAACTGGTTTACTACATACTCGTAAGACCTTTATAAGTTGCTCAAACGCGTTCTGTTGTAATTTAACCCAATTAAAATTCCCCTCTTCGGTCTTTCGCAACAGAGTGGTCAAATGTTTTGATATAATCGAATAATTCTCCACAAATTTTCTAAAGAAACTTGTGAGCCCTAGAAATCGGCGAACTTCGGTGACGTTGGTTGGTTGGGTTTTAAATTTTTTATAGCACTCACCTTGCTATCACCAGGAGTGATACTGATTCTACTCACCCTGTGAAATGCGGTGTATTGCTTCGAATTTTCATCAATCTCTATCTGATGGTAGTCCTTACGAAGGTTAATGGTGGTGAAATAATTATTTCCAGCAAGCTGCGCAAAATGTTCCTCCATTATGGGCATCGGGTATGGCGTCTTCTTTGTAATACGATTTAGTTGACGGTAGTCTACACATAGACAGTGCTCTCCGTTTTGTTTTTCGACCAACACAACACGAGATGTATAAGAAGAATTCTAGTGTCAAATTATGTTGTTCTTGAGAAGATCATCAACTATATTGGCGACAATGTTGCGCTTAGAAAAAGCAAGACGATACGGCGGGTGTAAACAGGTTTCTCGGTTGTTAACTGAATCTCCATTTTGGCCAAATTACATTTGCCTACCTCTGACGTATTTTCGGCGAAGCTGTCAGAATGGTTCTGAAGTACCATGTGTAAGTTGTTTCCTCGGTTTTTGATAAGTCCTCTCCTGTTCGTATCATATTTACCTTTTGTATCCAGCAGTTGTTACCTTCGATTACTGTGCGGCTACCTTTTCGACAAAGTACATCACGGCCCAGCAGTAGGTTCTCAGAAAGAAAATCATCTCCAATAAGAAACATTTCAGTTTCAAACAGGTTGTAATCAATTTCTAATGATGTTCTAATATACTTCTAAACCCTTTAAAATAAAATTACAGTCAAAACACTCACTAATACTTTCAGCAAACGATTTTCTAATCAAACTAAAATTACTGCCTGAATCGATCTAAGCCACGGTTTCGATATCGTTTATTTTTACGTTTTTAACGAGATCAACTGCCAGCTCTGGAGTTTTATTGTTTATTTTGTTTACGTTCGATTTATGTTTATCGTTGCAATCGGCTGTTTTATGAGTAGTACAGTGACATTTAAAACAGCGTTCCTTTCTTTGTGGTTGGGGGCATTTTATTGAATAATGACCGTAGGCAAAGCAATTGTAGCACTTAACCTTACTCTGTAGTGTAGTACTAGGGTGGTCCTCCTTCACTGCAGCCTTATTCAAAGCAGTCTTTGCACTTGGTGGAATCGATCTTGTTTTATTTTGCACATTTACACCTGTAGTGATGACGTCGTTATACTTACAATAACTATCAATGTCACGATATAGTTGGTTACATGTGGTATATGCATTAGATATTTTACTTTTTAAATTCGGCTCTTTAATACCATTTACGATGTTTCTAGCTATTGCGGATTCAGGTAGGTTACCTCCACTGCATAAAGCGTACATTCTAAAGTAGAACTCCTGTGGAGCCGCATTCAAACGGCGCCTCATTCGTGACATCGTTATATGGACATCCGCGGCATTGTCCTCATGCGGAAAATGAAATAAATACTTTTGAGCAAATTGTTGCCACCAAGAGAAAACAACCTGCAACGAATCTACGCAGTATTTCTCGGGACCCTTCATCTTCTGTTGCACGGCGAATATTAAAAATAGATCGTCCCAGCCGTAAGCTGATTTGAGCGTATCTATGTGTCTGACAAATTGGGTTGTATTTACTAATTTTATTTAATTTTACTTCCAAGTAATACAATAGAGAATTAAATAATTTTTATGTGTATGTATAGCTTTCCGTCGGCGTCCTTTCTGTTTAGCGGTTGCGTTTAAAAAAAATCGAACAAAACTCTACGACATAATCAACTGTTTGCACAATTTTCTTGATTTTTGAGTTCTCCTCTCAAGACGTTAAGCATATTTGCTAAAAAAATATCACTGCCACAATTACGCTTCTAAGCCAGTGGAATTAACGAATCTAAATAATTAAATTAATTCTACTAAATTGAAAACGTAAATGGCTCTATTTTTGCTCCTTTGTCACTCTTTTTGTTATACAAATGTATCTTAAATTATTCCTTTGAAATTAAAAAAAAATCGAATACAAATATACGACCAAAGCTCAAAATTTCAAACGTTATAAATTTTTATTTTTAAAAAATAGATGAGGCATATTTTTCATTATAGAGAACAGAATTTTAAAAATTAGCTAAGAATATTTAAGAAAGTGCGTCTTAGCAATACGTTTATTTTATCGCTAAATAATTTTTACAAATTTTTGGCTTTGGAAATTAGTTTTGGAGCATTACAGAATACGATTACTGATAAAACATTATTGTGATACTAGATTGTATTATTTTTTTGGTCACATCTAAATAAATATTTGTTTTCATTTGCACTTTTCGACACTAAATATTTAAAACATATCGCTCGTTTACTTTAAGTGTCATAACATAACATGTTTTTCTTATGAAAAATATTCTAATATATTCGGAATTTTGTGGTCTACATATATTGTGTGCAAAGATCTTTGAAGTTTGTGCAAAATTAAGAGCCGGAACCGGAACAAAGTGTTTATTTCTATATTAATGCTAAATAATAGAAAATTAAAAATTAAAACAGCTCTCCTGAAAAATTTTGTTTTTTGAATTATGACACTATTGAAGTTAATGAGCGACATGGAAAAGCTTTAATTTTACTAGAGTAATATACATTGCTAGCAACTTGAATAACACATCCCCTATGATTTTAAAAAATTATCTTATATCTTAAAAAATCAATTATGTGTTAAGACTCTTATCAGCTATGGTTTTTCAAGTTTTAGCCTTAGCACATAACTGATTTTTTGAGAAACATACATAACGTTTTATTAACATCGTGATGAGTACTATACATACATGTTAGTACGAAAGTTATTAATGTTTCGGTTTCAGTTATCCAAGTGAGGTATCACAGTCAGTCTGTTAATTGGAGCATATTAGTTGCTACGGACGTTTAAAATAAAATTAAAAAATCTAAATATTTATGCACTTAAATATAAAATCATTTTTTTCTTTTTTTCATAAAGATATACATAAAGCGTAATGGGGACTTTACTTTCGTAAGGGCATTGCTACACGTTCAATATATGTTGAATGCGGTCTAGTAACACGATATTTAATCGCAATATGTATGTAAAAAATTAAAGCAGAAATAAAGTAAAAATGGTATATCATATATTATATAAGTACGAGTATGTATACAGCAAAAAGATATGTATGTATGTATATCGGGCATGTTCTGTAAATCGAAAACAAATGAAATTGAAATCGAGCCAATTTTCAAAGACAAATAAAACTTAAACGTAACAATTTTTTTAAAGTTTTCATAATCAAGGACGTAATTAACCGAATTAATAGATTATAGCAATTCAAAATTTCGTTCGATTTCAAAATCAATCGATTTCGGTTTACAGAACATACCCGTATAAATTTATATTATATGCATTTTTGGTAATAAAGTGTACTTCTCCTACATTTTTGTCTGTTAGATTTGTAATTAACTACCTAGGACATAGTTTTAAAACACTTTATTTTTAATTTATATTTGAAAGTACTGGAAAAAAGTGGAATTTGTGCAGCAAAAATTATTCCGGCAAAGCAGAGCATCTGGTCAAAAAAATTATTGAAAATGTTTAAAAGAATCAAGGCTAGTGTTACTGTCGACGATGTGTGAAAAAAGTTATCTCAGTGCGTATTATTGAAATGAATTTTAAAAAATATGGAGTTAAAACGTTTTAGTGTCAGTGCAGATAATATATAAGCCAAGGACTTTTCAATCTCTTCAATTTCTCGGACAAGCCGAAAAGCCGAAAGATTTTCTTTAGTGAAAAAGAAAGTAAAATAACTTAACACTCTTTTTTAGTTCTCGATAGATATTGAATATGTAGGATACAATTACAATGATCAATTCAATAAAATGTATCACGGTCCAAATATCACAATATATATTGTAGCAGTGCCCTAATATAAATAATATTTTCAAATGTAAATTCGGTAAATAAAAATTAAAAGATGAACAATTATTTATTTTTATGTAACATATATAATAAAATCTTTCAATATAAGCACTTATGTTCAATTTCAATTAAAAAAGGTGATGTCGTTGCCAAAAATAATTAAAGCATAATAAACATTTATTGAATAAAACAATCTAATAAAATAATGCATTTAAATTAATACAAATTATCTGTTTTAAAAAAGTTTATCACATTTATACACATAATATAAGTAAAGAAAACAATTGTATGTATTACTTACTAATTTTATATAAATATAATAACTGTCATTCCAAGTCTTATACAAATAATTACCAATTATGAGTTTTAATTAGAAAACGAAATAAAAACATAAAAAATCGTTTAAGATTAAAAGGGCGTTGTTCATACAGTGACAAACATAAATATTGGCAAAGTAAGCCCTTTCAACTTAATGGGTGATTTAATGGTCTTATTAAAGAGATTTTTGATAAACTAATGTATTTACTAAATAAAATTATAAATTTCCTATAATATTCATTATGTTTCATTAAATTTTTTTATTATATTGTCTATATATATAAAAGAGGAATATTAAAATCCATTGTAATTGATGTTCTATGAAATGCGCCAACAGATTTTATTTAGAAAGCTTTCATTTGGTATATCGCTTCACTCTTTTTCAACTGGGCGTTGCTACGCCCATATAACATTTTTATTTATATGTCTATATCTTTAAAACGCTAATAGTAAGAGTCTCTAAATTTGGCCCAAATAACTTTGTGGCCAATACAAATCATCAGTCAAAATTTGAGCCTAATTGGATAAGTGGAAGTAGCACCTCCCATGCAAAGTAAATATTGATTTTTGTATATCTTTGGAACGGTAATAGTGGAAGGTTCTGAATTTGGTCTAAATAACTTAGTAGTTAATACATATCATCAGTCGAAATATGGGTGAAATGGAATAAGTAACTATTGTTTAAGTTATAAGTTAACTATTGTTTTTTTGTACATCTAGAGAACGATTGGAAGGTTCTGAACTTGGTCTAAATGACTTCTTGTATAGTACAAACCATCAGTTAAAAAGTGGGCGGAATCGGATAAGTGAGCATGGTACCTCCCATACAAATTAAAGAATGATTTTTGTATATCTTGAGAATGGTTATAGTTGAAGTTTCTGAATTTGGTTTAAATAACTTGACAGTCAATACAAACCACCATTTAATAAAAATATGGAATTTTGCATGTGTAGAGAATGGTAACAGTTAAAGCTTTCTTTATCTATCCACATAAATCAAAAAACAGGTACAACACAAAGGCTCCCAGCAACGCGGGAGGGATTACTCTAGTTTATTAATAAAGAAAAAAGAAAAAATACAAATTTCCACTGAACATAATTATTGGCAATTTTAATTAGAAACTATAAGATATTGGTTATAGATCGAAAATTAATATTAGATTATTAATCCTTTTTGTTATATAACTGCATCTAGTCATTTTGGGATAGAATTCAAAATTTTTTGGAGAGCGCTGTATCAATATTGTAAAATTTTTAGGCGAATACTTGCTTCATCTCATAATTTTGGTTATTGCCCTATTTTTTACTCGCCTATCCAAATTTTCACACAAATTCTTGATCGGATTTAGATCTGGCGATTGTATAAATAATAGGTGGAAGTGTAGTGTTAAAAAGGTGTCTAAGCCTACGAAAATAAACGGCATATAGGCCGTCTTTAATAAGAACATTTTTTAATCACCCATGAAGTTGAAAGAGCTTACTTTGCCAATACTTATATTCGTCACTGTACATATGTCAAACCGAATAAAGAAATTATTGCAATAAAAAAATAATTTGAAAT
This sequence comes from Wohlfahrtia magnifica, assembly GCA_023159175.1. Lineage (NCBI taxonomy): Eukaryota > Metazoa > Arthropoda > Insecta > Diptera > Sarcophagidae > Wohlfahrtia > Wohlfahrtia magnifica. Next base: position 579,558 of record JAKWBJ010000213.1, on the reverse strand, counting down.
AAAAGTCCGAAAGATAGTAGTTTATAAACATGTTCGTTAAAGCATTCACAATAAATAGTCAAATGTCACTAAACGTCACATTGCCTACGTTCGAGTCTCATAAAAAATATCTTTGAAGAGTTTTTAAAACGGACTAAAAAAAACTATTTGATAAATTTTATAAATTGGATACTATTTTTGTGATAAGATGCTTATTTACAGAGATATGAGCGCTTGCCGATTTTCTAGAAATCAAAACTTAAAAATTTATATTTTATTTGGAAGGGCAGCCAATTTTCAGTAATCTTTCAATGCAATCTAAATTATGCTAATTTTGCGATGGAACACTTTTATGCATGATATAAGAAATAGAAGGTACATAGTTCCACTCAAAATTGTTTGACAATAAACGAGATTCTTCAAGTTTGTTTTATATGTAAACATTTAAAAAAGCGTTGCCACATGCAGAAAAAGGATCAATATTCCCAAAATTTATCACATTTTTGTGTAATTTATCAAGATTTTAAATTTAGAATATTATTTAGAATTTTGCAGCATAAGTACCGATGTTAATTTTGAATATATAATGTATGTACATTTTTCAACGCAGGCTATTTCAGAATAAATACTAAAAGATATGTATTGAAATGGGAAGTTTGAATGTTTTATTAAAGATTTGTTATAAGTTGTTTTCGTTTTGATTTTTTTCTTTGTTTCCACATTTAACATTTTGTTTTGCCTTATATTACGGCTTAATAATCGAATTCGAAAAAAAATGATGTAAAAAATGGGATTTTGTGAGCAGTGTATGGTAGCACAAATTTCAAGATAAATGTTAGTTCGCCTTTATTGTCAAATGGTAATATTTCAGAAAAAATGAGAGTGGCACTACCTTGTATTTTCTTATATCATACTTTTATGTGCGAGATATGAGTATATAATAATTTTCTAAAATCAAAACTAAAAAACTTTGTTAAAACTTACCGTTTCGTAACGCAGATGTATCAGTTGATTAGCCAACTTTAATGTCACGTTGCTCAGTGTGTCGTTTAGGACACAGCTAGGTGAACAAACAAAAAAAAAAAAAAAAAAATGTGTCAAAATATTGATGAGGTTAATAAATAAATTACAGAAAATTTGTTGTGTTCGCCCTAATTATGTATTATGAATACGTCGCACGTATTGTTCTTTAATGTCTAGTGATGAATTAGTGATGGAACAGTAGTTTTTTTCTATACTTTTATATTGTCCAACCCGTTATTTAGAAAAGGTGAGTAATTTAAACAAAATTACAAAAAGTTATTAAACTTGCAATTCAAAAGACGATAAGTAAAAACGCCCCCATTTTCCCGAGCTAAATTTTTATCAAGCGTAAGGTAAACCATTGTAGTTCAAAATAAGCCAAAAATTTTCAGTCTCAAATAGAGATTTTTAATGAATGGCTTAAAGCTTCCAGTATTAACAAAAATACTACTCTAGGACGCTTAAGCGAGCAATCGGTGATAGATAAAGGCAGTCATATCTAAATTTTCTGCAAAATTTTCAATAAAGTGGGAAAAATCCAGAAGAAATCACGAATGCTTACTAACGTCGAATAAAGCATGGCTAGAGGGTGATATAATGTTTCATGCGTTATACGATGATGTAGATCCATTGTCCTTGGAAGGTCTTGGAAGACCGAAGAAAGACCTACGAAATGTATATCTTTAAACCAAACGTAGACGTGTTAATGATTTGGATCAATCACGAAGTTCTGAAGACAATATATGAAGATGATGACTATGGTGTCTGTAAAACACTAAATGGTTAAGACTATAATTAATGGCAAAGTTTCTAATGCTTTGTCTGAAACTTTTTATCGCCAAAATGCTACATTTTTGGAGTAATACTTGTTATAGTATCAATAAAAACACGATCTTTTATATTTAGTAGGAATCAAATGTATTGGTTTTTTGATTTAATTCAGGTTATAAAAAACAAAGTTTTGCAACCGGCGTGGTCTTTAATTTTCTGATTCAAATCTTGAACCAATGTTGCCTGTTTCTAGCTTTTACTCTACTCTGTTTATATGAAGCCAGATCACATCATATTATGGCAATACAACACAATACTAAATGATGCGTCTAAGGAATATGTGGCCAACACAAAGAACCTCAGTTTTAGATTTTAGTTACTGTAATGCAGCAATGTAAATCATTGAAAAAAGAAGTGAAATTAGATGTAGACAAACCGAAACCAGGATTCGGAAACACTAACGACGGAATTTCTGCTCGTAACTTTTTTAGGAAACCTGAACTGAGAGGCAACTTTTTGAGGAAGCTTAGGAAGCTCGCAATAAAAATTGCAATACAAACTTGCCTCACATGCTGCTTATCACGCCTGAACCTGTTATTAACAGTCTCAGGTAGATTCTCAGAAAGAAGACAGGCTCAATCCGTCCTAATGTCTCAGATTTAGTTTTGGAGACCACATGCAATGTAAATAGAAATATTGTTTATTGATTAAGTGTTGTTTCTAATGACGACTACACAGTAGACTTTACTTTTAGTTCTGAAAACAGTTAAAATCATTATAATAAACGCGTTAAAATTAAAATACTGTTACGTTTTTACCTTTTTAAAAACGTGTTTTTATGAGTTCGTAGATTGTAGTAAAAATAAAATAAATGTGGTGTTTGGTTTTAATAAAAAATCTTTTATTCAACACAGTTTTGTGTACCACTGCATGTAATTTTTTTAAAAGCAATAATAATTTTTTATTCTTAATTACTCTGTCTGTTTACAATTTTGTGAACAACAACGATTACTCGATAGATCTTTCTTCCTAAAGATTTTCCAACCCGATCGTAGTTATAACTTAGGTTCGATCACAACCTTTTCAACAAGAGGTTATCCACACTTAACTCTCTTTACTGAGTTCGCTCTAACTAAACTGTTTTTTTATATCACGATTCACTTCACGAGTTTACTCCTTATAAACTTTCTTCACACAAACTGCACTCGCTGAATTTATTTCCGTGTATCAAGAAAATAAATAAAATTGTTGTTTGTCATTGCAATAATTAAAAAAAATTTGTTTATTACCTGCCGTAAAACACGATAATAGAATAGGGATGGCTTAGAGCTCCGTTTAACCGAATGATCCTGTATCTTTAAAAAATGTATTTAGACATTTTGAGACTCAATCTGCTGATGTTTAAAGTAAAGCTGCGTCTAAACTATCACATTTAAAATAATAAAGATCCAAAGTAAAAAGCACATAAGAAAGGTCGTGATTATATAACTGACCACAGAGCCCTGACATAAGCCCAATAGACAACTTTTGGAATTATCTTGATAATAAAGTAAGAACACAGCATATTTCTTAAAAATCTGAATTAAAGCACATTCTTTCAGAAGAATGGCGTCAAATTGAGCCAAGCTTTTACCGAAAGTTAGTGGATTGCACTACACGCCAATGATATATGTGTCGGAGGGTCGTCACACGAGTTATTAGTTTTAATCTACATATTTTTTGATTTAGTTTGTTCGAGTTTGGCTTTTATATTATTGAAGTTTTTAATATTGATTGTTGTTTCAAATAGAGGCTTATAGCATTAATAAAGTTTGGTTTATGCATATGAGTTTGGATTTTGCCCAAAATAGATAAAAATCGCTAAATAAATTTTATACATTTTTAGCTTTCAATTTACAGTCGAATCTTTAATGACCATACAAATCTTGTTTGATTATCTGTCTTCTTTAACTAAAAAACTACTGTAATATTACACGTGTCTCTTGAACATAATCAACTAAAGGTTCAGCCTTATGGCCAACACTGTGTTAGGTCAGTGGTGACACACTATTACTTCATAGCCGATCAATTTAATTTTACAACAATATTTTAAAAACAGTTTTTTTCCTATCCTGAACATATGAAAATTTTGAATTATGAATATGATTTAGTGTGCGATAGACGTAGGGTTATGACTAATTTTTTTACAATATTTTTACCTATCACCTCGTGATAGCCATTTTGACAGAAAAACCTTCCGCATCAACTGCATTTTCTAAAAACACAGATATTTTTACTATTAAACTAATATACATACTTACATACATAAATATTTATTTAAAATTGAAACAAGAATTATTTAAACCATATCAATTTATAAGTGGTATATGTTAAGTGGTATGATTAATGACTTATTTCATAATTGTATGAAATAAAAGTTAAGATTCAAATATTAAAACTGGAAAAACTTTTTAAACTAAAATACATACATACATACATACATACATACATACATACATACATACATACATACAACATACATACATACATACATCAACTCGTTTGGTGAGAGACATTTTTTGATAGCATCGAAAAAGTAAGATGACGTTTATTAATATTTTTTATGGCCATTTTGGCTAGGGCGTGTAAAATTTGATGTTTGCAAAAGAATTGGAAAAGTAATAATTCTAGTGTACGAGTACATGCAATTATAATAAATAAATTTATGTTTTTATTGTAGATTTTGTTTTCTTCAATACAATCATTTAAAGTAGAAATATTACATTACATTCTGCATGCATCAGATGACCTCTCGGCATGATCTTAGTGCCTGGAGCTGGAAATGCTCATTACAACAGTCATCGTTCTTAATTCCATGTGCAGGTAATCTCTTTAACGAAATTTAGAATTTGTTATGTCCAATTTTTGATGTCAGTCATAAGATTTTACCCCGATTTCTTAGAATAGTTTTTGTGATGAATTTGTGTATAATGTGCAGAAAAGCGTAGCAAAAATGACCCTCTTTTACACTTTCGGTCAAATATTAAAGACTTAAATTACAAAAATATTTTTCGAACCCCGTGAAAAAGAAAATTAAATTAGTCTTTACCATGCATTTGGCGACTAAAGTACATTAGCGATGCTATCATCAAAATACAAATACAAAATCTTTTTTTTTTTTTTTTGAATAATAAAAAAATTACTTATATTGAAAAACGAACTAAAATTATTTTTTGTACATTTAAGGCCGTATTCATGATGAAAAACTAGCACAACCTGACAAAAATTTGATACAAATCAATTTAGTCAGTCTTTAATGATTTTTAATCTGAGCTTAGTAAACATAGCAGCAAGTGTATTAATAATCATACTTATGCTAGACACTTGCTAGGTTTCCATTATAAATACGGCCGTTAAACTTTAATAGTATAAGTAGAGAAGAAAATGTGACGTACAGTAACTTTTGACTTTTTATAACACGTTTCTCATAATTAGTAATTAAAAATTGAAAACTCTAAATTATCTTGAAAATTAAGCATGTAGTATTGTTAAAAATAAATGTTTTAGAGGAAGCCCTGTTAGTTGGGGTGTCGTGGGTTGGGCGCTCATGGCTTGTATTCGGCTCGTTAAATTAAGAATATAATTTGTAATTCTATTGTAATAAGTAATAATAAAATGTTTTAGATTTGGTAATAATGTTTAAAGTTCTCAACTAAGTAAATAAATGTAAACTTATATTAAAATAAATTCAAAAGTTTTATTAATGTTTGTTAATCGCGTATTCTTAATAAAATAATACCTTAATTTCAAAATAAAATCTGAAATTTACCTAACCAGACATTCTGCTACTGGCAGAATTATCTTGTTTTGAATTAATTTTAAATCTCGCTTTTTAAGACTCGTACATTCAGAGTTGAATACAATTGCATTACAATATATGTATATAAATCTTCATAAAATAACTTTTATATACATACAGTATGTACTAATTAATAGTAGATACATACTTTGTGTGCAAGTATAAATCTAATAGAGATGATGAGAGTAAATAAATTAAGACTATTCTGCGTTTCGATTCGAATCGAAATTTTCACCGTTTGACAACTTTGGTAGTCTGCGTTCCGTTTCGTTTCGATTATGTGAATCCTGTATTATGATCTTAGAGCTATGTTTCTCTAAGTTGTTAATTTAGTGATGAAGATTCTTTTGATATTGGTTTTTAAGAAAAAATTTATTATTTGTATGAAATTTTATTGTTTCTTTTCTTTTTATTAATACAAAATGAGTATAATACCATATACAAAATATGAAGAAATTTAATTAAAACATAAATTTACGCTCGTCTATATAAAAAACTCATCATTTGAGTTTTTATTAAAATGTTTACAAATTTGCTTGCTTTTCTGTTTCTATTTCATACGTTCTATAGCAAAACAACTGCTTATTGTCTTCTTCTTGCAACATTATTGTCTTATTTTACTTTCGATTCAGATTTTTTTTTTTTTTGGAATACGATTTTTTTAACAATTCGTAGTTGAATGCGGGAACGTAATTCAAAATAAGGGTAATTAATTCTGTATAAATAATGTATTAAGTTAACATATCATTTATTCAATTGTTTTTTGTTTGTTAAATGCTGTCTTCTAAAATTGTATACTATATTCTTTATTTCTTATCTTATTTTCAGTCTAAATATACATACATATCACTGTTTATCCGTTATTGAAATGTACATATTTTAAAAAATCAGTCTCTCAATCAATTTTCGAAATTAGTTTTTGTATGTATTTTTTTTCTTTTTTTAAGACAATAAATAAGTAGATGGAGCATGGAACCAGAAATATGCAATTGCATGCCATAAAGGTGTTTTACCCTAAACTAACTTATGTTACATATGCTGTTGACGAATCACATCATTTCTGCGAACGTATTAGAGATCATCAGTACGGAAATGCAGACAAAGTCATTGCAAATGTATAGGTAACAAGCTCCAAATAGAGTTGAAAATTTAAAAGAAATGTCCCATCCATTGTCGCCCTAACCAGTTACTCGTATAACTCGTTGGGGAACTCGGCTTGGGACTACCAATTACTAGGCTTACAATTATGAAATGTTCTTAGAAGTTCTTAAAGCATTAGATAATGCTGAGTCTTGATACATTTAAATTGGTAATAGATGAATTAAAAAACGTAAATACAAAAAGTGAATTACTTTTATTGCTGCAAACTTTGCTTTGGCAAAGTGAAAGATTGTAATACAAAACTGAAAAACGAAAGACTTAGTGTAGTAATATTTATGTCAATATCTAACAAAAGATCATAGCGCATTTTCATCAAACTTCAAAGTTTTAAAATATGATCCTAAGGAATATTTTCCTTTAAATTTGCCCCCATTACATCAGTAGACATTGAAATGGCAATGTATGAAAGTTGGCTCAGATGTAACAGACAACGCTTTACATTTGAAAATTTAAGTCAATGCCTTGTTATCTATTGCAACAACAAATACATACATATCAATAAATAAAATCTGTTTTTTATCTTACCAAAAAATTTGAAGTTTTGTATTCAGATCTTAGAAACTTCCTTTTTATTCTACTGTATATTTTAATATCTTACGGTTGTTATACTTTTATTGCATTTATATGCTATGCACACATAGAAAATAAAATAAGACTTTAGAAATATTTTAATAATATATATTTTTATTTATTTATTTTTTTAAATAACTCTATAATACAGATTTTTTGTTTGTGAAAAATGTTTATTGTACAAATTTTGTAACAAACAAATATATTAAAACAAGAACAAGACAAGCTGAACTCTTAAAAGACAAATAAAAGAATGACATCATTAATAAAAGATAGGAAAATTATAAATTTTTTTGTATTAGAAAATGTTAGAGATTATCACAGTTTTATATAAAAGAAAACATAAAAATAAAAAGATTGACAAAGTACTCAATAAGATATAAAAAGTTTCGAATTAATTTTATTAAAATAATTTTTTTATCGTGGTTACCTTTTTTGTTTTTTTTTTTTTCGTTTGTTTTGATTTTTGTCTTATCGAAATTGTAGAGTTTTGTTTGTGTCTTTCAATTAGTAAGGCAAGTAATTTCAATTAATACAACAACATAAAAACAATAAACATAATATAATATTACAATAAACAGAACGAATGAATAATAATAATAATATACTACGGAAACATACATACATACATATGTAGATAATATTGGTTTTATAGTAAATTATAAACTAAAATTAATAAAAGTTTAAATAAAAACTAAGTTAAAGTGCTTTGGGCAACCGTAAAAAAATGAATGTGATGATCGGTTCCGATACATAATTTGTATATATTTATTCAACCGAAGACACAATTCAAAATTGTGAATAATATGATTGCACAAATTATCAAATATATATGTATATGCATATGCGTATGAGAGAAGAAAATATATTCTATTGTTTAAGTATTTATATAATTTGTTGAGTATTTTAGGGCAGTGTTAAAGAGTTTTTAAACTTTAAGAAGGAGGAAACTGTATGCACAGTGCGTCGAATTCGAAATTTAAAATATATATTTTGTAGGAAAGTTAGAGATATTTAAATAAGTGCAAATAAGTTATATTTAAAGATAAAATGAAAATGTCAAAACATTTTCGAAAAAACTGTACAATGAACGTTTAAGAAGTTTTATAAAATAACAAACTTTTATAGAAATTTTTAGGCTGGTGCTTCGGTAGGTACATGACAGCCTTCGACGTTTTCTGGCCAATCACATACATTCTCTTGGGGATTAAAAACCAAATTGGCAGGACATGGCATATGATGCTTCCGTTCACCTTCACACATGTAGTAATGAGTGCAATCATTCCAATCTTTGTGATAACTGATATGACCGTCTTCCTCTTCACATGTTACTTCGTGAGCTAAAATTTATCAACAATTACCAAAATATTTGAGAAATATTAACTTGGAAAGGTTTATGCAACTGGCACTTACGATCTTTTGTTGTGTAAGCTCCCCGTGGACCACGTGATTCGTAAGGGCCATCATATTCGAGTGTTACTTTGTAGCCTTTAAGTTCATCATTGAGAGAGTTTAATAACGGATATTTTCCATTTCCACATCGACCGGAAAAGTCGTCCATATCAATGGACCAAACCATAATGCCTCCGAAACCCTGCTCTTTTAGCCATTCCATCTATATTTAATAAGACAATGAGCACATATTTTTATTATAATAACAATGCTTTAGTTTACCTTAGTTTTAAGGGATCGTTCATCGTCAAAGCCAACCCACTGATTTTCACGATAAGCAAATGGAACTTGTTGTTCAGAGTCCCAAACTAATGTTGTGTTATCAGCCGCTAAAAAGGAGCAGACTTCATAGTAACTGAGAAAACCAGCTTCGTTAGTAAATTTTCCAGGCTTTCCACCACCTGAAGCTGGAGCACCAATATCAAATTGAGTTTCATTGATAAGTTCGAATGAGCGACCATATGTTGGCATTCCGATCAAGAGTTTTTCTTTCGGGGCACCTTGTTTAACCCACTCACGAGCACTGTAATCAACAGTCAGTTTCTTTTGGTACCCTGTAGCAGATTCGAGGGGAAACAATGGTGAATTGTGTCCTACGGTACGTTCCCACTGGCCGTGAAAATCATACGTCATGACATTAATAAAATCAAGGTATTTTGATATTTCTGGTACATCATAACCAGCTGCTATAGCCTCAAAGGAAGCAGGAACAGCTGCAGTCAACAATAATCGAGGAAGACCGGATGATTTTGCTTCACCTTCAAAGGCAACCCGTAACTCTCTTAGCAAGTTGATGTAAGCAGACCGGTCATCGGAACCACGAGGATATTCCCAGTCAACATCGAGTCCATTGAATTTGTAATCTCGCAAAAAATCAATTGCTTCATAAACAAACTGATTCATGCGGAATACATTTGATGTAAGCTCTTTAAATGGGGTAGATCCAAAAGCCCAACCACCTATAGCTAGTAAGATCTGAAGATCTGGATTAGTATCGCGTAATGCTATAACTTGCTCATAATTATCTGGATCTTCGTCACTGTTTTCGGCAAGCTTGTGGTCTTTTAATGTTGCAAATGCATAAACAACATGTGTGCACAGTTTAGGATCAATGTTAGAAGGCTCAAACTTGCCAGCTCCAGGACGCTTGGCTGACCAGCTAGTTAAGTAACAAAATACTTGGGCAGGTCGCGCTAAGAATACAAAAAAAGTAATATTAGAATGAAATTTTTAACAGAACAGTTAAAAAAAAATTACAGTTTTGTTCAACAGCCAACAAACCGGACTTGATCTTATGTTTTTTCACTGGCTTTCTAACCTTGGCAAGAACTTCTTCCACAGAAATTTTAATTGGCTCTGGCTTTTCAATCTAGAAAATTGTATTTATAAAAATAATGTTTTTTAACTGTTTGCAAATTAAATGCACCTCTTCTATGTCTTCGAAAGTTGCAGCAATTTCGGACCAGTTAACATCCTTGGCGTTTTTACCTCTCGATATACCTAAGAGCTCTTCACGCATTACACCAATAAGAGGATACTTGACATTGCCTCCACATACTTCTCCTTTGAAATCATCCATATCGACTGTCCACACCATGGCACCACCAAACCCGTTTGTCTTAATCCACTGCATTTTATTTCGGATGGCGCGTTCGTCATCAAATCCAACCCATTGGTCTCCGTCCACTAAATAAGGAACTTTCATCTCATCATCCCATACGTAAACAGCGCCATTTAAAAGCATTTCGCATATTTCGTAGTAGGCCAAGAAACCGCTTTCCTTAGTGTACACACCTTCCCGTCCACCACCAGTTGCTGGGGCATTAGGTCCATGTTTGTCAGTGTTCGCTAAAGTAAATGACCGACCATATGTTGGCATACCAATAATCAATTTCTCCTTTGGAGCTCCCATTTTTACCCACATATTGGCAGCATTATCTACAGATAATTGTTTTCGCCATTCGGAATCGGTAGAAGGGGCATAAAGGGGAGCATTATGGCCTGTTTCGCGTTCCCATTTACCATGAAAATCATATGCCATCAAGTTAATGAAGTCTAGGTAACTTGCAACCGCCGGTACATCATAACCTCCTCGAACATTGTCTGGACCAACTGGCACTGCTGCCGAAAGCAATAAACGCTGTCTCTTCAATTCTTGAGCTTCTGCTTCAAAAGCTTCTCGCAGTTCTTTTAATAAAAGCACAAAATTCTTTTTATCATCAGATCCCTTAGGGTACTCCCAATCCAAATCTAAACCATCAAAGCCTCGTTTGCGCAAGAAAGGTATGGCTGAATAAATGAAAGTCTGTCGGGTATATCTAGTGGCGGACATTTCCTTGAATTTTTGTGTGCCGAAAGACCAACCACCCAGGGCCAACAAAACCTAAAAAATGAGAAATTTTAATATAATTTTTTAGTTTGTATAACAAAACTCACTTTCAATTTCGGATTAGCCTTTTTCAGAGACATCATCCGATCATATAAACCTGGAACAGTATCCTTTGTTTCATCGTTTGTTTCATATGAACTCAGTTTTCCTTTTTTCAGCCAGCCGAATGCAAAAATTATGTGCGTGCACAAATCCGCCGGAATGTCTTCGGGCACGAACTTGCCAATTTTTGGTCTATACTGCGACCAATTCGTATAGTAGCACACAATCTTCTTACCCCCATCATCTGCTTTGGTCTTTTTACTTTTAAGACTGGAACCACTTGCTATAAGACCACTACTTACAGACGCATCACTTGATCCACTACTCCGCAATTTTGATTTCGATCGAACTCGTGTACGCGTAACAGTCGTCGAAGATGACGACTCCTGATCAATTCGCTTCTCAGCTACACTTTCCGCAGACTTTTTACCAGACACCCGCGTACTACGCGCTCTAGAAACTGATGAAGATGATATTTCTTCTTCTGGAGCACTAGTAGGTCTTCGAAGTCTTCTCCTGGTCTTAGCTGTACATAAAACGTAGTACGATCATTAATATATATATACATACATACATATACAATATGTACATATATTTGCAAAAATATACGCAAAATATTCCTATTCGCTACTTACTTTGCGCACTATCTGTCGCCTGCAATATCAGCACTAGTATCAGACATATAAGGAAAACAAACTTAAATATTCGCGGAGGTAACTGAAAGGACAACAATAAGAATAATGGAAAACTTATTAATATTAGCTTTCTACATATATGTATACATATATACAAAATACATTGACATTGACTCTGTCAATGACGATCATAAATTATGGTTTATTAGTTATTATCTTTATTTAAGCGTTTGTATTCTAATTATTCAAATCGTTTATAAATACGCGATACGAGGTTAATACACATAAATCGAAGGCAATAATTTACAAGTTAATGTACATACATATGTATTTATTCATAAATTGTATGTAATTAAAATAAATCACCATTATTTTGTAACTTTTAAAAAAGTTTAACAAATTAATACGATTTTCAATATACATTTGTTATCTATGTATGTATGTATGTATGTATGTACCACTTTTAAAAAGCTTTTTACGATTTAAGAAACACAAATTATGTATATTCGACAACATCTACTACGTTTACCACTGTTTTTGGTCATTGGCAATGCCAATTAGAAACGTGTTTTTTATAAATTTCGTAATATTTTTTTTAAATATACATACATCCATATACATAGATACATACATACACAGATTGGAAGTCCCTAGAATATAGTATAATATAATACATCTTTAATTTTTTATATTTCAATATGAAATTAAAAATTAAAAAATAAAAAACATTTTGCTTCTTGAAGAAAAGGAACATAATTAAGGTAATCGCCAATATGACAACGTCAAATGTTAAAATATAATTAACCTTGTTGTAAAGCGCTAATTTTGAAATATCTTTTGTCTTGTCCGTCCATACACCACTATTGTTTTATTTATCGTTTAAGGTAAAACCGGATATTTTTATGATTATTTTTTCTTGTGCTGCAATCATGTTTGGCGTGTTTTTGTCTATTTATTTACTTAAAAGAAAATGAAATACAAACGAAAAATGGCAAAGTAAAAATGCTCAAACATAAAAGCTTTTAAGATTCGCTGCTTCTAAACAGTAAAGCAATTACATTTTGTCTAAAGACTCGTATGGTCTTCCCGCAGGTGAGTGGGGGAAAAAGTTATCTAAAAAAATTTATATTGCAACCTATGATTTACAAGACCTACTCTCTTTCGGCCAACGAAAGGCAAAATGAATCTTATGCTTAAGATTACAGAAAATTAAGATATGATGCTTGTATGTATAATTAAAAACAAACAAAAAATATGTATAATATACATATATAAGCTTGTAAATTAAATTATGATTAAAATACTGAGAAGCTCGAATGAGTACACATGTGAACAAATACTTCTACAGAAATTAAATTAGAAAAGTAACTTTTTCTTAGCACAAGTACAAATCGTTTTTAAATGTAAAAACATATGTATGTATTTGTGTATATGATTGTATTTATGTACTCGTAGCTAATATACAAACATAAGTAATGAAATTGGTAAACTGCATTCTTCTTGCATGATTGCTTTTAGTTACCACATATTTTGACAAACATAAACGAGGGTAGACTGAAAAGTGTTTTAAAGCCTTAAACGTTTATTTTCATGTACAGTGTTATATATTGTGTGATATACAGTGCTGTTCAAAAAAATAGATTCACCTACTCTCAAGTCAGTGACTTGTTGACCCTATCCTAAAACGGTGCTCAGCAGTCATTATTAAAAATTAAGGGCTATTCCACCAAGTACTGAGGTAAATAAACTGTAATTAAAAGGAATTATTTAGTTAAATTACTAAAAATATTATTTTTAGAATACCAAATTTAGTGAATCTATTTCATTGAACAGGAAAAAATTGCTGTTTTGAACAATATTGATGAATACATAGTTTTTTTTAGTTTCGATGTTTTGAAGATGTTAGATCATATCTTTTTTATGTTATAATGTTTTATTGGTCTCAAAGATGTTAGATCATGGTGAATCAATTTTCTTTTTTTTTTTTTTTTTTTTTTGAACAGCACTGTACGTAAGCATGTACAAAAAATATACAACTGTAGCATATAAAATCACATTTTTCATATCCAGACACAATTGTATCACTTTTAGACGCGAAAAATTAACAATGAGAACTTAACCCTTAAATGCATATTATTGCAACTTTGCAACATAGCATTCAATTCGCCACAAAGTTTTTATTATTTGCTTACCACATATTATTGTCAGTTAAACAATGTAAATAAGTAAAATTTATATATCGGTGTATAAATTAACAAATTTATCAAAATAAAAATTTTATACATCACTGTATGCATCTTTTCCCCACCTCTGAGCAAATTTCCCTTCTTTTGAAGCAATTCAAATTTGAAGCCGATTTTATATGTCTTCAAAAAAAAATTATTCGGTCGATTACATGTCGAGAGATGTTGTATCCGTCGAAACAGCCAATAGCTAAAAGGAGCAATGTTTGGAAAATACGACTGGTGAGGCGAAATAATCTACACATTTGATAGTTTCTAACAATTATTTGGCATTTTTGCAACGTTAGACCGAGCGCTATCATGCCATATAATCATGTCTGTTTTTATATTTCGGCCGATTTCCTTGTAGTATTGGACGGTTCAAACAAAGTAATTGCAATCTGCTCTAATCACCAAATTTTATCAGTTCATTTTACACAATACCGCCTTGATCTCACCAAGAGTGCTCAATTGCATTATAAATACTAAAGCAACGTAATTGTACTAAGAAACAAAAAATTTTTGTCGAATTGAATGGAATTTGGAAGCAATTATAAAATCCAATAAAACTAAAAAAACCCGGTTTTTGTAAAGCTCACTTATAACACAGAGCGAAAAAAAAGAACGAAGTTGAATTACCCTTGAATACTTTCCTGATAGGTGGATCTTGAAAATCTCGAGCTACGGGTAAAAAACCGGGTTTTCGGATCTTTAGTACTCACAAGCTAATAACTTAGCTGAATGTTACCCGACTTTAAGTTTCTTTTCGGATTTGGAAAGATGAGAAACAGATATACATATAAATGATATGTCGTAAGTTAAGTAACCTTGAAGTATCTGGATGTATTTCTCAAGCATACACAGTTTTCACCCAATTTTATCAATATTCTTCAAGTTTAGATTCGTTTTTGCACTTCACATAGGAACCGTACTATTTTTTAATTAATTAAGGAGTTATATTGTTACTTGCCGGGTGTTTTTTTTTTTTTTTGTCGCACCGTGTAATCCAATAATGTTTAAAGTGCTGACTAAAGTAGTAATAGTTTTCTTATAACTAAGTCAACTTTATTAATTGATATATTTTTTTCGATCATTTTGAATGTCATTAATGTCTAGAATATGGAAAATGGGTCAAAGTTAGGCGCCCTCTTTTATGGGTTATTATATTTTCAACATATCTGGCTTATATTTAAATGCTTCAAATGTAAAATTTATATTCTAAGAATTTTTTTAAATTTAAAATTGCATTCGATATTATTATTACAAAAACTGACTTTTATTTAGTAGTTTAGCGTGTTCATATTTGCAACAAAATAAATGCAAATGTATAAGTAAGTATTACAGCCCAAATTATATTAACTTATGTATAAAAATATATTTGTTTGTTTGTGGTTAAATCAAAAAGAATAGATGAGCAGCAGGCTTCATCAAGCAATATGGAAAACCAAAAGTAAACTGCCTGACATATATTACAGCGGGTATTATATACATACATTATGTTAAAGAATTTTCGAGTAAAGTTGTTTTGAGCTATGAAAGTAGGAGTATTATAAGTGTGACAAAATCAAAAAGTTAAAAAAAAACTAGAAGTTCCCTTGTACATAAAATTTTTAAACTCACGATAGCGCATGTATGTCGGTAGTTATCTATGGTTTAGCGTTACATATTGGCGGCTGGGGTTGGTATTTAAATTTTCATTGAAACATTTATGGATAATTTCACATATACCACCCTAATCGCATATGATTCGAGACAATCTGTGAATAAAATAGGAGTTTTTTTATAAAACTGGTACTTCTAACAAGGCAATAACCCAAAGCATAATACATGGTTATACATGGTTATTATACAACGTTCTCAAACAGCTTCGTTCTACTCTATTAGACACTTGAAACATTTGATCACCTAGTACAAAACAGTCCAATTAAAAACAAACAAGGACCACACTTGTTAAAGGATATCACAATAATTCCAGTGAAACTACAATAAAAAAATTGTATTTTAAGTTAAAAGCAAATTTAATAAATAAATATGGCGAATGGCAACCCTGCCGACAAATAACCAATAGGTAATTTTGAATTTTAACTATTTCCCAACTGTGAATTAACAATTTGTGTAG
Source organism: Wohlfahrtia magnifica (assembly GCA_023159175.1). Lineage (NCBI taxonomy): Eukaryota > Metazoa > Arthropoda > Insecta > Diptera > Sarcophagidae > Wohlfahrtia > Wohlfahrtia magnifica. The sequence goes on along the minus strand of JAKWBJ010000213.1, from coordinate 563,357 downwards.
GGTTGGCGACATCTAATACAACAGATAATTTTTTACGAACATTTCTACACATACATATACATATCGCACTTGATCAACAAGAGGGTATTAACCCAATTTTTTTTTTTAAATTTCACTAACAACATCAATATCTATCTACTGCAGCGTATTCCGATTACTTTTTCATCCTGAAAACCATATTTGAGACCATTTTGGTGATAGTGTAGTTATTATTTTGAGTTAATACTAGGGAGATCGGACGATTATTATTTGACCGGTTTTAATTGGTTTTTTGATTGATTACGGTTTTTTCAAAATCTTAATTTTTCGAATACCGAAATACGTATAATTTTTATACATTCGTATATTTGTTATTGCAAATATGCTCATTGCTTAACTTTTTGTATAAATTTAGTTATTATTTTTTTTTTTTTTATATAAGACCAGCACCCATGGCATGGCCCCTACTTATGCAGTGCATTGTGCTGGTACTAGGAAGATAGGTTATTGGAAGGAGGGCAGAGAGAGTAGTGCTTATGGACGTTAGATTTAAATTTACTCATGTCGTAAGTGGCAGGAAATACTTTCGCTGGAAGATTATTCGACAACCGAACAGTGCGACCAAAGAACGAATTCTCCCTATAACGCGTTGTGCGATTTACTGGACCATCAACTACATAGGGATGCGAGAAATACGAGTACTACGTAAAAATATATGATTTTTGGGAATTGATTCCTTAATTTCGTTAGAACACATTCCGTTATAGTACCGATAGAACAATGAAACACACGCCACATTCCGGCGGTGCTCCAATGAATCGATAGAGTTGGCTACCCTACCGTCATCGATGAGCATCTTCGCCCTCTCCTGTACGCGGTCGAGAAGCTCCAAAATAGACTTTGAAGCACCGGCCCATACATGAGAGTTGTATTCCATTTTGGGTCGGATATAGGTCTTGTAAACATTAAGGAGATCAGATGGGGTGAAGTATTTCTTGCACCGTCTCAAAAAACCAAGGCACTTGAATGCTTCTTTCGACACTTGAAATATGTGATCATTCCAACGAACGTCACAGTGAATTCTCTTGCCCAGAACATCAAGAGCATCTGATTCCTCAATATCCACATTACCCATTGATACAGATGACAGCACACCACTACGCCTGTGTGTTAAAAAACAACATTGAGTCTTACGTGCATTAAAATCGACCCTGTTCGCACGACCCCACTCGGAGACCTTCACCAGGTCACTTGTGAGTGTGACGTTCATATTCATCCTTCTTACCCCAACCTCCAAAAGGCTCGGTCTACGATCAAAAGAATATGAGTGTCAAATTTTGCTGTCATCCGCAAAAGAGTAGATAGGATTAGAAGTGAGAAGAAGAAAGTCGTTAAGAAATATTAGAAAAAGGGTAGGAGAAAGAACAGAGTCTTGCGGTACCCCTGAGTTTACCCTGAACTCGTCGGATAAGACCCCATCTATAACCACTCTTATAGAGCGATCTCTGAGAAAACTCAATATAAATTGAGAGAAGTGACTACTGACACCAAAAACATTAAGTTTCGAAATGAGAGCCTCGTGCCAAACTCTATCAAACGCCTTTGAGATATCCAGAGCCACAACCTTACTCTCGCCAAAACCATGAATGGACTTGTTCCACTTCTCCGAGAGCAACGCCAGCAGGTCACCAGTAGAACGGCCCTTTGGGAAACCGTTACTCCATAACCTTGGGAGTGCGGAACAAACTGCTATTGGACGGTAGTTCTCAGGGTTACTAGCCTCGCCCTTTTTGGGGATTGGCGTTACATTAGCAACCTTCCAGCAAGATGGAAAAATACCGGCGCGATATGACGTACTGAAAGGGTGAGCTAATGGACGCGCAAACGTCGAAGAGCACTGCTTCAGGTCCAGTGCTGGTATGCTATCCGGCCCAGAAGACTTGTTAACGTTGAGATTTGCAAGGACCCTTCTTTTGTATATATGACAACCTTGAATGTCTCACAAAGAACGTGAAAACCAAAGTAGATCGAAAAAGATATGCACACTTGAGCAAAAATAACCATTTCTCATCTTCTGTAAATAAATATTGATTTTTATATATGGATAATGATCAATGAGGCTCATTGAAAGCGCTCTAAAAGCGCCGGCTCCGAACAGCAGACTTAGATTTTAGTAGTTAGCGAAATTTTTCACAGCGCAAATACATAACCAGTCGCTAGTAATTATGTGAGGTGATATCTCTGTTGAAAATTGTCAGATGGTGTGACCTTGGATTGAACAGACGACTTCTTGGTTGGGAAGGAGGGTTTTTACCTAACATTTACATACAGTGCTCGTATATTACTAATAGATTTATTCAAAGTAAAACATTTAATTCTTGTTATCTTAGCACCTAAATTATAACTATAATAACAAATCTTTAATTTCATTCTCAACCAAGTAATAAAACAAAAACGAAATTAGCTCCTTGAGCAGCTGTTCGAAACTGAAGCAACTTTCAGTACTTTGACTAATATACTTTGTTTTTTATATCCTCCACACACCGTTTTGGCATAGCTTTTATAAGGTTTGTTAGAATTATTGCCAGTAGTGTTTAATTTTAAGCTCTCCGTCAGGTTCTGCTTATTTTTAAAACGACGTGGTCCAGCTTTGCGCTTCAAGAATTAAGAACAATTTTATTTAAATAAAAGAACCGTTATTATTTTATAATTTGAATAGTTATTAACCAAAAACCGTTTTTTTAAATCGCTACATTTCGAATTATTCGAAAACCGGTTTTTGAAAAATGTCGAATAATCGATTTCACTAGTTAATACAAAAGTGGAAATAGAAATGTATCGTATATTTTCATTAAAAAGGTATTATTTATTTGCTTACTATGATATTATCGGAGTTTCAAATTCTCTTAAAATATAACCACAAACAGTTTTTACCTCTATTGAAAATTTCAAAATTTTGGGTTAATACCCTCTTGTTGATCAAGTGCGATATACATATATATTTTTTATTAGGTCGACATTTATCCCGGATAATTTTGTTGTAATATTGTACTGCCTAAAAAATACTCTGGAAGTACATTCATCATTGTAATTGCCATCACCAGGCTATGGTTAATCTATATGTAGTCTAAAAGTTTCTTTAAACTCTTTCTGAATTTTGTTTTAAATTATCTTTCTTTAAATTATCTATCTATCGATTGCGAAATACACAGATATTCCTCAAGGCTACTTAAACGAATTACATATATGAATATCAATTAAAAGGTATGTTAGTTTTAAGCTTATAAGTTCATGAATGTATAAAAAACCGGTTTCTTATTCGTATCTCAAGATTTTGGAGGTGTTTCAAATATTTTGAATACAGATTCTTGTTGTGCTCGATAGCGCCTACCAGAAAAATAGCAACACATCCCGTAGTATTTACTTGAACAAAACAAAACAAAAAAAAATTCTAATAAAGTAGGTCTGAAATTTCAAAAAAATTGTTCTGGTGGACAGCGTTGATCAGAACGAAATTACTACAGCTGGACTAAACAACCCAACTCTTGCGAAAACTTGCCGTAAGAAGATTCAAGCCTTGAAAAATTAAATTTTGATTTTTTGATAAAACAATTCGATTTCTTTTTAAACTAGTCCTACAGCCGTCATATTATTCAAAATCATGTATTTTAAAGTATCGTTATTATAACGACACATATACATTCATGTCTAAATTTTATAAATATTTTTTTTTCAGTTTGAAGTTTTTATATTAAAGGAGCACCCTTAGTGAAACACGAAATAACTAAAAAAAATTAAAGGCAATTCAACTAAGAAAAGTGTAAGATAATAAACCCCATAAAAAATTTTCCATAATTCTCATTTTCAAAACTGCAATTTGGCGAGAATTCGATGTAATGCAAAATTTAAGTTTTGAATAATAATTTTAATTATTTCTCGTTAAACTTATGTGTTGTATACCTATAAAATGCATTTCTCATAAGATTTTCGAAAATCAATATATACCTTGATTGTTGATTGGGCCCATGATACCGTATCTAGAAATATAATAAACCTAATCCGTGAGATATACAGATGCAAAGAGCAGAGTACAATATAGAGTAGATGAATGTGAACCCTTCGAGACAAGCAGAGATGTGAAACAGGGCTGTGTTGTATCCCTCAAACTATTTTTACCTCTTTTGGACTGTGGTCCAGAAGACAAACGCCGAAGCACCATATTGCATCCGTTGGAACATTAGAGAACCCCTATATGATATAGACTACGCAGATGATATTTGTTTGTTTGCTCATCGTTTTGAGGATATTCAAAGGAAATTGCACACCCTAAAGTAAAGAAGTTGGTTCTAATAAGAATGCTGCGGTCCGAATAAACAAAGCTCAAAATGCATTTCAATCTCTACACAGAATATGGCGTGCAAACAACGTATCGACTGATACAAAATTTAAAGTCTTTGGTGGCAGTGTAAATTAATACTTTTGTATGGTTGTACCACTTGGAGCTATACTCCAAATTCTCGAAGAAGACTGCAGACATTGCACAATAAGTGCTTGAAGGATATTCTTCGTATCTTTTGGACGAATTGGGTCACAAATGAGCAATTACTGACATTGGCTAACCATAGGCCAAACGAATATGAAATCCGTATGCGTAAATCGACATGGATTGCCCATATATTGAGAAGGCCATCTAGTGCTGTTGCGGGACAAGCGTTGGACTGAAATCCGCAGGGGCATAGAAATCCTGGTGCGAATGGTTTAAAAGTAATGCTCATCTCGTAATCTTAGTTAAGTGGAAAGAATTCGTTGACGCCCTTTGTTCAGATTGAACATTTAATTTTAAGTTGTTCTATTTAATTTAATTAAAAAAAAGGAAGAAAAACGAATCTATTTGACCCAAATTTAGAGACTCTTACTCTTACCGTTTTGAAGATATATCTAAATAAATATTTGTATGGGCGTGGCACCGACTGTTTAAAAAAAAGACATTCAGTGAAAGTAGATCTTTCCAACGCATGTATGGATTTGTAAACCGTTTGAGTCGTTCTTGAGTGTAACTAGCATGTGTGGTGTGTTTAAAAGAAGCCACGTCTTCACAATGTGATCTATGTACTTCTGATCGTCATCCTGTTTGAAAATAGTAATCACAATCTAACCTCATTTTTAAAGCATTTTCGCGTAAATTGCTTTTTATTGTAATCAAATAAACATATTCAGCCACCGAAGACTAACAGCTCCATGTCATGATACATTCTCCTCCATGCTTAACTATCTCCACTGTATTTTTTCGACTTAATGCCTTCCCTTATCTACGCCACATTTTAAATATCCAATAGGGTTAAATATGTTGTATTTCGGTTCATCAGTAAAAGTAACTTCATTCCAGAATTTTAGGGTCTATTTAAATTAGTTTTTGAAAAGCCTCTGCGTTTGCTTCCGCTGATTTTATTTATGACTTGTTTTTTTCTGGGCATATGTGACATTTAATTATGATCAGTTTGTATCGGGTAAAACTTGTGTATTTGGATATCTTTCGATTTTACGAGAAACTGTTTTTCAATGACCTCATAAGATTTTGTGTTTTTTGTTTCATAAAAAGCGATTTTCAATAGCTGGCTGTTTACCGGCGTTGTATTAGCTTCATATCAATAAATTGTTATGAAAATAAGGTTGGGCACCCCAGCGTTTATTACATCGCTAAAATAAATAAACAAAAGCTGCAAGAACAACTATATGTGCTGTTTACAAATAACCAAATCTACAACAACAACCATTAGCAGAGACAAAGTAAATAAAAATAACACGGCAACAACAATAATTAAGCAGCAAAGAAAACAAGTAACATATAATAAACAAGCAACAACAAACACTAGGAGCTGAAAGAGGTAGATGTTTACATACGCAGGGCTACAAAAGAACTAAAAAGAAATTAAAGGAAGGAAATTGAATCTACCTGAAATATCGAGAAGTTCGAGAGCTTTCGATGTGTTGTGTACTTAGCCATATAAAAAGCACATCGATGCGAACAGCAATCAGTTTATGTGTCGTAAACTCAGCGAGTGCAGTTTGTGTGAAGAGAGTTTATAAGGGATAAACTCGTGAAGTGAATCGAGAAGTAAAACACCAGTTTAGTTGGAGCTAACTCAATAAGGAGAGTTAAGTGTGGATAACCTCTGGTTGAAAAGGTTGTGATCGAACCTAAATTGCAACATCGATCGGGTTGGAAAATCTTTAGGTAGAAAGATTTGTTGAGTAATTGTTGTTGTAAGATTGTAAACAGACAGAGTAATTAAGAATAGAAAATTGTTATTGCCTGTAAAAAGGTTACAAGGAGTGGTGCACAAAACTGTGTTGAATAAAGAATTTTAATTAAAAACCAAACACAAGATATATTTTATTTTAGCTTCAATCTACGAACTCATAAATACACATTTTTAAAAAGGTAAAAACGTAGCAATAATTTTGTTATTACAAAAACATAATTCAGCAAATTTGTATATTTTGTGCAAATTACGCTTCTAATTAAAAGAAAATACTTTGTTTTACTACAATTTCAAATTGCAACTTTATAACCATCAATTGTGTCCTTTGATTTGCTTTGCCATATTATTTTGTGTGTTTATTAGTCAGAAAAAATTGATCTTTGTACTATAATAAACATAATGTATATTTTGTGTCACCCTGTTAATTTGGCAGTACATCCAGATCGACCATATTTGCGTTACATTTGAATTAACGGATATTAAAATAGCAGATGGTCGATATTTCTGGAACCTTCCAAACTGTAGGCAATTAGGTATATAAATGGGCTGATTTACCTAAAAGTTAGTTCGTTATCATTTTGCTGTCGTAATATAAAGACGTGTTTGAGTGGAAATAAAAGTGTTGTATACGCGAATTTTAAGTTGTTGTAAAATGTATACAAGTTATTGTGTAGTGGAATAAAAATGTAACTGTAACAACAACAAAAGTGGTGTTAATTTTATTTTAACGCAATTTAAACGAACTTAAACGTTTTAGAAAGATTAAAACGATTTGTTTCGATTAGAAAAATCTTTGTTTGAAGTACTTAAGTTGTATTTTAAATTAACTTACTCTGTATTGCTGTTAACTGTCTTTACATTTGCACGTATGTTATTGTGATACAAAATTGGAATATCATTTATTTGCATTATTGAATAATCTTTTGTTTGAAATGTACTTTAAGCATCCACTTTTTGGTTTTATATACAGTAAAGTGCAAAAATTTTAATCTTTTCCATGTTTGACGGCGATATACATATTAAACCAAATTGGACATGCATATGATATATTATAATTGGTCTTTACTTTAAAATTTATGAATTTGAAATAAAATAGTGATCTGTGTGTTTTAAAGGCTTTCTTTGCCTTTATTATTATGTCTTTAACATACTGATTAAATGATAAAAATGTATCTACATATGTATACACTTAGACCCCACACAAAACGATACACTTACTCGAAAAACTACTGATTTGTAAAAAACGCATGAATTTAAATAAAAGCATTAAAAGTCAAGCAAAATCGAATAAAAAAGTCAACAAAGATTTTTTCATTTACGAAAACAGTAAAAAACAAAGAATGAAGTTTATAATAATTATTCAATTAATATTTTTTTATATATCACAGTTATTAAATATGTCCGTGTCTACACCATTCTTTAATTAGTTCCATGTCACTTTGATCACTAGAGCAAATATGTAATTTATTATCACCATTTGGCAGAACTATTCTCATTATGACTAGAAGGAACGATCAACGAGTATTCAGCAGATTTATCTGTTTCTTCTCGTGCAAAATCATTTGCCATCAGACTTTGCGACATTGAACTTTCCATCTTTTATACAGCTTCTGATATCCAGAAAATAGATGGTTAGATCCACGCTAAAGCTATGCTCGTTCCCTATCTGGATCCATATTGGAAATGTTGTTCTAAAAAGCATTGACTTTGTTTAGAACTTCACAAATTTGTTTTGAAGTAACAGGTTCAACTATACTATGCTACTGTATTTTATCAAAATCCGCGGTGAGTGATTTCTTGATTTTTGTCTATGAGACAATGCACTGTGCGTCCTTTCATTTCACTACCAATAAAATAGCACTATTTGTTTCTTAGCACGTATTTTTTTGATTAATATACCTTAATGATATAGATATCTTGCAAAATCTTAGGCAAGTTCAGTTCTTATACAAGTTCAGTTCAAAACAAATAGGAACTTTACCAAAACCAAATTTTACTCGCATTCGACATTGTCAAATAATTCTTTACACAAAAATTAGAACAAATGTTGACATTTTCTTTAGCGGTTAATAAAAACATTTTTCAGGCTTTTAGTATTGGGAATGACCTCTCTTGCATCTCTTACACACTTTAATCGCTTTTTTTTTATCGAATTAATCATTTTTTATAGGTCATCTCTGACTCACTCGGTATTTTCTGCCACTGTTCATTATTGTAGTTTAAGTGCTGTAATGTTCTTTGGCTGGCGTTTAGATATCTTTTTCTTAAAAACCCCACAAAGTTTTAATAGGGTTCAAATATGGGCTTTGTGCAGGATTATATATAATTTTTCATCATTTATTATGTTTAGAATCGTTGTCCTGATACCATTTAAATTGTGGTTTGTTGCCCCTGAGGAACCTTCATTTTCTATAGTCCTTTTAAAATGTCTTAGTGGTACTGTGCATATATTGTTGATTCTATAAAAGCCAAGTCTGTTACGCCTTCGTTTGAGATACACCCACAAATAAATTCTAACTTTTTTTTAAATTTAACACGTTAAAGACCGCATGCCCACCGGTGGGTCACTCCGCAACAACATTAGCGGCCCGCGTGCTTATGGGTGGGCATACGACATGTTTTACCTGGGGATCGCTTGTACACCGGTGGGCATGAATTTAATTCAATTTATGTACAGTAGTTCATTTGCTGGTTCCTCGAAGAGATACTGCGTATAGCGGACTTAGTTAATTTGACATAGCCTCATTAAAAAAAATGCCGGTTCCTATGTGAGAAATAAGATTTTTCAATGCGGTCTTCAACGTGTTAATAGATAAAAATAAATCATTGTTGTTTTCTAGCGATGTTGAGGGTTTCTTCCACACGCTTGTAGTCAGACGGTTGTTAAACGCTCATAACGGCGAAATAAAACACTTTTCTATGTTTGCTGCAGCTGTTAATGATTTCTTGTGTACTGCTCTTGACTTATATTTATACTTTAAAACTATCTGCCGAATCTTTAATCGGTTCGGCAATCAACAAGATCGAACTCCTCTTCAAGCTCTCCCAAATGCATTCCTGTGGTTTTCCGTGATTTTGTAATAGTTATACCTTTAGTAGACTTAAAATGTGATTTGCATTACTGTATATTATTTTCCATTAGCATATGCATGAGCATTTCTGTGTTTTTTGTTAGCGTATGGTAAGCAATACCCAACCATTTTGAATATGCCTTGATGCCACAGCATTTGATCAAGATTGTGAACAGAGCTAATATGTTTTACAACAGTAAATAACATATCCTGAATGCATGAATACTTCTCAACAGAATTTTGCTTTTCCTTCAATGACATGCCCAACCATTCATAGCTTACGTGCTATCAGATTTGACGATTTATCGTTATATTTACGTTACTCAAAAAGAGAAGGAAGTGAATTCCCTGAGACATGAGAACGATCGTCTCAGGAAGGCCATGGAACAGACGATGGGGAGATTCAATAGGAAATTTGGCGATGAGAGTGGTGCAGAGGAATCCACTGTCGAGGAGAGTGAGGAGATGGTCACGGAGGAGGTAAATATTCCAGTTGAAGACTGTGATTTACCTGACCTCATGCTTCCGACGGATCGGAATACGACCTACCGCGAAATTGATGACTGCATCGAGTCTATGACTGGCGTCATTAGAACTGCGATGGAGGAATCGGTTCCAAGAATACCAGTGCGTCATGCCGGCGTGCTAAGACTCCCGACAACATCCTCGGCTTCATATCGGATAAAAGGAGACTTCGGAGGATACTGAGGAGAACGGGTGATGTTTCAAGGATTCCCATATTGATGGCTGAGATAAGGAACCTGGATAGGATAATCCAGTGGGCGAATGCTGTGTTTGAGCAAAATTATTGGACGATTATCTATGGAATATTAAGGTTACGGATGACGGTGGCAAGGCGAATCTTTTGGCTGAACGTTTTTGCGGTATGCAGAGAGCTTCGGTGAATCTCCAGTCCTCCACTATCGTAGGGATGGTCTTGGAGGAGGAAAAAGGCCCCAATCATTGAATTTGGCCCGGATATTACGACGGATGTTGTTCTAGTTGAGGATTTCGCTGGAGGAGGTTTTTGTTTGGTGACTCCCTCTGATATTGACTAGGCATTGTCCAGTAGACCGAATAAGAGGTCCAGCGGGCCGGATGGCAAACCGGACCTGAACCTGAGGATGACGGATGCCAGCACATGGAGGTGCTTGGCGTTGGTGCTTAACCATTGCTTCAACATTGGTTACTTCCCGAAAACGTGGAAGAGTGTGATTATTCTGCCTGTACCCAAACCGGGGCCTGACTCTGGGGGTGCTGGTAACTACAGACCCGTATCTCTGCTCTCTGACCTGAGTAAATTTATGGAGTGGTTTATTTTTGAGCGTATGAGAAGCTTCATGGACGATAACGAGATATTGCTGGATTGCCAATTTGGATTTAAGAGAGCCCACTTTACGTCCCATGCCATTGATGGCACTTGCGGACTATGTAGCAAGGGGACTGAATAGGAGGTGTCCGACGATTGCTGTGAGCCTGGACTTCGCAAAGGCTTTTGACTATGTTTGGCAGGAGGGAATAATTCATAAGATGATGTCGTTTGGTTTGGACAAGCATCTCTGCGGAATTGTTGCGGAATTCCTGAGGGATCGCTCCCTCAGATTGAGAGTGGGTGTTACATTTTCTGATGAAAGTAGTGTTGTTACCGGAGTACCGCAAGGGTCACTACTGGAACCCGTCCTCTTCAACGTATTAATGTCGGATATACCTCGGCCACCTGGGCACACTGCACGAATACTTCTGCAAATGGGGTCTCTGCCTGAATATGGAAAAGACGGATGGTATAATATTTAAGGGACGGCGTGAACGGCTGTATCCCAATGCAAGAAAGTTCGTACCGGTGCTGAGGGAAGGCGGTGAGGTTGTAAGACACTCCGATAGGATTAAGTATCTCGCAGTGATTTTCCACGCGAGCTTCGAGTATTATTGACATGTGGATTCTGTTTTGGATAGGATGAAGAAGATATATCACTCCTACTGTGGGTTACTGCACCGAGGGGAAGGTTTACGTAAGGAGGTGAAGCTGCTTATTTACAGGCAGATCATCTACCTCTGATGACTTATGCCTTCCCTGTTTGGTTTGGGATTTCGTCCCATCAGATGGAGAGGCTTAGGGTCTGGGGGAGGCGTTTTTATCTGCTTGCCTTAGACTAAGGGCTCGCCATTTCCCCATGGTTCCCGGAGACCGTATTGTGGGGACATTTATGACCATGCGGGTTTCGAGAGGATCGATGTTTTTTTTATGAGGACTGCGCTGTTATTTTTGGAACGATTGTCCGCCCTATGGAATGAGATGGTGACCGGCTGCTTCGAGAGGAGGAGTGATATGGAGACCCTGAGGGTGCGCGGATAGCTGTCGCCTGTAGATCTCTTGACGTTGAGGGCCTGCTATTTTATCACCCTGTTGTACAACACTGCACAGTGAAATGGATGTCTGTGCCCTGTTGTTGTTAATTAGTTGTAAGTAGTGTTTTAAGTTAGTTTTAAGTACACGGGTGTTTCCGTTTTTCCATTTTTTGAGGAATATAGTATAAGAGTTGATTTGTTTTGGTGATGGATTGTGGCTATTCTACAGTATTTAAGTTTTAGTTTATAAGTCGATGATAACTATCATTTACGCATAGAATAAGTATCCACATGACTTATTAGTTTAAGATAAACTATGTGAGAACAGAATATTTGGTAAATAAAGTAAAGTAAGGAAAGTAATCTATTCATGATGAAATGTCATATCTTACTTGGCATTTTTGGCAATGCCACATGTCACAAACTTTTTTATACTGCAAAAATTTGTACTAAAAAACCAAATAGTGAACAAATCATCCTTTACTTTGTATACATTTGAAGAGTCTTCTTATATTAAAAGTACTGAAGACGTTAGCTACTCGATAGTTAGTGAAGTAATAATAAAATATTGCACATATGTACGTATGGATGTATATCTTGTGACTTGGATTTTTTATGTTTTACTAAAATAAAAATATAATTTGTGTCTTTTTTCTGACGATTTTTTGACGATTTCCACGAAGCATTCTGACGATTTGGACGATTTTATGCTTTATTTATCTGGCGGTTGTGGTAGTAGATGACTTCGAGAGAAGACAAGCAGTGCAGTGCATGGATTTCGTTGCATTCATTCTTCTCATGCTTCAAATATTGTGAATTGACAACAATGTATTCATTTTTTCTGAACGTATTCAAAGCAATAAAATGAAGCACTCAAACCGTTCTCTGATACATATATATAGGGTCCGCCATCTAACGTTTTTTTTTCAACTAGTGCTTATTTCGTTAATGGTAACACTTAGCTCATGTCTGATTTGCAAGATAATTAGTTTTATCCTTCTGCTGAACGAAAATGGTTGTGTATACGCTTTTTTTTGCTTCGCTAAGTGGGCCTTCGATCGACTTACAGAAGATGCCGATTTTGTCAAAAAAAAAAAAATCTTTTCAGATGAAGCTCATTTTGGTCTTGGCGGGTATGTAAACAAGCAAAATTGTCGCATTTGGGGTACAGAAAGCCCGCACGCATACTTGAAAAGCCGATAAACCCAAGACGAGTCACTGTTTGGTGCGGATTTTGGTCCAGAGGCATAATTGGGCCATTTTTCTTCGAAAATGAGCAAGGAGTGACCGTTACAGTCAATGGCGATCGTTATCGGGCCATGTTGACCGAATTTTTGTTCACAAAAATTGAAGAGGAGGATATTAGCAACATTTGGTTTCAACAGGACGGCGCTACGTGCCACACTGCCGAAGCTACACTCGATGTTTTGCGCCCTGTTTTTGAAGATCGCATTATCAGCCGCAGAGCTTATGTCGTTTGGCCACCTTGGAGCTGCGATTTGACACCGTTGGACTATTATTTGTGTGGTGCCGTCAAATATAAGTGCTACGCCAACAAGCCAGAGACAATTGACGCTTTAAAGGACAATAATCGTGAAGCCATTAGTGAATATTCAGTAGTTTTTTTTATAGCATTTTCAAAAAAAAAAAAAAAAAACTATTTGGCAGACCCTTTACATATGTATGTACGTCACTTAAATCTTTATATAGTTATTAATAAAAAACAACAACATAATTCTGATGGTATTCAACTTCATTGTTCATGAATAAAATACATAAGTATGTATATACATAACTTGTTATTTTGACCCTGAGAGCTGCTATGGTCAATGATATTATATTTTCAAGTGAAACCGTTGAAATACTCGTATAAAAGGGAGAGAGTTAAATTTACATTAATCGAGATCAGGTGGTTTAGAAGTAAAATAATTTATTTTGATCTGATTGTAGTATTCATTTATTTATTTTTGTTTTCTTTTTTTATATAAAACAAATACATATATACATACATACATATGTATAACAAATCCGTTTCCGGATAGACTAATTATCGTATGTACTTCGAATATACAAATGTAAGTATCCTACAACGTTTAAAAAGAAATCAAACAAATATGATACACTGACATTTACAAATATACATATGCATATGAATGACGGAATGCGTAGGTATCCAGAGCCAAGTTACCGTTACTATTTCGAAGCGAATGTATAACTTGAGAATGAACAACAAAAGAGAATATTATCAAGTTGAAATGCATATTATAAAGTTAAACTGATGACGATCAGCGGCTAATTAATATTGAAATTGGCTATTAAAACTGGTATTGTGATCTTATGAAAACGAATACGTATTTAAATTGTTGGTAATCGTAGAAGCAAACTTGAAATTCTGAGTACCACTTGTTCGTTAAATTATATTTTTATTATTATTTTCTTTTTTTATTTTACGTTATAATATCGCGCTTGTACCGCTAAAGTGAGTCAACCGAAAATTTGTCAATTTTCACTATTTGCAGGAAAACGATATTCAGTTATTATATCCACCCATTACAAAAATCTTACATTATTTTCCCCTTTTGTGATATATTTTCATATTAGACAGAAACGTTTTTGGTCTCTATTTAATATTTAAATATTTTGAATTGACTCACTTTAGCGGTACAAGTCCGATATGTATTGGGTTGTTCTCTTGACTAGATTCGAAATAATGTGCAACGTCCTTGGTCTTTGTATTTATTAGAACTTTACAGCGTTACTTTTTAATTGTATTTAAGTTAATAGAAGAGAAGAAGAGAAGAGAAGAAGTGAAGAAAAAAGATTAATTTAAATAAATTGTTTTAATCTTAAGTATTTATATGGTATTGATAATTAAATGCAATCAATAATGTGTAGATTTTACTATTTTGAATTTATTACTTTTGGCCATTGATTTTTGACATTTAGTGAATAAGAATAAGAATAATGATATACATACATACATATATATGTATATATTTGTAATCAATATCGCGTTTGTTAAAACATTGAAAATATTTTTTGGACAAAATGAATAAAATTAAAAAGATAATAAATAATTAATAAAAAAGCAGAACTTGTTTTGGCGTTTCTTTTGTTTTTGAATATGAACATGATCTGAAAACCACACAAAAATATTTACATATATGCATGCATGCATACATACATACATATATATATTTTTTTCAAAATGAATATAAAAATAATGAAAAATAAAATACCATACATACATACATACATACATACATACAAAATAAATTAAATAAAATTTGTATACAAATAAGTATATTCAAAAGCAATATGTGTTGTATGTGTATGGTAAGTGTGTACGTAATCAAACTTCAAAAGAGTGAAAGGAATATTGTTTGAAACGAATTTGCGCTAATACCAGACAAGCACTGGCATTTAAAGATATACGAGGGTTGGTAATTCATTTGAATGCATTGTACGAAATTTGTGTATTACTTTCTAAAATTAATTTTAATAAAATTTTATTGGAGTAAAAAAGAAAATAATTATAATACGTCGGATTCGTATGTAAAATTATAATTAAGATGGGTTACAACAAATTATGACACTTTTTTATATAGTCCCAATTAAAAATAATGTATTCCAGTACATATTCGGAAAATAAAACACTCGTTATTCTTTTAGAAAGATAATTCAAAGGAATGTGTATAATTTGTAATAAAAACTTTGAGAAAAGTATCACATGCATACATTTTTGTGCCTTTTAAACATAGAAAAGTATTCCAAATAGTGCGTTTCGAATTTCAGAGAAATTAAAAACTTATCTTTTTTCTGCTAGCGTGTGCTAGTGTGACTCTGAATTCTTCACTTAGAGCAATTTAATAAGTGCAAAATTTTTTTCATTTTTGATTAAGTTATGAAACGCGTTTGTACAGCTTAAAGTTAAACGTTACAAAGGATTGTCACTGTGTAAAATAACCAAGTAAAATGAACTTAGAAAGTCTAGGCCATAGTGGTTGTTAAAAGTAGAAAAGGTTTTTGAAGACAAAAAATAAGGTACTTCTTAAAAGATAACTAAACTAATACACCAGCTCGTCACTAGACTAACACAAAGTTATGGCTTAAAAACTAATTGTATTACATATGTATACGGTTTTAGATAATTTTTCATGAATAAAAGTTGTCGAATTAGATTTTTGTTATTTATTTATTTATTTTTTGAGAGTAATATCTCAATTAAAAAAAAAAAAAAATAATAATGTTACAGATGTAAAGAATATCATTATCATTAGAATAAAGTATTGACAACTGTAGTCAAATGTATAGCCTGATACTGACCACTGAATAGCAAGCAATATAGTGACGTGTTTATTGTGTGTTTTAATACAGCGAAACTTCATATAAATATTTGTATTATTTACACGCTCAACTACAAACCCCTCATATATACATATATGTACATACATCAATATATAGAAATATACTTTTAATTGAACATAATATTTGAAAGTAGCTTTGAAGCATTATAGACAATCACACATACACGCACACACACACACACACATGTACATGCAGACATACACATTCAATATAAGGTTGTTTTAACTTTATTGTCTTGTGTAAAAAATATATTTGTTTATATATGTATATTTATGTGCATGTGTGTATGTATATGTATGTACGTGTTTGGAGGATAGATTTTGACAGCAATACAAAATAAAAAAAAAATAAAAAAATAAAATTGTTGGAACTCGTTTAATGAACTATTTTATTTATGTATTTCATTTGTATAGTTTTATAAAAAGTAGTTATAGTTTTTGCCAATTTAGTCACAAATATATATGTATTGTTGCACTCATACATATGCACTCATACAAAGATAATATTTATCTCTTCTTTTATTTTAGACTTTGTGTGTATGAACGTAAGTACAAAGCTTTACACTTAATGTTTGTAAATAAAAATTGGTAAAAATAAAATGAAATAAATTAAAACAAATAAAAGAACTTAAAGTAAGAAAAAAGACACAAGCTGATGTTTGAAAATCTAGTATCTATGGGTCAGGTTGACAAATATGTACTTTGCTTTTTTCAGTTATTCAATGCAATTTTAATTTGTTCCGTATAAAGTTTTTTCTTTAAATAGCATACGTTACATACATACATATGTATTTAATGACAGCTATTTGGTTTAATTTTACACCTTTAGGTGAACAACAATATTTGTAAATTTTTAGACACACATTTTCCAAAGCAAAAAAAAATATTTCTTTTTTTGCTAACAGCGTTATACGCAATATTCTGTGCATTGTACGATATTCTTATGGATGCATTTTATTTTCAATAGAGTCACATAAACTGTGTCTCAGTGAATACTGATTTTTTTTCTATTTCTTATTGCATTTCAATGATCACGAAGAATTTTGTAAGCGAACAAAATTAACATTTTTTAAATGAGGTTTCATCAAGATAGATAAAAAATATATTTTTTGCGAAAAGGTTAACTTTGAAGACAATATTAAAAGAACTGAATAAAAGTTATACTTATATTTCATTTTATCTGAATACACAGAAACTAGATGGAAATTAATTAAAAAATTTCAATAAAACAAGTTTTTTTACATTTTCTAGAAAAATGTAGGTTTAAAAAATTAATTCGCATTCAATTTAAGCTATCAAATAAAAATAAATTTTTATTTATGCTATTAAATTGGAAAGTGCTTTACCAGTTTTTTGTCTAAAAAAAAAATGTTTAAGCATTTGGATTTTTCTATTTGTAAAGAAATATTTAAGTTTTTCGTACTCACCATTTCAATTTGTTTTTCTTATTCCTTTTTTAAAACTTAAAAATTCAAAATTTTCAACAATAACTAATTGTCTTAAATGGCAACAAATTATTATCTATGAAATTGGCCAACAAAAACAAATATTCTGTAAATAGCACAATAAAAAAAAAACAATTTTTATTTTTTTACAAATGTTCAAATCCTTTTGATTAACGGATTATACATTGACACATAGTTACACAAACACTCAAAATACAAATATACGAATTGCTTAAATACAACTTTAATTTTTATTTGAGCCACTTTATTTCTTGTTTGTTAAGTTTTTTCTTAGATTCAAAAATGATTTTTATTTTTATTGAACAAAAAAAAAAAAAAAAACAAAAAAAAAAACAAAAAAAAATCAAAAAATTTATTCAGTTAATAATATTAATTTGTGTATGGTTTCTTCAAGCACAAACCGTTGTCACGATCTTACTCTTTCAAATTGGTAACTAAAACTGAAATATTTCGTATGCGCAAAACCACACAACTAAAACGGTAACGACCGACAAAAAAGAAACAAAAAAATTTTTTAATACCAAACTGAGTGTGCTTTTTTGTGTTAAAATAAAAACAGCAATAGCAACAGCATACATACATATATATATATATATATGTATATATATATATACTACACATATTCAATATAAGTTGAAATGAAACATACAAAACTAAAAGCTTAACGTTTACTTTGATTTCATGCTTAAGACAATAACAATAGTAATGGTAACAACAACAACAGCAACAGCAGCAATAAAAATTAATATTGTTTTGTTGTTACACTATGTATGAATCGAAAAAGAAAAAATTACATACTTTTAACAAATACAAAAATAAAAAATAAAAAATTGTGTCTGACGATTGTCGTTTGTGTATATATATGAGTGTTTGTTCAAGAAATAGAAAAGAAAATTTCAATAAAATTTAAAGAAAATTTACGATGAAAAAAAACGCTTTTAACATACACATAAACGTATGTACGTATATGCACTTACACAACAAATAAAATAAAAGATTGTATGTATTTGTGGTTTGAGTTTTTTTCTTTATATGTGAGCTGCATTAATAATTAGCAGTTGGCTTTAAAGCTATTCAATGGTTTCTTTTTTTGGACTTGCATAAAAGCTTTCAATGCACTACGACAGTAACATGAACATATAAGTTGGCATTTATTTACATGAGTTTTGCTTTGATACGAGTAAAAAATTATATCTAATCAAAAGACTTAAGAAACGAACCCAAAGCCACAAACTAACTCGAACATTACATACATACATATCTACATCCATGCATGGTGCATGCACGAATGAATAAATGAATCTACAATTACGTATTTTCTATTTTCCCAGTTTCAATTTAATCGATTAATTTTTAATATATGTTGTGATAGTTATAACAGTTAGATTTTTTTGAGAAACAAAAAGACACATATACTCGTATATTTTCAGATTTCTGTACATATAGCAAAACAGATATGGTGAATAAATGATTTTACAGAACCACATGATAACAATATGCATACACACCTACATACATATATACATACATAGATACATACATAGATACATACATAGATACATACATACATACATATGTGAAACAATCAATATGAATAAAACGAAATGCTGAAAAGTTGTTTAATATATGAAAAACTAATAACAAGTAAAATTATTAATACAGAGATACGTTCGATATTTACAGAGAAACGGCACTAGAAAAATTAAGCCTAAGCAGTAAATTAACAACAGAAATGACAATAAAAATTTAAGTCGTCAGTGAGTGAGTTGGGGTTATCTAGGGTTATCGCTTATTTTCGATATTCGCATT
Source organism: Wohlfahrtia magnifica (assembly GCA_023159175.1). NCBI lineage: Eukaryota > Metazoa > Arthropoda > Insecta > Diptera > Sarcophagidae > Wohlfahrtia > Wohlfahrtia magnifica. The sequence goes on along the minus strand of JAKWBJ010000213.1, from coordinate 544,056 downwards.
CGCTAAAATTTTTGATATGAGTTTGGTGAGCAATTGATTTCAGACTTTGCAATTTATCTTCATTAGACTAGTACCCACGGCGTAGCCGCGCGAAACATTAACAAGAAAAATTCTTTAAGATTAAATGAAAGGCTTTCATCGCCCTAAATAAATATTTATTAACTTTTGAAAATTTTTTTTATTTTTTGTTTCGACGTTCAAAACCCAAACAGTTAAAACGTTACCCGTTATTTGCATGTCATAAAAACAAAATTGGAATTTTTATTTTTTTAACTCCAATATGAGTTTTAAGAAATTGTTTTCGCATTCGATAAACTGACACTCACAACACCCCAGGATACACTACTAACAAAAAGTGAAAAAGGATAACATTAGTTAGGTTTACTCGTACTCTTACATTTCATAGGTGAGGATGTTTTAACTTCTTGGCAAACGTTTAATTAAAGCAGTTACACAAATTCAGTCAGTAAACTGTTACTGTAAAATCTCGTATCTTTTGCGGAAGAGCTATTTTTTAAATTGAATTGCAAACATAATAATAAAAATTAATACATATCTTTAAAAAGATATGTATATATGTATATACTAGAGTATCCCTTCCCGCGCTGCTGAGAGCTTTTGAGTTCTATATCTATAAAATGTGTTCCTCATAAGAAATATTTAAAGAAATGCATTAAAACTAATAATTTGTATTGAGTACCAAGTCATTAGACCAAGTTCAGAAACTGCCACTCTAATTGTTCTCTAGATATACAAAAATCAATATTTACTCATTCAACTGATGTGTATTGACCACGAAGTAATTTAGACCAAACTCAGAATCCTCCACTATTACCGTTTCAAAGATATACAAAAATCAATATTTACTTTGTATAGAAAATGCTACTCCCACTTATCTAATTCCGCCCACTTTTTGAGTAATGATCTGTATTGACCACAAAGTTATTTGGACCAAATTTAGAAACTTTCACTATTACCGTTCTCTAGATATGCAAAAGCTAATATTTACTTTGAATGCGAGGTGCCATACCCATTTATTCAATTTTGCCCATAATTCGACCGATAATGTATATTGACTACGAAGTTATTTAGACCAAATTCAGAACCTTCCACTATTACCGTCCTTGTATGGTTAGTACCACTCCCACTAATTCAATTCCGCCCACTTTTTGGCTGATTAATATTGTACACAAAGTTATGTGGGCCAAATTTAGAAACTCTCACTCCATTTATATAGGTACAAACTAATATTATCACTATTTTACTTAAGCAGGCTTATAAACTAATATTTTATCGTATCACCGTTGGATATAATGACATCATTAAATCGCCTTGGCATAGATTACTAAGCCCTCAAAGCGGTATATCTTCCATTTTTTAATAATGAATGTTCTCAATCCCTTTAAAATCTGAAATTGGCTGGCGCTAGCATAAGCGAGTTGTATCAGAATGGCCCAAATATTTCCTATGGGAAAAAAATATACAATATCAGAAGCTCTAATTTGAGAGGAATTTTACTCGCTTTTTATAATATTTTTCTTTATAGTCTATTCCTACGAAACAAGTAGTTATTACGGTATATCTTATGAGCTATAAGAGATAGAGGTAAAAACTTTCCACTTGGTATTCTATTATTAAGGTGCACTTTAAGTTAAAACACTAACTACACAGGAAGAGAGGACATGGCACCTTCCAAAAAATACTATTTAATATCGTACATCTTAATAAATATATCAGAGGGAGGCTTCAAACATCGTTTTGGTATATTCTCCATAAAGACAACAAATCGGGACTAAATGCGATACAAGGATTCCCGGGCAACGTTGGAAGGGTAAAGCTAGATTATTTATATGTACATACTTTTAAGCGCACGCCCGAACTCAAAAATAAAACAAAACCTGTCTCAGTTATTCAATATCAATTTATATTATAAAAGAAAGTGAGTGAGTGAGCTTCATTCAATAACTTAATTACCATAAAAAAAATAACCAAAACTATTATTACATAATATTATACATATGTACATACATACATGCAAACATATGTATATTTTTTATACTCTTTATTGATTGTTAAAAAAATTGAATTTCTTTTTCTCTATAATCACATGCATATCAAAGTATGTATATACATATGTAAGTATGTATGTATAAATGAATGCTGACATATCGTACTAATACGGTGTGGTATGTTTTTTCTATGTTTCTGATTATTTCTCCCTATCGCAACATACATACAAATGTATGTACATATTAGGGAGATCGATTATTCGAATTTTTTAAAAAACCGGTTTTCGAATAATTCGAAAAGTAGCACTTTTAAAAAATCGGTTTTCGGTTAATCGGTTCTTTCTTTTAAATAAGATTATTCCTTGTTCTTTAAGCGCAGAGCTGGACTATGTAGTTTTAGAAATAAGCAGAAGCTGACGGAGAGCTTAAAAATAAATGTGGCAATCAAAACTAACAATAATTCTAACAAATATCATAAAAACTATGCCAAAACGGTGTGCGGAGGCCATAAAAAACAAAGTTTGTTACACAAAGTACTGAAAAATGCTTAAGTTTCGAACAGCTACTCAAGCAGCTAATTTCGTTTTTGTTGTATTACTTGGTAGAGAATGGAATTAAAGGTTTGTTATAATAGTTAGGTGCCGAAGATAACAAAAATTAAGTGTCTTACTTTGAATAAATCTATTAGTAATATACGAGACCTTAATTGGCTCGATAAGAATATTTGCTTAGATTTCGAACAGTGTGCCTCAGTCACAGTGGCATGTTAGGTAAGAACCCACCTTCCAACTAAGAAGTCGTCGGTTCAATCCCAGGCCACATCATCTGACAATTTTCAACAGCGATATCACCTCACAACATTACTGGCGACTGGTTATGTGTATTTACGCTGTGAAAAACTTCACTAACTAATATATCTGCCGTTCGGAACTGGCGTTTATGAGTTTGTGGCCTTTCAATGAGTCTAGTTGATCATTCTCCATATATAAAAATCAATATTTATTTACAGAAGATGAGAAAAGGTTATTTTTGCTCAAGAGTGCATATCTTTTTCGATCTACTTTGGTTTTCACGTTCAAGGTAGTCATATATACAAAAAAAAAAATAAAATTTTTACAAATAGTTAAACGACGAGCATATTTTCAATAAAAAATATACAAACGTATAAAACTTATAATTATTTAAATTAACCGGTTATTCGTGTTGAATTAACCGGTTTATTGGGTATTCGAAAAATGAAGATTTTTAAAAAACCATATTCGACAAAACCAAAAACACCGGTTAAAACCGGTTAAAACCGGTCGAGTAATAACCGTCCGATCTGTAACTCTTTTTTGTAAATTATTCCTCTATCTACTACCTATTCCTTTACTCTTCTTTATTACAATCGATATCAATATCAATGATTAAATTCGTGCATATACTCGTATGTATGCACATATAGGTATGTTTGTGTGAAATAATAGACTGCATCAGAGATTATGAGATCAATCAACAATTTATGTATGTACTTACGAGTATGTATGTATATAGATATTGAATTGAATATATATAGAAACATATATATGCATGCATACATACATACATACATACATACATACATACATGTATCTTAAGAAGAATTCAAGTGAAATTTTAAAGAAAAGCAAAAAGAGAAAAACTAAAAATACAAATACCTATGTATGTGTGTATCGCGTGTTTTCGTTTTTCGCTTTTTATTCAAGATGAGTGTGTGGTGAGTAAATATAACTTTACGTGATAAAACTGAATATACAATTTCATTTTCAAGTATGTAGAGCATGTCGATATAAAAAGATAAGCAATTTACTAGTTAATTAATATACATACATACATACATACATACATACATATGCTTATATAGGGTCCGTCTAATAATTTTTTTTTAAATGCTATAAAAAAACTACTGAATATTTTTCAAATTTCTTTTTTTATTTGAAAGTACAATCCTTCTGGTTAATAATGGAAAATAATTTCATTCAAATGGCTGCCTCGGCTGGCCATGTAGTAGGCTACACGATCGGTTCAATTTTTAAGCACATTATCGATTGTGTGCAGCTGTATTTCACTAACGGTTTCACGAATATTGTCCTTTAAAGCGTCAATTGTCTCTGGCTTGTTGGCGTAACACTTATCTTTGACGGCACCCCACAAATAATAGTCCAACGGTGTCAAATCGCAGCTCCGAGGTGGCCAAACGACATCAGCTCTGCGGCTGATAATGCAATCTTTAAAAACAGGACGCAAAACATCGAGTGTAGCTTCGGCTGTGTGGCACGTAGTGCCGTCCTCTTCAATTTTTGTGAACAAAAATTCGTTTAACATGGCCTGATAACGATCGCCACTGACTGTAACCGCCACTACTTGCTCAATGGCCCAATTATGCCTCTGGACCAAAATCCGCACCAAACAGTAACTCGTCTTGGGTGTATCGGCTTTTCAATGTATGCGTGCTTGTTTACATACCCGCCAAGATAAAAAGAGCTTCATATGAAAAGATGATTTTTGATTCTGCAACATTACCATGATCTTCAAAGTAATGTCGCAATATTTCCCAGCGTTGTTCAAGCGTATAAACAACCATATTCGTTCAGCGGAAGGATAAAACTGATTATCTGTCAAATCAGACATGAGCTAAGTGTTACCATTCACAAAATAAGCACTAGTTGAAAAAAACGTTAGATGGCTGACCCTTTATGTGTATTATATTATGTTTTCAAAATAATAATTATTACAATTATAATATACATACATACATATGTACGTATGTACACGCTAACACTCCTTTGCCCTTTCTTGTTTTTTCAATTCCAAATTCGGGTTAATAAATTTTTATTTAATTAAGTTCTTAAAATCTTTTAATACGATGCAATGTTTATCATATTTCCTAAAATAATTTAGTCTACAAATTTTATGATTGAATTTTTTTTAATAGTTCGTGTTCAAAAACGACTAAAATTAAAAGAAAACAAAATTCAAATTTATTTTACACCTTGAATTTTTCTGCATTTTATCATATTATGTACTTTCAATTATTTTAGTGCATGTGAGTCTGTAAAAAAGAAACTAAACTAAATACTAACACAACTATAGAGTAAGTAAGGTACTTCATGTAATAGACCTACAGGGCCTGATGGCATGCCATTTATAGCAATCTTGGTAATTATTACCGAAAATATAGTTTAGATAAATACGTATACACAGTGGTCGACAAAAATTAACCAATGGCCACAAACTTTACTATATTATGAGTTCGAAATTATTCAATAATAAAAAAAAAATTGTAATGCAGTTTTGTTTTAAACCTATTTATATTGATACGCACTAAAAATGTATATATATTTTTAATAAACTTAAAAAGTTAATTAAGAAAAACAGTTTAAAAGCCCTGACAAAAATCTACAGACAAAAGTGTTCTCACACAAAGACTTTGCTTAAATATAACAAATTGTTACTAATTAATCAAATTTATATTTAGTTTTCTTCATCATGGGCATCTATAAATGCCTGTAACCGTTTGCACATTATTTAACCAAATTTTCTAATGCTACGGGTCTTATATTTTGGCATTATGTTTTAGCATTTGGGCAATAGTAGTATTATATTTACGTATTTATTTTTGCAAAACTTTTCACAAGTGCTCAATAATATTTAGGTCTGGGCTTTACAGCTGTCGAGGGACATGGAAGAGCAATTGATCTTTAATCATATGAGCCGTATGCTTTGGATCATTGGCTTGTTGGAAAATCTAACTTTGACTCAGATTTAATATATATATAGATGGTTTCAGATTATGTTAAAAAAATTGTACTGATATTGATACATATTACCTTTAATAAACACAATCTTCCCTACTCAAGAAGCAGCTACAGCATCCCAACCTATATATACCTTCCCCGTGCTTAACAGCAGACATAGCGCTGTACTTCTTTTTCGCAATATTTTATTTCTATCATCAACTTCAAATAACTATATTTAGATTGTTCAGATTCACTGGCTCCTTATCTTTTTCCAGCCAATTTTGTGGCAAGAACTCTTGGTTTCTGTCCTCTGTTCTTATAACTGAGTTCTGCTTTCTGCGATAAAGTTTTTTTTTCATCATTTCTTTACTAAATTTTCGTAATCAATTAAATTTCTTTAACGAGAAGAGATTATTTTATAACACATATATAAGGTTTACTAATACAGCCCAATTTATAACTAAAAATATTGATATCAATCCCTTAACACAACAAGAAAATTATTACATATTATTGTTTAACGACAAATACCATTGCATGTTTGTCGTATGCATATTTTGTCAAAGCGTTTTAACTCTTTTTATTGAATAATTCTTTTAATCCTTAATCGAACAACAATTGTTTTGGTTTTTATTTATAAAAATAGATTTGAAATAAAACTGTAGTATTATTATGTTTATTTAATGCTTTTGGCTCCATATGCATTACATATACATGTACATATGCTTTCCATACATATTTTGTGATCCCAGATAATATAAGTGTATAGTCCAGTGTTTATAGTGCCGACAAAAAAATAAGAGTTTTCTTACAAGAAAAGGACTTGCTTCACTTTTATAAGATTTGAATATTTTTTACTAAAAATTGTTTTCGCATAGAAAGATCATCAAAGGTTTTACCTTTAAAAACCTGTCAATTTTTTTCAAAAATGAACTAGCCAAGCTTTCAAATTAACAGCACAAATATTGTATAAGTAATATATATAATATATATAATATATACATATTGTTTATTGCAAATTATAGTTGTACGTAGATAATATATAGATATCATATTATCAATTACTTAAAATTGAATCGAATACAAACTTTTAAATGAGACGTTTATATTGAAAGTGGGGCAAATCCATTTTTGCAAATAATGGAGACAATTGTATTTATAATCTCATAATCTTTCTGTGCGAAAACAATTTTTAGTAAAAGAAAAAGTTATAATGTTTGGGAGATGGAAGTTTTAGCTCTTAATTTTAAAAGTGAGTCAAGACAATTTAATTACAAAAACACTCTTCTTCTTTAGCCAGCACTCACTGGAAACACTATTGTAATATTAACTTATATTCTCTGGAACCATAAAATATTGGTATATCATTACCAATCGAAAAAAAATGGACTTGATCCACTTTCAAAATAATTAGCGCAAATATCTCGAAATAAAAATCAATGCACTTGCTCCTTTTTGCAAAAAAACGGCTCTTTTATTATTAAAAATATATGTAAATCATAATATAAATTTTCAATGGCAATTGACAGCAAGTAGATATATAGTACATACTTATGTAAAAAATGTAAAATTATTTTATTTATTAATTTTATTTTATTTTTTTGAAACAATGATTTTGAAGAAATTTTTCTTAAGAACTTATTACACTTTTAACTTTTTCCAGAAAGTTAATTGGTCTTAGCCATGAAAACTGTAATTCAGGTATATGCTTAATTGTCTTGGTTGTTAAAAGATATCGGGATTTGCTGGTATCATCAAAGGAGTGCGAATATAAGCCGCCAGTATGAATTCCTCGTGAGATCTGTGTTTTTTTATTTTCTAACGAATCTACATAAACATCTCCAATTAAACCCTTCTCAAATCCTTCACTATTTGTATTATCCACTACAAAAGTATCACTAATATTTTCATCAAGTACAATTGGGTTTTGCTGAGCAAATGTTTTTTCGTCAATGTAAGATTGAGTTTTCTTATTCGTTTCTTCGTTCGAAACTGCATTAATAATAGAAGACTTGTTTATTTTTCGTTTAGGAAGCGGTGCTGGTGTTAAATTATTTGGTCTGTTATCCAAGAACCATGAGTTTTCTGAAATTGAAGAAGCTTTAATGTATTTAGGAACATTTAATTGGACTTTAGGCTCATTAGAATTAATGTTCCATACACCTAATGGTGCGGGCCGAACTAAATTATTTGGCGAATCACTGAACCAATTAAAGGTATTATCAGTAAATCTTTTTGTGCTTTTGCTGGGTTCTTTACTTTTGTTAATTGTTGATTTCTTTAAAACAATACCGCCAAGATTTTGACGAACTTTGTTTGGCTTATATATCCTGACCGTTGATCTCTTATAGCGGTTGCTGTCTGCCTTTCTTTTGATATTCTGTTCGAATCGCATAGCATTACGGACAAATGCATTTTCTGTTGGTCCTTGTATTAAAATCTCAAATGGTATATTCATTTTTATTGCATTTACTCGCATTATAGCAATACATTCCGTATCAGAGTTTTCATTATTGCATTCACATATGCATTCTTCACCGCAATAGAAACCCAAACATCCACATTGTTGACATAACGTTAAACAATTTTGAGTATTTCCTTTTTCTTTCTCTTTAGCCCTATCATACGAAAAATGCAACTTGTTTTCCATATTAGACTCGTTATTAATTGCACTTGTTAAAACAATTATCCAGAAAATAATCAACGCTGTAGTATAGATCCAAAATTGTCCATTTGATACCTTGGACATTTTAATTCTTCCTCTTGTACAAATTTATTGAGCGTCTGAACTATTAAAGTTCATTGAAGAATCTGGCATTTATTTTCGGTACTAATTATTTTATATGCTGATGCAAACACTTAATTTTCAATGAAACTTTATGACCTTCAATCAAAACAAAAACAAAAAATCATATTACATAATTACGCTCAAAACTAGAAGAAATTAAGTAAATCTCTTTAGAATTACCGCTACACTAACTATTCAGTAATTATTTTTTAACTTCATATTATGTACTCAACTGTCAATAGCTTGTTGCTTTTAATAAAGAACATCAAGTAATTAAATTGCTAAATATATGAGAAAAAAGTTATCATCTATACAAACTATGTGCAGTGGAAAACGGTTATAACGAACACCGGTTATAACGAACACTTTTCCTGAGTCCCATAATTTACATTGATTTTCTAAATATAATACTATGTTTTTAACGAACACGGTTATTAAGACGGACAATATTAATCGGCTACTTTATATACTGTAAACAAAGAATAAATAGGGAGCCCTAAATGTAAAATATGTTAGAAAAAAAATAAAAGATATTCACTATCGATGGTATAGCAACGACAGAGTTTCTTACTGACTACGAAATAATTCATGTGGTACTAAGTTAAAGAGGTTAATATGATATCGCTTTAAATTCAAATATTTTTGATCTCCAAAGAAAACTATACCCAATTTACACGATGACTTCAAAGGAATGCCTCTTTTAAAATTCTGTTTTAAATATGCTTCTAAAAATCAACTGTGCTTACACCATAATTTGTGAGCCATGTCTTTTTTCTTGCGGAGTTGATTTTTTAACTATAATTGTTTAAGTTTACATTGAAGAACAAAGAAAACAAATACGAAAATAAACGTAAAGAAGAATGCGAAAACGTGCACGAAAAATAAAAATCGTGCCTTTTCTACCCCTCTTACTTCTCTACTCCTTTCTCATACAAACAAAGAATGCATACAATAAATACGTGCATTGAAAATCATCGTGTAAATGATTAATGAATGTGTCAAAAATGTAATTATTTTTGAATTAAAATTTTTATTTTAAATCAAATTTTTCTACTACGGATATTTCGAACTATGGTTTGTGTGCGGTACCATCGAGTTCGTTATAACCTTTTTTTACTGTATATAAAAAAGCTTTAAATGAGTGTTTACCTTCTCTTTAGCTTTTATGAAGACAGAATTATACCAAGAAAACTCGATGAGCAAAACCTATACTTCTCTTATATAATAATATAATTTAGAGTTGTATTATACATTGAAGCAACGTTTGCACCTAATGGAGGGTACTTAACAATTACTTCAGTCGAACATTTTTTTTGTTGTTCTTTTATGAAATATTTTTAATAAAATGCTTAAATAAACAAAAATATTAAAATTGCAGTTGAAATTCGTATTTAACCCTAGAAGTGCATCGTTAGTGGTTTCGACTAACAACGATATTATGGTACTTTTGGCGATTTCTGTTTTTTCTTTTGTTATTTTTCTGTGTACGTACGTACAGCACCAGTCGTTGACAAGCTGGTTGTGGTCAAGCAAATCCATGCGGTAGTCAGTGGACGATCCTTATGGCCAAGGTCAGAGGAATTCAAGACAAATCGTGTAAGTCAATTTACGCACCTGAGAAAAGACTTATATTTACAGAATTCATCACTAGGAATATGGTGGCTGTTAGTCCTCGGCTTACTTTAAAGTGTATGTGGAATGTGTCCCACCTTTGGAAGTACAGAGCTCCATAGAGTTATATTGAGCTAACAGCCACCACTGTGGGGTAGGCGATTGCCTTTCAAAGTAATCCACTGTGATGGCACCAAAAAGGTGCCCTCAGGCTGGAGTAGTAAATGTGAACGGCTCATAGGGATGTTAGTGTAGTTGATTATGCTGATAACGTCATTATAACAGTCCATGGGAAATATGAGAGTACGTTAAGTATCTAGATGTCATTCTAGATGGGAAGCTTAGTTAAAGCCATCCAGAATAAACCAATAAGGGACCTCCGTGCAAGTTCCTTATCAAACGGTAAGACATTAGGTCTTTTGCCGAGAATAACGCAATGGATATATACCGCTATTATTCGGCCCATTATCACTTAGGCGGCGAAAACTTGTTGGAGAAGGGCTGAGGAAGCTATTACCATGAATAAATTAGGCAGAATACAGAGGCTCACCTGCCTCGTTATAACTGGGGCAGTAAGAACGTAGCCTTTATTGGCTTGACACAGCTTCACATCTATGTAATGAGGGTAGCCGTATGTTCGGCGACAAATTTTTTCGCCAAGGGATTCCGAAATGCGTCGGGAAATCTGTCCATTGTTGGTCTAATGGGTCCCTAGTTCGGAGTGAGTTTTATTTAAACTGATATAACGATAGCTTACAAAAAATAACTGTGTCAGTGTCCCTATTCCTGAACCTAACGGGTATCGACAGCACTGAAGAGATCGCTGAGTGTCTTCCAGACTGAGATATTGGCTATTGCCATATGTGCATAGATCAACCTGGGCAGTGAGCTCAAGGGTAATACAATTGATATATTTTCTGACAGTCAAGTTGCCTTTAGGGCACTTTGCTCGAATAGTATGACACTAGACTGGTTAAATATTGTTGCGATACGTTGGAAAGGTTTTCATTTAGCAATAAAGTCTGGTTTTTTGTACTTGGTTATCGTGGGATAGATAAAAATGAAACTGCGGATGCATTGGCTAGAAAAGATTGCGTGACAACCTACATTGCTCTAAAACCTTACTTTGCAGCATCACTTACTACCATCATCAATCTAATCAAAAATAAAGAAATCGCCAGGTGCTTGGAGCACTGGAATGATCAAGGGGGACTTCGCAACTCTAAAGCGGCGATCAGTCCACAATTTTGGCATCGATCTGAGTTTCTCAAGTATGGCAGGCCGGACTTACAGGTTGTTGTGGACTGAGATAGCATCTGAAGAGGATGGCGGTCACAGATGTGGTTGTTTGTAGACTATGCTCACAGGCATTAGAGACGGCGGAGCACATATTGTGTGAATGTGTTTAGTGCTATTTTGTGAACTTTCTGACATATAAAAAACTTCATAAACATATTTTTTAATAGAAAAAAATTAAATATGTATGGGATCTTAGCGACATTTGAATATAGGATTTTCTATAGGCGATAAAGCATAACACCAACATAAGATAAAAAACGCATTATCTTGCCAAAATTTTCTAACAAAAAACTATATGTGGATCTCGTTCAGCCACACATTACTAATTCATTCAGTACATCTACCGGCACACGCTGTGTTGGCCCATGGGCAAAAATCAAAATAATTTGTGACTCGAAACCTAACAATATTGCTATAAATCAGGATTTGACAAAAGCACTACTCTCACATCTACATGTGCTCACGCATTGAACAATAATAACAACAAACTATCAGTCTCTCAAAAAAGCACTCAGCGAAATGTTTAATTAAATGTTAATATAAATGCTTAGTTTGCCAACGCACGTTGTCATGCTGCACTACATATGACGTAGCAAGCCATGGTACAAATCGACAAGTAATTGCCTCAATAAAAAATAAAATAAAAACACTTCAAAGTTGAGATATTTAAAAAAAAAAAAAAAAAAAAATCATGTTTTGTTCAATTCGTTTTGGGTTCTCTAAAGAAATAATTATCAAAAATTTGTGTTTTGATTACACTAAGCAAAGTAAAGTTTTTTATTATAAATAATATTTGAGTAAATAAGAAAATATATAATATAAAAAAATATATAATTTTATATATATTTTCGTGATTTGAATGTACGATATTATCAAATGAAAAACTTCAGAAATTAACAAATCCTATAAAAATAAGTGCCGTTCTATTTTTTAATCTACAAGTACGGATTCTATAAAACCAGGAATAACTTTTCCTACTTCATCCTGCGAATATTTTTTTTAATGCTTAACATTAAAAATTTACATGAAATATCAAATTTATGTTGACAAGTTTTGTTTGGAATGTTCAAGTGAATTATATTTTAATAACTATTTTAAATACAAATTAAAATATTATGGAAAATATGTAAAATACTTTTGGGAAAATAGCATTAGAATAAAATTATAAAAAAATAAAAAAAATCGTTATATATATTAGGCTTAAGAAAATCATCCTAAACACCTAGTTTTTAGTAAAACTATGAAGTTTACAACAAATCTGAAATAGTTTTTGAGGTCAGGGATCCAAAATAACTTATAGTACCAAATTTCATCGATACCACACCACTCCTTCTACTTCTGTCCATTGCTTGTATGAGCGGCATGTCAACTAAATATTGAAAATCTTCTATCTGAGGATGAATAATTGTTAAAAATTCTAATTTTTTGATTACATTAAAAATCGTAACAAATACTCAACCAATATTTAACGTAATTGCAATCAAATCCATAAAATGGTAATAGAAAAGGGGTAACGAACGTAAAACTAAGTAATGCAAAACTAAAATATTTTTCATATTAATCCTTTTCATCTTATGTTATGACTTTTTCCAATAAAGTCATAAAAAATACATGCTTACATACTGTTACGAAAATAAACAATGCCTAAAGAGAAGATACACTAAATTAGTACAGTAGTAGTCTTAGCTCTAAACTTTATTATGGCATTTATTGGTTTGTGTCAAGACTCTTGTGTACCTGCCACTGCCCTAATTGCCTGTGCTATTAACAGTGCTACCGTACCGATTTTGGTTGTTACATTTGAATTTAACGTAAATATAAATTTGTATAACAACAAGAATATTCGAAATTTATAATGATTTGCCATAAAAGATGCCACATTGCGCTTAGCAGTTCAGTAATACTTCAGTAATGGTAGTCATAGTGTAAAGTTACTAAGAGTCGTATATTGAGTAAATTGGTGTAATAAGCGGATATTAAATAAGTGGACTCTGTATAACTATAATTGTATAAAGTAAAAGTGTGGAAATAAAAAGAGCTGAATAAAACAACAACAACGTATTATTAATTTTATTTAACGCATTTTAAAAGAACTCAAACGTTTTAAAAAGATTAAAACGTAACAATACATAAGTGGAAATTTTCGAAATTTTTGGTGAACACCACCAGATTCTAGTGGAAACTGCTAAATTGCAAGTGTATATTATTTCGTTATAGCTGTGATTTCAGGGGAATTGATTGAAATTTCATTATTCCAACAAAAATTTTATTGCAATTAAATTATTTGCATTTAAATATTTCTAAAAAAAAGATTTCAAAATGTTTGTAATCGCCAACTATTGAAATTTTGAAAAGATTTAATTTTGAAATCTGAAATCAAAGATAAAGTTGATTTTGTACAAATTTTTGTTTTCAAAACAATTGACAAACGTTTGGTAACCTGTACTCAGAAGTAGCCGCATATAGATTATCACTGCTATGCCTGGTCGTCAGCTGACAGCTAGTATTAGTGGTGTTACATGTAGCACATTAGCCACGTGCCGTAATAACACTGGACTGTCAGAAGTGCGACTATGGCCTCCTAATTAAGGGTCAGTCTCCTGCTAACTTAGTCGGGCGAAGAGATGTGTACTCTCTAAATTAAAAACCCCAAATGCAGTGGTGGGACAGTATATGTCGAGGGATGATTGGCTGTGGGTTAGTCAGTCGCTAATATGCGGACTTCAGATACTTTGGTAACTCGGGTTTTAAATATAGCCTTACCACGCTACAGCGTGCTCTGGCTTTGTCGACCTAGTTTCTCGTACACTCGTGGGATTCGAACATGAATACAGATAAGAATATAATTTTTTTTTTTTTTTTGATAATGAGACTGATGCAGCTCAAAGCACATGTTCTGCTGTCAGTGCAGTTGAACCAGACAGTATGTATGTATAAACGATGCAGACTCTTGAGAAGGTGAAAATTTCAGTCTGTGGGTTTGAGGAGGTGAAACGTCCTCGTTCTGACGAACAGTCAGTTCTTGCTCTTTTAAGCAAAGATTTGAGGTATCCTGTATAAACCATCTTTCAGGAGTATAACAGCTAGTGTCAGACTGAGAATTGAACGAAAAAGTTTTGGATACCATTGAGGACCAAAATGAGTTGTCAGATATCTCCTGGTGAGTACTACAGAGGAGCACCACCGATGGCATTCTTCATCTGGTTCTTGCGATAGATGATCAATCTATGAGTAGATTGGTTACCCTTAAAGGCTCTATCGCGTACAGATTTGAACAAATGGGGTCGACGAAAAAGTCGATAAACGTTACCGTCAAACCTGTTGGCGGAGCGTCGAGTAGCGCTGCAAATGTGGCTGATGGGCCGTCTAGTAGTGCCATAGTGCCTTCTAGTTCGGCACAAAGGTCCATTGAATCTACGGCGGAAATCTTATGCCTCAGGGCCAGCACCAGTTAGCACTCCAGCTGATGGTCACTAACTGAAAGGGAATTTGGGTCAGACCTCTAGATATACATAACTGGGGGCCACCAAAGGTGACATAAACAAAGATGCACCATAGGTTTATCGTGGTGCCAGCCGCATAAAACGGATTTAAGGTCCTCGGTGGGCTCAGCTACAGCGTTTAGCGTCGGCATCCCCTCAAGGTAGGAATAAATGAGTATTATCAGGGAAGGAAAAGACTCATACGGCGTTACTAGTGATACGCTTTTAAGCTTTCTGCCAATTCCAGAGTTCATCACAAGGGACTTAGCAGCACTGGTGTCACTCACGGGGTTAGTCACATCTGAATTATCTTATGACTAGTAATATCGTAATTGCTAATAAGGGCTCTAAACCCACTGTTTTAAAATGACAGACTGGGGTCAACGCTCAGGGCCACCACTCGTGTGCAGTCTTGTGACACCTGCTGCGCACCCAGTACTTTTTTTCATTCATGATCAGTACTCAGGGGATGGCCCCTACTGATGCAGTACATTGTGCTGGTACTAGGAAAATAAGTTGTGGGAAGGAGGAAAGAGGGAGTGGTGTTTATGGACGTTTGACTTGAATTTACTCATGTCGTAAGTGGCAGGGAAGACTTTCGCCAGAAGATTGTTCCACAAACGGACTGTGCGACTAAAATACGAGCTTTCCATACAATGCGTTGTGCGATTCACTGGACAATTAACTACAAATAGATGTGCACTACGAGAAATACGGGTACTGCGTAAAAATTAAGAAAGAAGAAGTCGTCTAGAAATATGAGAAATAAAGTGGGAGAAGGAACAGAGCCTTGCGGTATCCCTGAATTAATCATGAACTCGTCGGAAGAGATGTGATTTCTGAGAAAGCTCGATATAAACCGAGAGAAGTAGTCACGGACACCAAAAGCAATAAGTTTGGATAAGAGCGCCTCATACCGAACTCTATCGAACGCCTTGGAAATATCCAGAGCCACAACTATACTCTCACCGAATTCATGAATGGACTTAATCCACCGCTCGGAGAGTAACGCCAGAAGGTCACAAGTAGAACGGCTTCCACGGAATCCATACTGATGATCGCTCAGCAAATTGTTGGACTCCAAATAGATATAATTGATCAAGGAGATAATTGATCCTACTCTCCATAACTTTGGAAAGTGCCGAACAAACTGCTATTTAGTTTTAAGGGTTGGTAACCTCACCCTTTTTATAGATTGGCGTTACATTGGCAACCTTCCATAGGATTGAAAAATACCGGCACGATAAGACGCATGGAAAAGATTAGCCAATTGACGCGCAAGCGTCAAGAAGCACTGCTTCAGGACCAGCGCTGGAATCCCATCCGGTCCACACGACTTATTAACGTTGAGATTTGTAAGAACCCTGATACTCTTTCAAGTTCGGGCAGTGGTTGAGATCTCCTGCAAGTTCGAGTTACTTGCAAACATTTCAGCTAGAAGGTTTGCCTTTTCAACCAGGCTTGTGAATGCCCGGTCATTTTTTATAAGGACTGGAACCGAACTAGCGCTGTTCCTAAGCCTTTTAATGAATAACTAAAAGCTTTTACTTCCCCGACGAAAAGTAAGAACTTTAGTACAAAGACGTTGTTTGTATAGGGCCTTTTCCCGTCTAAGTACTGCGGTACACGAATATCTCGCCCGTTTGCGCAGCGAATCAGTATGATCGTATTTGTTATTACGCCTATTTCTGAACACTTCCTTTCTTGATCGATTTGCCAATATGCAGTCTTATTATATTCACTTATATTCATTATATATATTCACTACCATTTCATCCATGACATCAACGTTAGAATCAAGGAAACAAAGTTTCCAATTAAAACGCCTATAAACGCCTGTGGATGAAACGTTATGAAGAATGGAAAGCTAAAAAGAAGCGGAAATGGTACAATGATCCGAATTTCCGAGAGGTGCAAGAAACTCAACTGCATACTTCTCAGGGTGTGAAGTGAGGAAAATGTCGAGAGTGTTAATTTGGTGCCCATCTACACATGACATATGTGTAAGCTTATTCACTAATTGCGCAAGGTGGTTGAGCGCGGCATATAGCTCATCTATCGAAAATCTGAAGGAAACGATGCACCAGTTAAACGGTGCACTACTATCTGTCTTCCACGAAAGCTGTGCGAAGAGGCCGGTTAGGGGGAACAGATAAAGTAAGCTTTTCAATTGTGCCAACAGCACTAGGCTGTGGGAGAATATAGAACAGCCCTTACTTTATAATAATTAAATTAGTATGTCCAAGCGAAGGTCCGGTAGCGGCGAGACTCCAACGTGCCTTGGAACCAACTTTCTCATACCATACGGCTACGGTAAATAGACGGTTCTGGAGTCCGGATGATATTTTCCGGCTCAAATTCAGAGAGGTCTGGATATTGGACTAGATCTGCTTGCTCTGATCTTCAGAAAAAGCTACATTTGGAGATACATACCGCAGGACTGGCGAGAGATCAGGGTGGTTTTCATACCCACACTTGAAGGATGCCAAGCGAACTACGTAGGTCTTATAGACTCAAAAATCTTACATCTTTCCTATCGAAGACTATGGAAAGACTTCTGGACTTACATACTAGGGAGAAGATTAAACTCTCCCTTCCTTGTCAACCGATTCAATTTGGTTATTGCAAGGGTGGGTCTACGAACGGTGCCTTACACACGCTGATCTCTGGGATAGAAACTAGACCCCAACACCTTTGATGTACCTGCAATATTAAGCTTATCCGGGTAGAAACCTGAACGTTTTATTTACGAATACTAATGAAATTTTTTCGTCCTGCAAATTGCTGAACGTGTTCTAAATCGAACGCTCTTGAGAATGCTAAAAACGGCGGCCATTTTTCTAACAATTTATTCAAGAAATTGTCTATCTAAAAGGGATGCGAAATGAGATTTTCAAATTGTTTTTCATGCACGAATAGTAAAGCTAGTTACTACAAACACAAATTTAGAATGCAACAGTTATTATTGTCTATTTTTTTATCGTTACTTTAATTTGTAGAGGATGTAGAGGATGTAACTAACGACCTTTTTTTAAAGATTTGCGTTCGTATTCATAATGAAAACTTAGGAAGCGTCTAGCACAAGCATGACACACTTGCTGGCATATTTGTTAAAACAACTCAGATCAATAATCTTTAAACACTATGTTGATTCATGTCAGTGCTTGAAAGTATCGATGTACAATGACGTTACCTTCACGAGACCTTCTCAACTAAGACTAAAATCTTACGAAAAACTCCCAGGAAATGGGGCACGTGACTTAATTTGTCTTAAACCAAAAGTACGTCTAGGATATATTAAAATATATTTTCTTTAATTTAGGGTATATATGACCATTAAAACATTCTCTGGGACGTATTATCCCAATAGAACCGAACGGGTTAAATAGATAAAAGAACGCATATCTACTTTCAATATGATCAACTACTTTGTTTGTGGTTTTTGTAGATTTGTGTAACTTCACTTTCAATGGTGTATTTAATTAAAAATTGTATATTTTATATTTAATTATAATGTAATTGAACTCTTTTATAATCAGCGTCTCTTTCCTTTGCCTTTCTTTCCCCCGCCACCGCTGCTAACACTACTGCTTGGCTGTTGCACCTGCGGGTTTTGACTTTGTTCGCCTCCCGGTTTACCTTGACGTGTTTTTAGTTGAGGAATTTTGCTGGCCACATACAACATGATCGCCTCTCGACTTGCCAGTTCGGCATTACAAAAACTACCATCGTCATTACGCATCTGTACGCGTATTCTACCCCGATATTTGAGTTCCTGTAAAAAAGATCAATGATACCCTAAAATCCTTTTAACAAATATATAATTCAATAACAACTAACCCTACTTTTCTCCCGACAGTATTGCTTATTCTCTACACCGACCCTTAAATTTGTCACGGATAGCACATCTCTGATTTCAGCATACGTTGGATTTTCCACGCAATTTTCCTTCGCTAAACGGCGACCTTCCTGTCGTGTCTTTTTACTGTTTATATATGCTGGATAAATACATATCCATCTAAAATGTTGGTACATTTAAATACTTTTAAATTTCCATAACTAAAATAAAAGCAAATCCAACAAACTAACCTTTCAACATCACTATGTTTCTTTGAGGGATGCCAATTTGTACGTACTGGAGCAGCTGCTGCCATAATTCCTTTTCGTTTTTCCAGTCAACATAAAAAAAGAAATTAGTTATTTGACAGCTTTTGACACGTCTCTTATGCACAATGTTGTTATTCGTACGGTAATCATTATTCGTTTACTAACTGAGTCACCCTGTGTTTAACGAAAAATAAAAAGTATTCACAATACCAATAGTACACATATCACATATGTTCATATAAGTACTTAAAAAGTCCCATATATTAGATTTCATTCAGAGAACTAAAACATTGGATATTCCCAACACTGTTGTTTAAAAACAACATCAGTTGGATTTGTGGATAACAGACGGAGAGTATTCTGATTAAAGTCAATTAGTGGAATTGTTCCGCAACAGAATTTTAAAGCAAACGGTGGATAGTTTATTGCAATTGCTTTTAGAACAGTTGATCACGGATTCGATAGAAAAACGCATAGTTTCGCTGCCGCTTGTATAATGGATGAGTTAAACAATATTTTGGAAATGACCAAAGATCAGAGTACACAAAAGGAACAAGACGAGGTATGTGTATATTTCCAATTTGACGAATTTTAATTTCGTACAGACAACGTTCTATATTTATCTCTTAACGCAGATACTGTTACAGCCCTTTGCTTATATTCAACAAATTCCAGGCAAACAATTTAGATCCCAACTCTCGTTAGCCTTTAACTACTGGCTGCACATTCCAGATGAGAAGCTTCATTTGATAGGAGAAATTGTTCAAATGCTTCACAATTCTAGCTTACTGTAAGTATATGAACATACATACATGTGTATGTATGTATGTATGAGCATAGTGGCATAATAATTTCTGGCCAAATATTGCATTTTTTTATATAAGATGCATGTTTGTTGTGTGAATTAATAGATATGTACTTACATATGTACATACTATACATGTATATATATATATATATATATATATATATATATATATATATATATATATATATATATATATAGTGCGGAGCAAAACAAAGTTGATGTTTTGAAGTTGAACGGAAAAGTTCCTATAAAAATTAAAATACTAGTTCAAATAAAACAAAACTTCACACATTCATTCATTGTTAGTTAGTCCTTTCAAAAAACAACAAAAAATATAATATTATATTGCTGGAATGAGACTAAGCCAATCATATAAATGAATCCGCATGTAGTTAGTTTTGCACTTTTCGCTTAAATAGAATGGAATTTATATTTTAATACTCTTCCAATAGCTCCTTATTTTATGTGGGGTTTTTCAAGAATACTCCACAATAGTACCCCAAAGCGTAAGAGGAATCTGGTCCCATTCGTGTTATGTTCGTTACCATACCTCGAAGTCCAATTATATTTTTCCATGCGTTTTTCACTATTGTCCAAAAATTCTCCATTAGATTAGAATTTGTGCTTTATGGTGACCATTAATTTACCTAAAATTTTTGTTGCAATTGCCATTTCTGGCTTGGATCACGATCTCACTGAATGGCAACTTTTTCTTTAGCGTGCTATGGTCATCCAAGCCAGACAGCTAAAGTTGTCAAAGAATGGCTCTTACAACAAAATTTTTAGATAAATTAGTGGTCACCATTAAGCCCTAAATCTAATCCAAAGGGAATTTTTGGATAATAGTAAGAAATATAACTGGTATGAAATATAACGGGGAACATTTTGGAGCTATGATAACGAATATAATACGAATGGAACCATATTTCTCTAACGTTTATGGGTAATATTGTAAAGAGTATGTCCTTATTCTTATTCTTATAAAATAAGGAGCCCTAGAAAGAGTGTTAAAAATATAAGTTCATTTCTATTTAAGCGAAAATTGTAAAACTAAGTGCATGCGGACTATTTTATATTATTAGCTTTCTCTCATTCCAGTAATATTGCAATATCATTTTTTTGTAAGGACTTGACAGTGAATAAATGTGTGAAGTTTTGTTTTATTTGAACTTTATAGGAACTTTTCCGTTCAATTTCAAAACATTCATTTGTTTTGCTCCCCACTGTATATGTGTTTGAATATACAAAAGTGAGAACCTAATGTTATCTTGTATCTAAAATCCAATGGCTATAAAAAATAAAGCAATTGTGCTCTCTTTTTTTTCTTAATTTTTAGTCATTGGAAAACAAGTTAAAATCATCAATTATGTATATTCAATATACATATTTATGTGTGTACATATGGACAAATCAATCAATGCATGAATAATTAAATTTTTATATTTAACGAATTGAAATCAATGAAAATCAATGTATTATAGGTATAGTTAATTCTTAGTTATATCCATATGTACAACACATAGCTTGGTATAAACAAAAAATTATAAATATAAACATTTTGCTTTTTAATTCCGAGAAAACATATACATACAAACATAGATATGTACATATGTGTATAAAATCTAAACAAATTAGAAACAATTAACGAAAACAACACATATTTCTACATATTACGTACGTATATACACCATAAGCATTTTATTAAAAAATATTTTTTATTTGCCGTGAATTTCTAATTGTGATTTTCTAGTATAATAATGCATATTAAGAAATACTCATTCTAAATATTTTATTACTATTTCGTAACTTGTTCATGAAGATTCATTTAAGAAACTGATGCACAGGGGTAACATACTGTAAGTGCATACATACATATGTAATTATTCTTGTCTTGCTTCGTAAGGGTTAACGAATGTATCGTTAGTTCTTATATATGACCGATTAAAATCACTAACATCAAAAAAACATAACTACTTCTTAAAAGCCTTTACTAGTTTTGGTCATTGACAAGTAGGAAGCTGTTATAATTTGCAACACAGTTAAAAATACTAATATTAAACATTTTTAAAGTTAAGATATTAGGCAATGGTATATACATACATACATATACATACATATTATAAAGTAAAATTAATAATTATAATGATTTTTGAAAAGGATTTAAATCTTTTAGTTTCGGATTTAGAAATTGCATGCAGATTACAGTTTATGTGTAAAACATTAATAATCTTGTTGTTTACTAACACTAATACTTACAGCATTGATGATATTGAAGACAATTCGATACTCCGCAGAGGTGTTCCTGTGGCGCATTCAATTTATGGCGTGGCAAGTACAATAAATGCAGCTAATTACGTATTGTTCTTGGCACTGGAGAAAGTACAACAATTGGGACACCCAGAAGTAAGCATTAAATTGTTAATTGTAATTGTGAACTTATAGTTTTAATAAAAAAGATTATAATTTTAGGCTACTAGGGTTTACACTGAACAATTATTAGAATTGCATCGTGGGCAAGGTATGGAAATTTATTGGAGAGATAGCTTTACTTGTCCATCTGAAACTGATTATAAATTAATGACCGTGCGAAAAACTGGTGGTCTTTTTATGTTGGCCATACGTCTTATGCAGTTGTTTAGTGAAAATAAGCAAGATTTTTCAAAACTAACAGCTATTTTAGGATTATATTTTCAAATACGTGATGATTATTGTAATCTTAGTCTTAAAGAAGTAAGAAAGTAAAAAAAAACAACATACATATTTAAATATATTTATTTATTTTTCACCTCTGATATTTTTCCTATTTATAGTACTCGGATAACAAAAGTTTTGCCGAAGATTTGACTGAGGGAAAATTTGGATTTCCAGTTATTCATGCTGTACGATCACAAAAAAATGATAAGCAAGTTCTTCGTAAGTTTTTATAACCGTAAATTCCAATGACTATTTCTATTATTTTGAAAGTGCTTTCGTTTTCTATTTTATTAAACTAGACATATTGAGACAACGAACCAACGATGTTGAAGTAAAAAAATACTGCATACGTTTATTGGAGAAATTAGGAAGCTTTCAGTATACACGTAAAGTCTTAGACTCGTTAGATAATGAAGCCAGAGCAGAGGTAATTATGACGATTATCAAAGAATGCCACAGTATTTAAAGATACATATTTCTATTTTTTATAGGTTAACCGCTTGGGAGGCAATCCACATATGGATATTTTGTTAGACAAACTTTTATCTTGGAAACATTCAGAAGCCAATAAAAATAGCAATGAAGATAATGTGCTACTGCACAGTAAATGCAACTAACAACTAAAAAGGCAGAGAAGGGAATAGTTAGCATCAAATTATTCACCTTTTTTGCTGTAATTAATATCTATATAAGCTCTGTAAAATCTTCACTTAAGCTTTATATTTTCTCTTTTTGTGAACCTTTTGTGTAACAAATATTTATTTGAGAATGAATTGATACAAATGAAATGTTCTTAAAAATGTTTGTACTTAATTATAGGTGTTCCAGAATCTCCCGTAAATGCTTTCCCGATTTACATTATTTATTTTCCCTTTTGAAAAACAACAAAATCGAAGCTTATGTCCATGTTTTACAATTACACAGTATATATGTATATTTTCACCAATAAAATTTATTAATAGCTCCTTTTCGATTCTAGTCAATATTTTTTGATTAACACATACACTCATTACCTTCCTAAATACTATACCTAAATATGTTAGTATTATAGGTGCTATAAAAGTTTCTTTATTAATGGATGATTTTACATAAAACTGTAATACTTCACAATACAATATGTTGTAAGTTAAATGTATGTATAAATGCCAAATATACCTTAATTCATTTTGTGATTAAATATAAAAATGTATGAAAATGTATAAAAGAGAAGTTCCATTTATTTACTGCATTATTGTTTTGTAATAATAATGTAATCAAAGTATATATTTTTTTAAATAAAATTATAAAACAAAAATTATTAACACATTATTTTTATCGCTTCTTTGTATGTTATAAGAAAAATATATGTATAGCCGTATTCATAATTAAAACCTAGCAAGTGTTTAGCATAGGTATGATTTTTAGTTTTTCATTATAAATACGTCCGGCCATTTTATACCTAAATTAAAAAAAAATTACTAATGAATTTTTGTGCTCTTAAACATATATTAAAGCTTGTTTTTAAGTATTCACTTAGCAGGTATTCGTCCATATTCCCGTTGTGGCTCTTGTTTTAAAACGAATTAAATGCGATTCGTTTTCTGTCGTTGTCATTTTTAGTAACGAAATTAGAACGACTAGAGAGTTACAACTAAAATATTAAAATTACAACATTGCGGCAGTTCGAAACTTTGCTTTCAGAAATGAAACTGAATCTAGAATATGCTAAGGGTTTTTGCAATGGCGTAAAACCTGCAAATTATGATGGGATTTGGAAACAATTTTCTGAAAAAATAAACCCAGTAGGAGCTGCAGTTCTTAACGCAGACAGTTGGCACGAAGTAAGTAAAGCGAAATTACCGAAAGAGATAAGTTAAGATTTTACTAATAAATGTGTATGTAATATATGTATGGTATATATAATTAAAACTAAAGGTGTGGAATTATTTATATTTTAAAATCTGAAGCCAGAAGAAGAAGCATCTAGTACACCTACTGAAAATTTAAATAAAACGTCTGCTTTCGTTGACGTCGTTAAATTAAAGCCATTACGTCAAAGCAGTTGCAACTTTTATTGTTGGCGTAATTGCAGATTTTCAAATATTGCTTTTTAGGTTTGGGCCGATTTTCTCCCGGACGTATTTAAATACAGTTTTATTAAGTCTGAATGTACAATATGTATGTATGAACAAATCTATGAATTTTTTTAAATCGAAGTAACGTTTCTTACATTGAATCTGGAATAACAAAGACATCAACATTTGGCATAACATTTTTCTATGTATAGTTATGTTTACTACTTGTTCATCCTTACTTGTCCTTGAAAAATAAAATTCCGTACTAGCCATTTTATGATTTCTTATAAGAAAAATATTTCTTCTTTCTTATAAGAAAAATATTTCTTATAAGAAATATATAGTGCTGCCAAGTTTTATTTGCAGTTTTTGATAACTTTTCTTCGTCTTTTCGATGTATTTCAGGAATACCAAAATAAAAACGAAAAGACAATTAAACGACAAGAAAACAAGAACGACAACGGGAATAGAGACGATTAAAATTTGCGCCTAATTAGAATAGGTTTTTCAATTTTCGAATTATTTCACCTTTGCTCAATTTACATATCGGATTTGACTTTCCCAGGAATCACGAAATGGCTTTTTACCCTGATCATAGCGCGTTCATATGCTGTGGTAAGGTGTCGAACGCGATAGTCAAAAGAATGGAGGATAGTTTTAAGCTAACACACAAATAGTTTAACAAATGGAAAATAAAGATTAATGATAGTAAGACGCAGGCTATATTTCCATACAATAGGACACTAAAACGTATTCCTACAAGACATGTTTACTCTAGGGAAGTTCTGATCCCACTAAGGGATACTATTAAATATGTATCTAAAAGTTATTTAAGATGGGACCGCCACACGGTGGTTATTCCGAAAACTTTTTGATCAAGGTAGCATGAAAATAAATTATTAATATTTATAAAAAAATTGCTTTTGCTTTACACTTAAAATTTTTTTTGTAAACATACATACATATGTATGTAACAGTATTTTTTACAAAATTTGCTTTACGCCTTCAATGGATAACACAGTAGAGTTGTATTCTATGTATCCTAGAAACAACACAGAGTTGTATATTCGTAAGTCAATTTTAATAGGTAGTTCATAGATATGCACTTCTGTCTGTGTAGAACGAACAGTAATTAATTTATAAATATTAGTATTTATTGTTTTATTTTGTAATATGAAAATAGAAGATTGTTAAATTGTTAAAAATTGCCCCGCTTAAAGTATTTTACATGTCACATGCTTTACACACATACCTCAAACACATACACACACACACCTATACACGCACAATAAGTAAAGTTCACAACAATATTTGAGAGGATTCATTTACAACAGAGCGATTAAAAAAAATATGCATTAATGTTTTCACTATATTTAGTTCGTTGCCTCAACCCGAACAGTACCAACGTGTTGTAAAGTGTTTTCAAAATGTAATTGTAGTGAAACGACCAAGTGCAACATCAATCATAATAGTTGCTTCCTTTTTCTAATGTGCCACTTCTCGAAAAACTTGACTGATGAAGAAAAGAAGTTTCGAAGTTTTTTAAAAAAAAAATAATTGGAAAAAGGACAATAATTTTATTGTTTCAGTGAGAATTGTTAAACATTTTTGATTGAAAATTTTTTAAAATACCTACGTATGTATGTAATTGTTACATTCATACATACAATCCGATTCAAAGAAATACATTTATGTACGTTTGTATGCATGTAATATGTGTAGTAATTACTTAAAAGTATTTCCAGTTCCACAATGAAATCTCTATATCTAGATACATGCATATTTGTATCTGTGTGTGGTTGCGTTTGCATCTGTGGTATATGTGAATTTTATAGATGCGTATGCCTTAAGACAATCATTTATAAATGAAATAGAACAATATTCAATACAAGTTGTAGGTAAAGCTGCAACAAAAACTACATCTATATCAAATGCAATTCATGCAAAAAAGAAAATAAAAAGAGTTGTTAAAACCATTAAACAAGTTTGACATATAAAATTCATTGTGGTAAAATAAAATAAAACCTGTTGCTCAACATTAATAGTATGGTGGATGATTGTGTGTAGACAGACTACAGGCCATTCACAGGTATTCAACATGGTTGTATTTCGGGTATCTGTTCACAGAATTTAGACATCAGAAAGAGTAAATTGTGATATATTGTTCGACAGTATTTTTTAAATTTTATTTTAATCTAAAGAAAATGAAATGTAGTGCATTAATAAAAAATAGTGTACTCAGTGGTTAACACAATCAGCCGCATTCTAGTATCCAACATCTATTTTAATTATGTATGTATTGGATGTATGTACATATGTATATAAATCAGTGTTTTAAAATTGACCACCGTATTTATAACACTTAGAATGAGTTTTAAATGTATTTTATTTCGAATTTTTAATACAAAATTTTCGAAACCATGTTAAAATATAAGTAAATATAATGTATAATTTACGTATTTAAAATGCTATTGTTAAGATTGTTTGATGTCATTATTATATTATATATTTTGTTGTTGTAAAGTGTTATATAACTGCCCTGAAGATGACCAACGATGTTGATCGAAATATTGGCAAAAAAAAAATTAATAACTAGTAACACCGAAATGGAACTTGCGTTTTTTAATTTTTAGTTTATTAATGAAAAAGAAAATCACCTATAGCCGAAAAATTGTGCATTATTGATTATTAAACAAAATTTTCTTTAAATATATTTCAAATAAATTTATTTATTTTTTTAATATAAGCAATCCAGCATAAGTGGTCTAGTTTGTCCGGTGGAAATTGATTTTGATGAAGCGTATCATATTAAACTATCCGACATCGGATACAAAAACACAAATATTCCTCCCCAGTGGCTAAGAAAATAGCCTCGCTCATTGATACAAAATATTAAGAAAAAGATTCAGATTTGCAAAATATAATGCTTACAGTAAAATTTTAAAAACTGTCGGTATGGTACATGGTTGTATATCCAACAAAGGAGCTGGTGAAATAAGAATTTTGGACCAAAGAAGTGTATCTTGATGTTTCAAAAAACAAATTGATCGCCAGCGTTCCAAAAGCTGGTTTTATTGACCATGAAAATACAAATAAGTCTAAATACAATTATTGCCATAATAATGAACTCAAGCATTAACCTTATTACTGCTTTATTAAGTCGATTCTTCATACCTTTTTCAGCGCGTGCTATAATCTTGTACATGGCCCTGAAAATAAATCAGGAAATTTTCTAGCTGGTTTGACTTTAAAACATATCCATTGTTTTACGTCCATTGTGACGTCTTTGACATACGATAACATTCATAGAAAACCTTAAATTTTTCATAAAAGACCCAAATTTCAATAAATTCCAATAATTACTTATTTTTGAAAACACTTTTAGCTTTGTAATGTGTTTTCCTATTTTAAAAGTTACGACGTCTCGAAGTCCTTTAGAGGTACAGTAACGAAATGTGGACAAAAAAATTAACATTTTAAGAATTTGTTGTTGTAATTCTTAAATAAAAATAAGATTTTAATTTTTTTCTACTTTGAAAAGACTTTTTTACAAACAGTATATAAACGCTATTTTAATTCTCTTTTTAAGTGATGATTTTGTAAAATAATAAGTGGATAATATTGGAAAACAAGGATATGCTAAGGTCTAAAAACACTTGGATATATTTTATTTAAAATATTAAAGATTTTACTCAATTGTGCATATTTATTTTTTTTATTAGAAGGCCACGATAACTTTGTCTGATATTATATCTGTGGTCAAAAGCAATAACAGCTTAAGTCGACTAAAAAAAGAATTGAGTTATATATGTATATGTATATATATATATATATATATATATATATATATATATATATATATATATATAAATATATATATATATATAAAATGCATACATATAATATATATATATATATATATATATATATATATATATAATACATATTTATACATATATGTATATATATATATAATACATATATAATACATATTTATACATTTTTATATATATATATATATATATATATATATATATATATATATAATACATATTTATACATAAGAGTGTTGTTATAAGAGCCAAAGTAAGGATAAGCGATTATTGAAAATTAAGAGAGCAATTTTCTAAAATGTAAGAAATAACAGCCTAACTCAATGTATGCCAAGGAAAAATCAAAACACTTTTTTTCAACAAACGCCTAAGCCGACATAAGCACTTTCAATTTAGTATTTCAGAGTGCCACTAAGGGTTTATTATATTAGTTTTTATTAAATTAAACTTACGTTAAAATTTTTATCTTCGCGTTGTGGTGATAAGAATCTTTGAGTCTGCATTACATATACGAGTACATATTTATATACAGCATTAATAAATGTTTGACTATTTTCAATGCATTTGTAATTGCTTAGCTAAACTTAAAGAAAATTACACAGCAAAAGTTAAAAGTAAAAGCAAAAACAAAAATTTTTGCTTTGCTTCAGATTTTAGCTGCATAACTACGAGTATGTTGCTGAATGCTTACTGAAAATTTTAATAGATAATAAGCTAAAGCAAAAAAATGTAATAGTAAATAGCCGTCTTAGTCAGCAAAGCCACCATTCAAATACTGCCTTTGCTGTAAAATACTGCTTTTATTAATTTTTTCATTAATTTTTATTATTTTTACTTAACTGTTTACTACCTTGTGTTCGTTTGCTTCGACTCTGTCATCAATAAAGTGAAAAAATAGAAATCAATGAGTCAGAATAGAAATAAGTGAAAAACAATTAAACCATGTTTAAATTGTTACGTTTTAACCTTTTTGAAACGTTTGTGCTTGTTTTATTGCGTTAAAATAAAATTAAACACTACTTTGTTGTTGTTTTACAGATTCTATTGTCTCACTTTCACTTTTATACAGTTTGTCAGAATACAGCAACTAAGATTCGTTTATACAACACTTTTACTTACGCCTGAACACGACTTTCTTTATTGACAGCCAAACAATAACTAACTCTAACCAAACGCAATGCGCCATCTTTTATAGCATTTCATTATCAATTTCGAATATTCCTGTAGTTACTACAAATTTCTATTTATCTATGGTAAATTCAAATGGTGTAAAACCATAATACATCAAAAAGGAATCGAACTGACTACACCGTTACACATGCAGATGGCAGCACTTTTAATATACAGACAATTATGACAATTATAGAGCCTTGACCAATTAAGTTTATACCTAAAATCTCACGAAAAGTCCCTGATGTGGTAAATTTTCTGTTCAGTATTTTAATTTTCGTAAAAATATGTTGTATATATTCAAAAAATATATTTTTTATTTTTTCTAGATTAATTCTAAAAGAAGGCCGTTCTCATTAAGGTAATACAAAATATGGCAGACATTCGTTTACGTATGGAACAGCCAGCTGCCCATTTAATCTCCAGTATTGGAAGGAGGCCTATTCATCCGTTGCCTAAAATCAGTCTAGGGTATGTTAAATAAATTAATTATTCAATGCTATTGTTAATCATTATGAGTACTTTTGATTTAAAATGTTAATTAGGAAATTAATAACTACTGTTACCGGTAATGATATATACATACATACATACATATATATGTATAATATAAATACATACATATATATGAACATATGTAGGTATGTATGTACTTAACGGTTAATGCATATGCCACTAAGTTATTATTTTGGAGGGGTTTGGAAAATTTCAAAAACAGGTTTCTTGTTGTTCTAGATAGCACTTATCAGAAAAATTGTATCACTATCAATATATTTTTTGTCGTATAGTGTAATGTACATATGCATATGTATGTACAGTGAAACTTCGAAAAAACGAACTTCGCTACATCGAAAAACTTTTCTTTATTACAAAGTTTTTCATACAAAACTGCACTATAGCTGTAACCAAGAATTTCTGAACGACAAGACCTCTATTTATCGAAGTATCTATTCAAAGCCCCTATATATGCAAAGAAATCAGAATAAATAAAAATTATATTAAAATAAATTTGGCAATTTTGACTTGTTGCAAGAAAACGATATATTGTTTTTATATTTAGCCGCTGTAAAAACCTTACACCATTTTCTCTTTTCTTCCGCAAAAAAAAAACACACTTGTTACCACTTTTTCTGATAAATTTTAATATTAAGCAGAAAAGCTTTTTGCCTTGAATGAAGGTTTGAAAATTTTAAGTTGACTCACATTAGCGGTACAAGTGCGACATGTATAACGAAAAAATAGCTTCGACAAAGCATTTTTCGAAGTTTCACAGCATATATGTATATGTAAATAAGAACATATGTATGTACTAGGGAGATCGATTATTCGACTTTTTTCAAAAAACGGCTTTCGAATAATTCGAAAAGTAGCAATTTAAAAAAGATCGGTTTTCGGTTAATAAAAATTCAAATAAGCGGTTCTTTTATTTAAATAAAATTGTTCTTAATTTTTGAAGCGCAGAGCTGAACCACGTCATTTTAAAAATAAGCAGAAGCTGGCGAAGAGCTGAAAATTAAAGTGGTAATCAATACTAACAATAATTTCAACAAATCTCACTAAAACTATGCCAAAATGGTGGTCGGAGGCCATAAAAACAAAGTTTATTACACAAAGTACTGAAAGTTGCTTAAGTTTCGAACAGCTACTCAAGCAGCTAATTTCGTTTTTGTTGTTGTATTACTTGGTAGAGAAGGGAATTAAAGGTTTGTTAAAGTTATAATTTAGGTGCCTAAGATAAGAATTAAATATTTTACTTTGAATAAATCTATTAGTAATATACGAGTCCTTAATTACCTTGGCAATAAAAATTGCTTGGGTTTCGAACAGCAGTGTTTGTAAGTTCATGCACCACGTATTTAATAGAGTAAGTGTCACTGTGGTATGTTAGGTAAGACAACCAAGAAGTCGTCGTCACAACGTTACTAGTTACTGGATATGTGTATTCACGCTGTAAAAAACTTCACTTACTAATATATTTGCCGTTCGGAGACGGCGTTTGCGGGTCGCTTTCAATGCGTCTACGAGTAGATGATCATTCTCCATATATAAAAATCAATATTTATTTACCGAAGATAAGAAAAAGTTATTGTTGCTCAAGTGTGCATATCTTTTTCGATATTTGCAATAAAAAAACATACAAATGTATAAAAATTATACTTATTTAAATTAACCGGTTATTCGTGTTAAATCAACCGGTTTATTCGGTATTCGAAAAATGAAAATTTTGAAAATACCGTATTCGGCTAAACCAAAAAAACCGGTCGAATAATAACCGTCCGATCTCCCTAGTATGTACACATGAAAATCTTGGAAATTGCAACTTAATAACTACAAATCATTCATTTACATTTTTATTGTAGTTGTAATGAAGAAACTAATATTATGGAACGACATAATCTGCACCAAGTTCCACTTTCACCTAGTTCTGAGGAAGATAACTCACCAACCGAAATGAACAACTGTCGTCGATTGTTGGATAAACCACCACTAGTAAGCCCTAATCTTGTGCTTTAATTCATTAAAACAACTTATTAAGTTTTTACTGCAACATTTTTAGGTTAAGCGTTTAACTATGGGAATGGGCTTAAAGAGATCAACTGAGGACAGTCGACCATTAGTTAATACGACTTCTTCTTCATTTAGCTTATCATATACATCGCGAAATATATCGGATGGTTATGTTAACGAAGCTATTTGTGATCCGGATAAATTAATTGAAACACGATTTGGAGATTCATGTAGACAATCTTTAACTGACTTAAAGGGCGAACAAATTAATGAAGATCAAAGTGAATTTGGCTACCAAAAGTCTTTTCTAAGAAAAACATGTAGTGGTACGTTTTATTCCTAACTAATAAATATAAATAGAAAGTAAGTAAATAATATTTCAGCTAATTCCAGCCCCAAACTTATGTCTCCAAGCATACCTCATCGTTTAGAAGGTCTTAGTTTGGCTGAACAAAATGAACTTAGAGGTGCACCCTGGTTTCAAGCTGGAATCCCAAGAGAAATTTCATTGGAGGTTTTGTCCAAACAAAGTCCGGGATCTTTTTTAGTACGACAAAGTAACACTAAACCAGGGTGTTTTGCTTTATCGCTAAGAGTTCCTCCACCATCACCGAAAGTGGCGCATTATTTAATTTTAAGAACGCCACGAGGTTACAAGATAAAGGTAACTTTTAATAGCTTTTAGTTCCTTTGCAAATCAATATAAAATAGAGTTTTTTTTAGGGATTCACGAAAGAGTTTTCATCTCTGAGGGCCCTTATAACACATCATTCAGTGATGCCTGAACTTTTGCCGATACCGTTAAACCTGCCAAGACCAGTAATTAACGGTCCGAATGCTGGTAGTAATAGTGGTAGTCACAATAATAGCAAAGATTCAGACCACTTTGATACATATGGATCATTAAATGACTTTCGAAAAATGATGTCCAATCTCAGTGTATGACTGTTATTTCGAATAAAGTGCAATCACTTCATTTCATTGCTAGGCGATATATTAATTTTTTATCATAAATAGAAAATCATGATGTTTTATGTTTCTAACATGTAAGCTTCAGTATATATAAAGATATTTTGATATCATAAACAAAAATTACAAATGCAAATCTATATTAAGCAAAAAAAAAAGAAATCGAAACTGTCGGAGTACTTATATAACCTCTATGATATATTTTATAAATTTAAATAATACGTGATAAAGTCGAATTAGAATTATTACGTTTAAGAGATTAAATCTAAAAGTGCAAATAAAAAAGGCTAAGGTTAAGAGGAAGACTTTAAAAGTTAGTTTTGTCAGATTACAAGCATACATTTAGGGCTCGTTTTGTATTGTATGTGTAATAATATTATTGATGGTTAATTATTGTCTTAATTGTTTTTGTTTTCATATCTAAAGAATACAAGGTTTCGGAAATTTGTGAATAAAAATAACACGACGCCATAATAAAAAACGAAATACGTGGGGAGTGATACCAAGGATGATAAAATAAAAATTACGCCATTACTTTCTGTTCCTGTGACGTCATACAACGTGTATTCCTAACGGTTAATAATATTTATTTTTCAATGTATTTATTTTATAGATACAAAGAACAGTGTGACAATTTGTTATTTTTGTTAATTTCCTTCTTTTGTTTATTGATATTCTGAAAATTTTCAGGACACAGTTACTTCATTCATAAGTACATTCTACACCTAAAATACTTTTTAATATCGCATTTGCTTCAGTGGTCTTTAAATATTTTTGCAAATATTATTTAATAATTTTTATTGAATGAATGCACAATAAATAATAGTTTATACAAAAAAATTGTATTACCAAATAATTTTAGGAGTGAAACAACAAATTGTCCTACTGTTATATTCACATATTTTTATTTGTTGGTTTGCCAACTCGCACATTATACACATATTTTACTCAATAAATTAATTACAATGATTAATTATGAATGAAATGAGTGTTTGGTTAATTTTTCCAGTTATTGGCTTATACATCAGTGCATGAATCTACGAAAACCCGTTTTATAACCCGTAAGCGAAGATTTTTAAGGTGTTTCGAAAATTTTAAATTTTCATATTCTTATTATACTCGACAGCGTCTATAAGAAAAGTAGAATCCCTTCCTAGGTTTTTTTTCCATCTTGTATCTTTATTAACTAAAATAAAAACGTACGATCACAATTTTTAAAATGAATTTTACACTATTTGCAATCAGGATTGGCAACCTAATTAAACCTACCGGGTTTTATTGGTTTTATATTTTTTTATTTAAAGGTTTTTGTTGTTTATTTACAACAACAAAATTAAAAATTTACATATTGAAAGTACAAATTAAAAATGATAATGAATTAACAATTTTATTAATCTTATCTTCTCCCCAGCTCTGAATGTCCGAATCAGGTTTTAGGAAAAGTTCTCGTTTTTTGAGGCGATCCACCTCGAAGCCAATTTTATATTTTTTGCATCCATCGAAAGTCATAAGGAGCTATGTTTGGAGAATTTTAAAATTGTTTGGCAACTTTGCCACGAGAGACCGAGCAACGCTATGACGCTAAGATTTAGCGGGAATATCAACAGATGTACCAATATAACAAAAAAAACTCAAATATTTGACCAGCAAAAGCATTCGTACATTTGAAATAAAAAAATAATTTTATGATATCTATATGATACATAAATTGTTTTTAGTCATTGAAAAACTTACAAAACTTGTTTTATCATCGATTTGACTAATTTGGATCTTTCTTATTCGATATAGAAAGACATTTAGGCTGATGAGCGAAATAGAGGCTGATACCGCACGAAAATTATTGAAAGAAGCAAATTTTCATGGCTTTGTAGCAAAAATAAAACTCTAGATGTTCGCCATTAACAGACGACAAAAATGAATTTTGTTTAATACATACGTATATAAAAATTACTTCAGAACTCTGTAAGAGGGTCGTGTATTCCGATAAAAGTAAGTTCAGCATCTTAGGAGTATAAGTAAAGAAGTTGATTTTGTGAACGAAGGGAACAGCGCTAAATAAAGAAGACCGTGTTTCAACTGTAAAGCACTGAGTAGGTGCTATTATGGTCAATTTAGAAGAAAATTCACAACAGCTGAACCTAGGACAATACATTTAGTTAAAACAGGATAATAAAATCAAACGAAATGCGCAAAATAAGAAATTGTGGTACCATTATAACAACTCTCTCAATCACCACCCCTTAACCCCATATGGCATTTGTGAGATTTATAGCGCACGATTCGCAACACAATATCGGGTGTGTTTTACAGTTACATAAGTTAAATCTTAATAAAGTAAAGAAATATATTTTTAATATCAATCTAGCGGGCTTTGTGGAATAAAAAATTTTATAACATTAATATTTAAAAACATATCCACACTAAATCATGAACAGTCACAACTCAACATTTTTCAAAATCGCTTTTTTAATTATCCAATTCGCAGATTAAATCTCCAACGACCATGAAAATTTTGTTTGCATAGTTGTCTTCCTTAACTAATAAAATATTGATATTTTAATTGTGGAGCTTGAGCATAATCAACTAAAAGTTCAGTTGGAGGTGACTTATCTAACGCCTTAGTTGCAACGTAACAAACAAACCTTATGGACAACACTGTGATCAATTAGAGGTACAATTCTATAACTTCGTTAGCGAGCAATTTAATTTTACAACAATTTTTTAAAAACAGTTTTTTGTCTTTCCTGAACATTTGAAAATTTTGAGTTGTGACTGTTCATGATTTAGAGTGCGATATGATTTCGGCCATGTAGCCGCCACGGTGCAATCAGGAACATCAATTTGCACAAACTCTACGCAACATATACGGTCGTATTTTCTCAATAACTCTTCGTATGCTAAATTCAAG
The DNA here is from genome assembly GCA_023159175.1 of Wohlfahrtia magnifica. Lineage (NCBI taxonomy): Eukaryota > Metazoa > Arthropoda > Insecta > Diptera > Sarcophagidae > Wohlfahrtia > Wohlfahrtia magnifica. Next base: position 508,058 of record JAKWBJ010000213.1, on the reverse strand, counting down.
GTGGTTAATTCTCTCCCACATTCGTATACGATCGAATTCTTACTCGAACGCTTATTTTTTTTTTAGTTTTGGGATTCACTCATTCGTTACAGAGTAAAATACTTAGAAATTTCTAATGATGGCATTCGATAGCAAATGATCATTCGAGCGTAACCTTGCGAGTTTTTACTCTCATGAAAGTTTTCGAAATAACATTTTTCCCATACAATGGAGTAAAGAAACTAAATTTAAGTGAATAAACTAATGAAAAATTAATAATAACTGAAACAACTGACGTGTTTTGTAGACAGTGTTGCAATAATTTTCAGGTGAAAAGTGAAAGCGCATGTATCGGATATGTTCTGTGAACCGAAAACGAGTGAAATTGAAATGAAAAATGAAAAAGATACGAGTAAACCTCACCACAGTTGTTAATAATTGAAAGCAAAAACTAAAATTTTTAAAACTGCAAAATCTGCACATTAATAGAAAACATAAAACTTCAAAACTGCTCAATGCTTCAAAAAAACTGCAAAATACAGATAAATCTGCACATTTGGCAACATTGTTTGTAGGTCAAAACAATCAAATATTTTAATATAAATTTTATGCCAAAGAAAATTTTTTTAAAACTTCATGGCAAATTCCAATGGTAAAAAAGTGTCATATTTTGGAAAATAAATATTCTCTGAAATTAAATTTTTATTCAGTCTTTTAAAATACGATGAATTTAAACATTTTATATTTTTTTAAGACTGTAGTTTCAGCTTTACAAAATCCTTACAACAACTGAAGTTGTATAACAAAAACGAAAGTGACTTTTTTTACGCGTCAAAAATAAGTACACAAGACAAAAACCTATGCGACATGAAAGAATAAAGTAAAAATATCTGGGAATTGATATAATTTTTCTCATAGGTATTATCAAGTACTATAAGAATCTGATTTTAAAATTTTCGTAACACTTCCAAAATTTGGAGTTATGGGTAAAAACCGGTTTTTCGTACTTTCAGCACTTATAAGTTAATAACTTAGCTAAATTAATAGAAATCAAAATTCTTTTGTTTTTGTGTGAAAACATACGGTTAGTCACTAAAGTAAGTAAACAACAATTAAATACATATATTTCTTTAAAAAAATCTATAAATTTATTCAAACAAAAAATTTTTATTTGGTTTTTTAACAAACTAATTCTTAGCTATTTTGTAACCATCTATGCCGCCAAATACGAAAACTAGGGGTTAGAGGGTGAACATATCTAAACAAATTTTAAAGGGGAAAAATAGACAAAAAATCCTAGCTCTGAGATGTAAGACTTGGTGGATTCGATGCATTTACGACTTAAAGAAGGTATAACAAATAGAGTTTACTCTATTAAATAATAAATTGGTTACATTTCTTCTAATTATTCTGTTAAAAACTATATGTTACCCTTGTTTACTTACATTCGTGAAGTTAATTCAGCGAATTTAGTGTTTTCCTTGCACAAATTAAACAAATGCAAGAATACTGTTAATTTTTTATTATTATTATTAACTGCCTTTAACTGTAAAAAACTAAACAAATTTTTTTTGTTTAAAAAAATTTATAGACTTGTTTTAAAAAATAAATACCTATATAGATTGAATTGTTGTTTACTTAAGTGAATAACGGTATGTATGTTTTTTCTTCACATTTTTTTGCATTTTTGTCAGTGTTATAAAACGAATTAAGTTTTACAACACTTAATCAACAATTCGATCTTTTTCGTATCGAGTAAAATCATTGGAAAATTGCTCGCTATAGAAACTATTTTCTATTTGAACGTAGTTTCGATCACAGCTGCGAGAATTAGCCCCCAGGTGTTCAATTGCCTCTGGTTTATCAACGTAGACAAGTGACTTTAGATAACCTCAAAGGAGATAATCCAATGGGGTTACACCAAACATCGTTTATATTTCTGTTTATGAGCTTTAATTTAAGTAGAGAATTGAATGAGGATTTAGAAAAAAAAAAATGTTAAATTTAAACGTTTCTTAAAAAGCTGCCATAAAAACTAGGTATTTTATAATAAAGTATACACCCTTATGCTTTACCATATAAGCTTTAGCTAATAGGTACTATAACTTCTCAATTCTCATTCAATTTAAAAAAAAACATAATACTTTAAAAAATCCAAAAATAATACGATTCCAATATAAAATAGTACGTAAAAACTTGAAAAAATTGGTATAAATAGAACAAAAGATGTATTTGCTTGAGAAATATATTAAATATAAGTTTATTTTATACCCTATCCCAAAAACTATAATAAAATGAAATTAAATTTTTCCTATTTTCAAAAAGTTTGTTGGTCTATCGTCTAAGCTATAGTTCTTTTTTCCAAAATTATTTGTGTCATTTCTCATTCTTATTTAAGTTCTCTATTGATCCCCATTCCAAAAGTTTTGACACTAGTTTTAACTTTATTATTAGAAGGGTCAGTCTGTCCACTTTTTTAACCAAATTTTGAAGAGTTTTAACTTTCAGAAGGTGTTCCTCTGTTATGTTCATTTGTTATACCTTCAATTTTTGCATTATATTATTGTCTCTATTGTTTACATTATTTTTCTTGGAAAAACTGTAAATAAAATAGGTTACTAAAAGTTAGTTTTCTAGATATGCGTTAACAAATTGTTTTCTTTACGATTTTCGATTCCCTTAATCATAGTACCAAAGGCGAATTTAACAAGGTGGTCTTATTTGAAAAACGAATACAACACTGTAAAAATACTGTAATCAGCCAAAATAATGCAACACTGAAGTAAAAAATAGTAACAAATTACTCTGTGTCGAACATATTTTGTCAGAATAAATTAATGGCGAATCATTTTGGCGTATAAATGGTCCGCCATCTAACGTTTTTTTTTCAACTAGTGCTTATTTCGTGAATGGTAACACTTAGCGCATGTCTAGCGTGCAAGTTCGGAGAATTTCACCATAATGTGTTGCTTTCACAAGTTTCTGTATACGATATAGTGGTCCAACACCGTAGTAGGAAAATCATCTCTAAACAAAAATATTACCGCCACCGTCTGTATACATACGCAATATAGTATAAATGTGTGTAATATGGGTTAGGCGGTGTTCTTAATAATATTTTTGTTTTATAATGTTATCGTGCAGAGATTTAGATGCTCATGATAATTTTTACTTAAGATTTTAAGTTAATCATTAATTTAATTAACAAGAGTTTAGTTAAAAGTATGGAAGACGATTCACTTTAAAAGCAAAAGATACTCTAGTTATATGTCTGATTTGACAAATAATTAGTTTTATCCTTCCGCTGAACGAATATGGTTGTGTATACGCTTGAACAACGCTGGGAATCTGGGCCTGCGATCGACTTACAGAAGATGCCGATTTTGCCAAAAAAAAAAAAAATCATCTTTTCAGATGAAGCTCATTTTGATCTTGGCGGGTATGTAAACAAGCAAAATTGTCGCATTTGAGGTACAGAAAACCCGCACGCATAAATTGAAAAGCCGATACACCCAAGACGAGTCACTGTTTGGTGCGGATTTTGGTCCGGAAGCATAATTGGGCCATTTTTCTTCGAAAATGAGCAAGGAATGGCCGTTACAGTCAATGGTGATCGTTATCGGGCCATGTTGAACGAATTTTGTTCACAAAAATTGAAGAGGAGGATATTAGAAACACTGTTTTGCGCCCTGTTTTAGAAGATCGCATTATGTCGTTGACCACCTCGGAGCTACGATTTGACACCGTTGGACTATTATTTGTGGGGTGCCGTCAAAGATAAGTGTTACGTCAACAAGTCAGAGACAATTGACGCTTTAAAGGACAATATTCGTGCAGTCATTGGTGAAATACAGCTGCACACAATCGATAATGTGCTTAAAAATTGGAACGATCGTGTAGGCTACTGCATGGCCAGCCGAGGCAGCCATTTGAATGAAATTATTTTCCATTATTAACCGGAAGGATTGTACTTTCAAATAAAAAAAGAAATTTTAGAAAATATTCGGTAGCTTTTTTTATAGTATTTTCAAAAAAAAAAAATTTATTTGACGGACCCTTTAGTTATATATCAGCTGTTGCATGGTGAAATTACATAAGGTGAGGTTGTTTGTCTGGCTGATAGCTTTGTTTTTTGTTCACCATGGTTCACATGCTGTTGCACAACAGGGGCTTACTAAGAAGAACGATCCAAGGATATCGCTAAACTATATCTTACTTCAATAAATATGCTTCAAAACGCATTAAAAATAATATATTTATAAATGTGTCTAAATATGTAATGTTCATAACTGAAAAACGTCCAAAAAACAATATTTGAAAACAAAAATTTTCAACAAAATGAAATATTTCTAATTTACTACTATTAACTGTATACTATTTTTGTATACCTTTTTTATATAGAAATTTTTTGACATGTACCATACAACGTACAAGAAGTTCTGCTTGTTGTTTTTATACTAAAATTAGTTGGGTTGGTGTAGACAACTGCACCTTACTTAATTTCACCACGTGCTGTTGCCTAGTTAGCAAGCCAATGTTACCTGGTGTGAATTCGCCTGGATATTGCTAAAAAAAATTCGTTTTTGATATTTCATTTACGAATGAACACATCTCTTACAAAAATTGCATTCAAGGCGAATCCAGTATTAATTTCGCCTTGCCACAAATCCAAATAAACACATTTTGTATCAGAGTAAATTTGTTTGAAGTAATCAATACATCTGCTTACGGGATAAAATATAATTTAAAGGATAAAATATTTGAGCAAGAATGGCTGCCAAAGTTGCATCCAGTAACAGTAAAGTGTTCCAAAATGTAAGAAACATGTTCGTAATGAATTCGTTTTATTGTGATTTATAGAATAAATCTTTGCTAACCTCACATTCGGTAGATGAGCAATACACATATATATACATAGGCATACATATCTATATAGATATTGTGCTTTATTCTTGCAAGTAATAAAGAAGTTGAATTTTTTAGCATGATGATGTACATATTTCTTTCGAAGATCAACAAAAGATAAATCGTTTCGCTAAGCATAATGCACGAATGGACGATTTAAAAATTGAGTTGGAATTGAAAAAGAATGATTTGAAGAGCGTCGAGGAGGCGTTGGACGAAATTGAATTATTCGATGAAGACGAAGATATTCCATTCCTGATTGGCGAGGTATTTTTATCCCACAAACTGTCGCGAACGCAGGTAAATAGTAAAGTTAATGCAGAGATTTTAATACGAGATTTGGTATGTATGTATTTTAATTTGTTTTCTTGCAGGAACTCTTGCAAGAAGTTAAGGAACAAACTCTAAAGGAAATTGCATCTATCGAGGCAAAAGCAAATGAAATTAAGTCTGAAATGAACGAGTTAAAATCCCAGCTGTATCAACGCTTTGGAAGCAATATATCTTTGGAAAGTGATGAATAGAAATAATAAAAATATATAAAAAATTAAGTAAACCAAAAGTAATTTTTAAAAATGCAACGTTAAGTTGGAAATATGTCGAAAAAAACTGATGATTGATCGGATTGATTTTTACTTAATCGTAATAGCAAAAGAAAAAATCTTGCATGATTTTATATTTATTTACGCCTATGGTACATAACTTAATTTGGTTTATACGTCGGTTATTAAAAAAACTTGCTTTTAATCTGTAAATGTAAAAACAAGTCAAATGACACACCTGGAAGTTGGTATATTTATTTCATTAAAAGTGCTTTTTCGCAATACACAATTTTTTCGTTTTTTAACTCATAATTATGGCGTGGTATGCTACCCATCTGGTGTTGTGCAGATTATAAATGGGAGATAAATTTCCATTTTTTCCGATCCCATCTGACACCTTTTCGTCTTTATAAAGAAAATACAAAGACGAATATTTACTTCTATATATTGATTGAGGTGTACGAAAATATTATTAAAGAGAAGTGCTACGCGCACTCTTCCTGTTGAGATAATTCTTTGATTTTAATATGTATCTTATCGATTAAGGTTTCATTCTCGGAAGTTCTGTTAACAAGTAATGTGAAGAATTGTTCGTGATAGAATTGTATCAAAACAGTCGTTATTTTTAAAATGTTTTAAAATAAAGATGATGTAGATCAAAACTAGTATAGTGTAGTTCTGTACAGCCGCTCATATTAAAAGTCGGGCAACTCATTACAATAACTTTGGATGCACGTAAATGAAATAAAACTGAACCTTTTCAATTGTTTTAAATTATATTAAATAAAGCAGTCATTAAGTAACAAAAATAAACAAAGAAGAACTTTCGAGCTGTAACACCCCTGAATTAAAATGTTCAGGGTGTTTCAGACAGATTGTTATTTATCAGAATTGAAAATCGATTCTAATATGAATTTGGTGTCATGAAGTAATCTTGGTTATGCCGTATTTCGAACATAAAAAAATCAATATTCGAAACAGCTGTTAAGATCTTGTTTTCGTAATGTTTAATGTTGGTTTTGTTTATAATTTGGTTAGATAATTATTTTTAACTGAATATCATACAAAGTCGTACGATTATGTTAAATAAATATCTGATATATTTCTGTCCTACATAATAAAATCGAAATAAAATATGTGATTGGATACCGCACCGACATACAGAAATGATGCAATATAGCCTATTTACATCTAAAGAAATCTACTATTGACGATATTTAGATCAAAATCCAGTAGATTTTAAGTAGATATCCTATACAAAACATAATCTACTTCGTCACGAGATTTTGTCGAATTCTAGTAAATTTAATCATGCAACTTTGTTTTTTGTACTAAAAATATTAAAAAATACATCTCTCTTCAAGCAAAAATTACATTTAAAATAAAAATAAAAACTATTTTTTCAGATAATATTTTTTGAAAATTATGATTTTTCGGCATAATAATTTAAGAGTATTATTCATACAACAGGTAAGTATCAAAGGCAAGCAGAAAGTATAATTTTTTTCTCTTTTATTTCTGGTGCGTTAAAACAAAATCACGTTGAACGTCGAAAAAGTTTAATGTAAACGCATTAGAATTTGTACAAGATTTCAAATCTAGCTGTCGAGATTTCATTCAGGCGTAGAAACTACTCTTTTTTTAAAGTTTTTAAAAAGATTATCAGATCAGACACACTTGTTAAAAATCTGTCACAAAAATACACTTCTTTCCATACCATCATACCTCTGAACACTCATGCATAACATTTTTGACATATCGAACGACTAAATCTGATCGCCAGTCATGTCCTTTAGTAATAGGAAATTGAAATTTAAAACTATGAGGAGACTGTGGAGGCGTTTCTAAAACATGTCGACAGTTGTACAATAGCCACATTAGCGTATTATGTGCTTTGTGCTCGCTATTTTGATAAAATTGTCCGAAATGTACAACTTTTGTACATTAGCTGACAAATTTTTCTTTCGAAATGGTTAAATACTTACACTGATCCAATGTTCCATCAATAAAAACCAGCTGAACAGGGCCTGCTACGGACATAGAGTCCCAAATCATTTTACTTCCAGCACCGTGTTGTGTTCTATGGTGAAGAATGTACGATCTTAATTTTTCATTTGGCTTTCACCACACAAATGACTGCTCATCTGCTTAGGAAACATTATGTTTCAGGCATACATTATGTAATGTTTTTCGCTCAGATGGGCAGTCATATATTTGAAGAAAGCTGAATGAAGGACACGTCGGAGGTCTGACGGAAGTTGGACTACCCACTTTGCGGGTGGCAATCCCTTTATGGGTATTGGTGATGATCTGGCTGTTTCATCATCCTCTGATTCAGATATCTATTCCGATCAGCTAAGCTGGGCTATCTGATAATTTGAACCTTTCAAATCACTTGGCCCGGACGGTATTGTTCCGGCTGATATCCAATATGGGAAGAATCTTATTCTTTTCTTTTCTGCTATTGGTTATTATCTTAATCTCATTTACATTCCTCTGTGCTGAAGGAGTGCCAGGGTGATGTTCATTCCCAAGGCCGGAAAGGTATCACATAGGACTTCTCGAACTTCTCGTTATTCAAGTAGATTTCATTTCTTTTCTGTACTTTCTTTTTAGTTCTTTTGTAGCCATGCGAATGTAATCATCTATTTCTTTCAGCACTTAATATATGTTATTATTTTTGTTACTTGTTTTCTTTGTTGTTGCCGCTTTAGTTTTATTTACTTTAACTCTACTAATGTTTGTTGTTGTCGATTTGGTTATTTGTAAACAGCACGTATAGTTGTTTTATTTATTTTATCGATTTAATAAACGCAGGGGTGCCCAACCTGATTTTTATTCTTTTCTATATAGTCGTCTGCAATGCAGACAATACAAAGATATGATATATTGCTGAAAAGGCTTTTCTGAAAACTGCCTGGAATTCGCTTAACAGTTTGTTGTTTACGGCCCACAATCTCAGTATATTGTACAGAACCGTATACAAATTATAGCTGCCGCATTAACGAGATTCCTTTATAATTTGTCGGTTCTTTGGGTCGCTTTTTATAAATGTCCGGCGAAATACCTGAATACCTAAATATTTTCTTAAAACAATCCGCCAATCTGTTAATAAATCCTGTAGAGGCACATTTGCCAAAATCTGATGGAATACGTCCCTCACCCTGTGCTTTATTATTATTATAATGTTCAGCTAAAGTCCTTGCATTTAATTTAACACTTATTACCATTTATCTTTCTGGCAATACTCCAAAAGTGTTTACTATCCTTGATTTCTGTCATTGATAATGCCAGTGAATTGAAAAAGCATTGTTTTTTAGTTTCGCTTACTATTTTAAAATGTTGTTTTGCTTCTTTGTATACGCACAGATTTACTACCAGACCGGTTATTTTGCTATTCGTAGTTCAGTTCATTAAAGGAATCTGTTCTCGCCCGTTCACTTTCTGTATCGAACCATTCCTTCTTTCCTCGCTTATTTATTGTCTTTCTTTGTGGAGCCGCTTCGTTTATGTAATTCTTTAACGTAACTACCATATTTAGCATATTCCATTATTTTGAGTGTCACTTCCCTTTAGATTGTCTAATCATATCCTATAATTTATCAAACAGTTATCATACCATCTTAATTTAGACATTAGTTCTAGTGTGCTCGATACTAGTTCTATTTGATGGTTTTTCATACTGATTACAATGGCTGATGATTTGAGTAAATTAATACATCTTCTACCTCTATGTCATTTATTTTACTAGCCAAACACCTTTTCACAAGCCATAGTCAAGTGTAGATTTAGAGTTATTTCTCAAAAATTTAAACGCTTCGAAATTGTCACTTTTTATTCTGCCATTTAAAACTTTTAACCGTAACGTACTACGCATTTCATTTAATTGCTTGTCATTTATTGCAATGGTACTAACGAATCCACCTCTTAAAATGATATTAAATCTTATATCAGTCACTTTTTTACTCTCTCTCAAAAAAAAAACTTCTTTTTCATATAATAATTTCATATTAAAAAGAAAATGGCCTATATAACCTTATAGTGTTGGGGCCTTATTTCTAAATAAATAAATTAATTAAAAAGAAACGTTTTTTTTTCCTCCACTGAAAATTTGAAAATGTTGAGTTGGCTTACTTTAGAGATACAAGTGCGATATGTTTATTTTTACTAATTCCCTTCTAAAGCTGTTTTCCATAAGTTACAAACAATTTTTTTCCAATTTAATGTTGTACGATTTTGTATGTTTGCTTCTCATAGGTTTATGAAAAAATGCGAATTACTTGAGACCAATGTAAGAATGAGTATATATAGCGAAAACCTCAATCAACAGTAAACGCAACCGCAATTGGAGGTATTGAAATTTAACCCTATGGGTGTGACAAAAAATAAAAAACTCCTTTAACAGGGTGACAGATGAGTGTATTGCCGTTGATAAGCTATTGTTTGGATATAAAGGACGTTCTCAGCCAAAGAGTATGGCGCTGAAATCTTTTGATCGTGTAACTCGAGAAATCTATACAAATTTAAAATGCATACAGATAAGCCAACTGATGGTATTCGCCAAAGAAATGTAGGGAAAAATAGTCTAGTCTAAATAGTCCTCAGTGCATAGAAGAACTCTGAGAGAAGAATAACTACTGATCATTTTTTCACTTCCATGTAAATTACTTAGAGATTAAGTTCATGGAACCTTACATTGGTGGGAAAGGTGCGAAAAAAACAAAGCATTAAGATAAGAAATAACATACATAAGAACGTATGGAGAACGTATGCTTGTATTTAGCAAGGATGCAACATACACCCATGTTCTGAAAAACACATATGGCTTAAAATTTGCGTTTTCGATTTGAAAACGCCAAACAGGTGTTCTGGCAAACGAAAACGCTAGAAATCTGGCGTTTTCAAACCGCTAGTGTATGCTGAAGAGATCTGGTCATTTTCATTTAAACTGCACTCGAAAGAGAAAATAAACTGATGTAAAATTAAAATTTAATTTGTTCTGTTTTTCTTTGAAGAAAAACTTTTAACATTTTTTCACAATTTTCATTAAAAATATGCAATTTAAAATTTCGCTTTGTTTTTGTCAATTGTCGGTATCATTTCTTTACTTATAAACTGGCGATTTATGCAAACAGCTGGTCAATTTGATCTTCGAAAAAATTTAGTGCTAGTGGTGTTAACTTTAAAATTACTTACTCTTTTCAAACTTATGATAATATTATTTAAAATTTATTATGTTCACATATTTTAATTAAAAAGTAGTAAACAACCCTTTATAAAAATTCAAAAATAATTTAAAAACTGTCCAAGCACCTGCAAACATTTACGAGAGATAAAAAAAAATTATTCAAGATCCTATTTGTAACCGGTTACCCGAAGAAGAAGCATTTGCGGCCAATGCACTGATATATTACAAATAAAATTAAAAAAAAGCCGCCTGTTACTGTTTCACAAATAATATTTAAATTTTAAATACATTCATACATACATATATGTAAGTACATAAAGAAATATGTCCAATGGATTGGAAGAATCCCTTAGAGCTCTTTTTATAATTACCTCTTCTCTTGCTTGTAGCTTTCTGAAAGCCAATGGAGCAAGTAAATACGCTGTAGGCATTTTAATTTTAGTTGGTAGTTTATTAAATACCTTCAATAAAAAATTTTTGTTTAAAGCATAAAAATAGTCGGTTTAATTTTATTCAAACAAAATTTATTTTTTGATAATTCTTTTAATTGACGAATTTTTATGAATAATTTTTTCTATGTTTATGTTTTGTTATTATAAAACATATGTTTTTTATATGTTCGACCACAACTTCGAAAAAGGCAAAACGCCAGCAAATCGCTTCGTTTTCAGAACATGCTTAAATGCGTTTTGCGTTTCAAAAACGATTTGCGATTTAAAAACGCAGCGTTTCAGAACATAGGCGATAATTTTCATTCGTTCTTAAGAATAATAAAACAGTTATAATGCTATTATCAATGCACACAAAACCTGAAATTGATTTTATAACAAAACGAAAGGAGGTGTCTTTATCACTATGTATTTTTTAATACAATTGATGAAGCTGTCTTTTTGGCAATCTGTGTGATATGTATTTAGTATGCATTTTTATTAAAAAAAGTAGTAAAGAAGTAAAATATCAATAGTTACTTGGGTAGCCTGCCATACACATAAGGGTTAAGATAATATTTTAACATTTTACAACTGTATGCATATAAAAATGCCTTTACAATCCCTGGTAGGTATGTTTAACGCACTCGATATGTTTAAGATTTGCCACCCATCATAATAAATTCGCAACACATGTTTTGTTAACAGTTATTTTTTCTCTCTTTCTTTCTTTTAACACAATTTTTCAAATAAAATAAAAATGGAAAAACTACGAACTTATTCTGTACAGCGAATATGCACATACATAAATAAACGAAAAGTGCACTCTTTTCATCAATGCGGAAATATTTTGATTTTCTTATAAATTTGAAAGGAAATGGTAAATAATACAATTTAAGAAGGAGTAAAAAATGTTTCCTTAAGTTAGATACAAAATGTATTAAAGCATAATATTGTAAAATATTAAATAATTTTTGAAATAAATTTAATTTCATTCAATTTGATTTTTTAAATGAGTTGGCAAACTTATCGAATTTCTTTAAGTGCGAGATAAAAAAAAAAAATTATTAATTTTATGTATGTAAATAAATAACTGAAAGAAGGGATAATTGGAAACGTAGCTTTTTAAAATCAAAGACATTAGGTCTGTTTTTTACTTTTTGGGTAAAGTTCGGTAAAAAAAATTTTTTTAGTTGTCCAGCACATGCTTTTCATATTTGATTACAGCAGGTTTACTTTCTGATATGTCAGTAGCACTGAACTTCGATACTACTCTTCCCTTATGAAATCAAAGAGAAGGGGCCGATAGATTCTTATTAAAATTGTGTAGGAAAATATTCCCTTTTATTGAATCCTTTTTAATTTTTATGTTGTTTTGTGATTTCTTAATTTCAAACAACGTTTAGTGACAAGGAATAGAAGAAGTGCAACATTTTTTGTCAGAAAAGAAAATAAACAAGAAATTAATTTGATTACAGACTTGTTACTTTCAATGTTTCAAAAAGTGTTACTACCTTAGTTATGAATTTTACTTTTTTCTGGTTTTGTTTCTTTGCTATTGTGAACTTAATCGCTTGCGTTGTGTTTATTATTCGTATACAATTTTTCCCAAAAATCGGACAAAAAATTAGATTGTTCACTCGTTTAAAAGATGACATTTCAATTTACATTTCTGGTCAATAGAGTTTTTTAAATCGTTGCTAGTGTAAAAATTTATATTTATTTAAGTGAATCTGTACAGAAGAAAAGAGGGAAAAAGGTTAGATTATTACAATGCCAATGGATATTTTTCATTTGCCGAAAATTGGCTGGGAACTTTCAATTCATGCACCATTGAGACCGGATTCTACCTTTTTTTCAGGTTCTGCACAACTCTCATATATATAAAATAAAATATTATCCTATGGTTAATAATAAAATTGACTAAATAAAATCAAAATTGACCAACAATTTTTTTTAAAACCTTATTTAAAACTATCCTTACTAATCCGGTGTTGCCCGAGAATCTATATACATACATAGACTATATTATAAACGAGATTAACATTCTCCTTTATTCCGATTGTTTTTATAAGAAAAATGGAAAGACGTTTAAAGTAGATGATGACTCTTGGCAATAAAAAATTGCTTTAAGAAAAGACATCCCCTACTGTATTTTTTTAAGTTGGATCTATGTATTTATGCTCTTAATTTCAACAAAATCGATCCAATCCTTTACGCGTGATTGGCTCATAAACGAACTGAATAAACAAAACTATTTCTTAGTTTTTTTAGCATACTTTTAGGTTTGCCAATTTAAGTGGCAACTCATGTGACTTATTTGGTTCGTCTTCCCCCAGGATCAATTTTGAAAAACAGCATAGCCTATTCCGTTAGCTGAATCTTCCTCTGTCTTTTAAATTTCAGCAAAATCGGGTCAGTCACTTACGAGTGATTGCTAAACAAACAAGCAAATTTATAATATATGTAGACGGATTTGAAAAATGTATGAAACTGATAATTATGTACATTTAAGTGTTTCATTTGAATTCTTATTGAAATTTGTTTAAATAATAGTTTGGCTATCATGCTGATCAAATAGGTTTAAAAGTGATCTCTAGTTTATCACCCAAACAATTGTTTTTACTTTAGATTTAAAGAGAACAATTTATTTATAACCTTATCTAATATCAAACTAAAAAATATCTGTTAAAAACAATTTAATGTTTTAGCTGATTTTTTTAGCCGAAAACAACATTTTTAGCTTCTTTTGTTTTTTTTTTTTGAACGCGATTTAGATTCATGTCATTTTACAATCTGGCCACACTGATCACAAGCTAAATATAATAACAATTTATATACAACATATGTACATACTTAAGGCTAACAAAAATATACATGAGTTAATTTGGAATATATGTACATACGAGTATAATTTCAAAATGAATTTGCATTTACATTTCAAAATTAATGTTAGAAAGAAAACTACATGACGTCACAGTTAATATATTAATAAACGTGTAATGTAAATTGTAATCATTGCACAATCTACGGAAAGAAAATTAATTTCCATAATTTGTCCTGTGTAAGTCCAACGCTAGTAGAGGACGATAATGGCGGGAAAATCTAACAGGGATGCTAAAATTCAGGCTTATAAATAAAAACCCAGAATCAGTATCACCCACAATAAGGTTGTATGCACAATAAATACCCAAAACTGCCCAACCTAGTCACCCTAAACCTTGTAAACAGAATAATAGAAACTGCTTCTGCACAGACTCCATTGAATTAGTATAACACTGATTGTCCTAGTCACCCTAAACCTTGTAAACAGAATAATAGAAACTGCTTCTGCACAGACTCCATTGAATTAGTATAACACTGATTGTCCTAGCAAGTCAAATGCATAACTGTCGCGTAATATAGGGATCAGAGAAGTCCCTGAACCATCTCTTCACAAAACCAAGAACAGCTTTAATACTGCTACTTAACTACCTCAAAGTCCTTTAAAATGAACACCTTAAAGCATTGTTGCATTTAGAAAGAAATTGATGACAACATCATTATTGATAACTTTAGGCTTATTAGCATTGAACATCTTGTCTTGAGGCGATCACTAAGAACCAGATTTCTGTTGTACCTACATATATACAATAAACATACAGTCAGCGTCAAAAAAGTGTTTACCCTTATTCTCTAGAATTTAGTTTTTATTTATATATATAAGAGTATATATTTTAATTTACATACGCACCATATTTATTTATTTTATATATATATATATATATATATATATATATATATATATATGTATATATCTATATATCTATTAAAAACTTTAAATTAAAAAAATGTATTGTTTTTAATTTTTTTTTGTCAAACAACAAACTTTTGAATAAAAAAATGTATATTAATTAAATTATTTACTATACATACATATGGATGCATTAACTGCTCGTAATCTTATTTGTTTTCTATAAACGAAAAGCAGACAAACAGAAGTGTCTACACAATTATGTACAATCTAACGTTATAAAAAACTTAGCAGCAACAGCAAAATAATAAGAATAAATTTACTGTGAGCGTCAGAATAAAGTGTACACTCTCATTTTCTACAATTTAGTTTTTATTTTGCCGCCGTGGTATAGTAGGTTAGACACCCGTCTACCAACCAAGTACATACATATGTATATTTACTATCTGTGTACTTTCTCTACTTCAAAGAATTATTGTTTCCATATATGAACGTTGCTTTCAAAACTTAATATTAGGGATTTTGATTATTTTTTATCACTAACGATTTTAGAAGGTTGCTATTGCCTAAAGAGTTTGTAGTCTTTGAACTGAATCATTAAGACAAATAAAATATAAAAATGAGAAAGCGAAGGAAGAAAATATTGCTTTTATTCCATTTTATTTCTTATAATTTCTGCATGTAAAAGTAAATAATCCTTTTGATGTCCTTTTTACTTCACTTACCCTTCAAATATTTTCTTGAGGCTAAAATACATATGTATATATGTATACCGCTTTAATATTCCATATCAATTTTACAAAATGTATACATGTAAACTCGAACATCTATAAAAAGTTTTTTCATAGTATTTTATGCATTTATCACTGTTGACCCTAGATATGACGAAAGAAGCTACATCCATGAATAGCTTAGCGGCTAGAGCCGAAGCTGCAGCCAATATTGGAAATATGAAAACTTCTTTCGATACAATCAGGAGCAGTGCTGCCACTATTGGTAGAATTCTACAAAATTAGTAGAAAAATTTTCCTTTGGTAGGATGGTAAGCTAAATAGAGTATTGGTAGATTTTGGCAAAGGCTTAAAAATTGAGAAATCAATTTGTTATTAAAATGCAATTTTAATCTTATTTGTTTTCTATAGACGAAAAGCAGACAAACAGAAGAGTCAACACAATTAGTTACAAGCTATTGTTATAAAAAACTTAACAGCTACAGCAAAACAACAAGAGTAAATTTACTGTGAGCGTCAGAATAAAGTGTACACTCTCATTTTCTGAAATTAAGTTTTTATTTTGCCGCCGTGGTATAGTAGGTTAGGCACCCGTCTACCGACCAAGAGTTCCTCTGTTCAATCCGAGGCTAGACCATTTTAAAAAACGAAAAAATTTCGACTTCTCTCTTACATTTCCCGTTCGGAGTCGGCGTTAAACTGTAAATACCTTTAAATGACTCTAAAAATTGTGTTCCTTCATATAATGTTATGGAAATTATTGTTATCCAAATTAGATAAATTTAAACATTTTATGTTTCTTTAATACTATCTAAGGCTTTACAAAATTTAAAAAATTACAAAACAATTCTTGCAATAACTATAGCTATGCTGTGAAATGTACTCTATATTTTAGGTGTCAAAAAGTGTACTGCATTAATTTGACGTTTTTATATAATAAAAACTTTTGTCGGCTTGTTATTATTACTGATTGATATTAATTATTTATTGGTTTAAATTGTAGAATTTTTCGTAAAGCAAATGCAATTGGTAAGCTAATTCCAATTGATATTCGTAAACTTCTAATCAAATTTGATGGTAAAACTTTGAAAAAGACTTTCAAAACTGTGAAAAAGAAAAAAACACAAAAAGTATCGGTTAACTAGAAAATTTCCCGGCAGAAAAATTTAAATAATGAGGCCTATTTTGTTCTATGTAAAGAAAAATCCTGTCACTGCAGTTCTAGTTAATATTTTAGAAGGAAATCCTGCAACATTTTATCAAAATATACAATTTTGGATATTACTTGCGTTAATGCAGAAACCAAAAATCATTTTGTTTGCTAACATTCATCATCCATTAAAATCTGTTGTACAGAAGAACATTTTCAAACATGCAAAACATGTAGTTATTACGGTATATCTGGAGAACTATGCCAAAAAAATAAAGTATTCAAACTGTCCACATGGTGTTCTATTATAGAGATATTATATTAAGTTAACAAATTAACTCTACAGAAATAGTGGAAGTAACTCCTCCCACAAAAAATAATGGGTGAATATGTCAATGCATCGGTGGCATCGGTGTTACTTTTTTCTTAACTATTGTATTTGTATCAGGGTTGGAAACCAACTGGGTAATCCAATTAATCCCATCCGGGTTTTATATTTAAAAAAACCCAGGTGGGTTTTTTATTTAAAGGTTTTTGTTGTTTATTTACAACAAAAAAATTAATAATTGGGAGTATAAATTAATTCGGTCTCCCTTTTTTAGCTCAAAAATGATAATGAATTAACAATCTTATCAAAATAAAAAATCATCAAATTACTGGCTTACATCTTTCCCCCAGCTCTGAACTAATCACCGAGCCCATCTTAGAAAACCTTCTTGTTGTTTGAAGCCGATTTTATATATCTTCAAAGAAAGTTATTCGGTGACATACTAATGTAATAGATATTGCATCCATTGAAAGCCAATAGTCGGTAAGAGTTATGTTTGGAAAATTTTATCGTTTCTAAAAATTGTTAGGCAACTTTGCCATGAGAGACCGAGCGTTGTCATTCAAAAGAAAAACTTTGTATGCCTGTCTGTCTGTCCGTCTTTATATTCTGGCCGTTTTTCTCATAATGCACGGTTCAATCGAAGTAATTACAATCTACTCCGAAAACCTGGTTTTAGCAGCTCACACAATGCCGCCTTGATCCCACTAAGAATGCAAATATTAAAACAAGGTGATTATGAAAGCCCCATAAAACCCCGTGGACTGTTTTTTTATATTTTTAACGCGGGTTTTTGCCAACTCTGATTTCAATACACATGTATGTATATTAGGGAGATCAATTATTCGACTTTTTTCAAAAACCGGTTTTCGAATAACTCGAAAAGTAACAACTAAAAAACCGGTTTTCGGTTAATAGTAAGTCAAATAACCGGTTCTTTTATTAAAATAAAATCGTCTTAATTCTTAAAGCGGAGAGCTGGACCACGTCGTTTTAAAAATAAGCAGAAGCTGACTGAGAGTTCGAAATTTAAGTGGCAATCAATACTAACAATAATTTTAACAAATTTCATAAAAACCGTATGTAAATTTTTGTACCACCTGTATAATAGTATATGTGTCACTGTGGTATGTTGGGTAAGAAACCATCTTCCAACCAAGAAGTCGTCAGTTCAATCCCAGGCCACACCATCTGACAATTTTTAATAGCGATATCACCTCACAACATTACTGGCGACTGGTTATGCGTATTTACGCTGTGAAAAACTTCACTAACTAATACATCTGCCGTTGGGAACCAACGTTCGTGGGTTTGTGAGCTTTCAACAAGTATAGTTTATCATTCTCCATATATAAAAATCAATATTTATTTACAGAAGATGAGAAAAGGTTATTGTTGCTCAAGAGTGCATATCTTTTTCGATCTACCGTTCTTTGTGAGACGTTTAAGGTTGTTATATATACAAAAACAATTAAATTTATACAAATAGTTAAACGATGAGCATATTTTCAAAAAAATATACAAACGTATAAAAATTATATAAATTACTTTGTTATATCTATTTTACTTCCATTTTTAAAAAATGATATAATAAATGAACTCTTCCATACCGGTTGTAAATAACATAATTCTAAAGACTTATTAAATATTGCAGTAAAAGGATAACACAGGGATTCCATACAATTCTTTAGGATGCAACTTGGTATTCCATCAGTGCCAGGATTAAAGAGTGCATATTTCTTTCGATCTACCTTGGTTTTCCTGTTCTTTGGGAGTCATACAAAAAATATACGAACGTATAAAAATTATACTTATTTAAATTAACCGGTTATTCGTGTTAAATTAGTCGGTTTATTCGGTATTCGGAAAATGAAGATTTTGAAAAAACCGTATTCGACAAAACCAAAACCAACAAAAACCGGTCGAATAATAACCGTCCGATCTCCCTAATGTATATGTACAGTATGAATAACTAACTCTATTATTTGAATCGTTTTGTCTTTGTTTTCCATTCGCCCTTCTGTGATACACTGCCGCCTTAGGTTATACTCTGTGGTGTGCTTCTTCTTAAGACTCATTTGTTTTTGTATCGGGTGGGCCATTTAAAAGTTTGAATTTAAAAATGCAAGAAAACAAAAATGGTTTGAAATTTTGAAAAATTTATTTATTTATAAAAAAATTCAAAATTTCAAACCATTTTTGTTTTCTTGCATTTTTATATATATATATATATATATATATATATATATATATATATATATATATATATATATATATATATATATATATATAACAATATTTTTTATGTAATAAAATATTACTTCATTTTTAATATATATATATATATATATATATATATATATATATATATATATATATATATATATATATATATATATATATATATTCTTCATTTCATATAACACACCAGTGGTTTGAATTGTTCCGTAGTAGTTTGCTTTTTCGACCTACAAAATATTTATAAATTTTTATAACAATATATTTTATTTAATATTTAGTATATACATATGTAAACTTAAATCTTTTATTTGTTATACACAAATTTTATTTTAATTTTATATGTCGAAAGAAAAAGCGTGAATTAATTATTCTCCACGTTTTGTAGAATATGTCGATAGATGTCAATCAAAGCGATTTGATAACAAAAGTATTGATGTTTTTCAGCGCGTTTGAAAGAATACTAAATTTTCATATTAGGGCGTTTTTGAGGTGAACGCGTATTATAAAATAACCCTAAATATACTGAATACTGTGACAGAACAGAATGACGTAAGTATTGTCAGATTCGAAATAGCCGCTGGTTAAAATTTAAGCCGATAGATGGCCCACCCGATATATTTTATATTTTTACATTATTTTTTAGATCTGTCTAATTTAAGTGAATTAGTTTAAGGTGGATATAATTCGTAGTGAGTTGCGTGAACATAGCAAGAAGACAAGCCTAAACATTTGACAATAAAATTAAGCTGCAAAGAGCACAAGAAATTAATTAACAGCAGGTTATAAATCCGCGAAAATAATCATTTAAAATTTTAAGGCAAACAATCACAGTTATTTTTCAAATTAAGTTGGGTGCCATTAAAAAATGGTGAGATAAAGTTTTTGAAATGCTTTCTCAGAGACAATTTAAAAATCTTTAAGCCTTTTAATTTTATTTGTCTTCATGTACATTACTTACGTATAATATTAGTAGTCTAGCAAATTTTAAAAGCAATTGATTCATATCTACATAGGACACAGATATTATTTTATATGTATGTATGGTATGTATGTATAAAAAAAAATTATTATTATTTGTTTTGATATAAAGAAGATGAAGGTTAAATTTGATTGGCAAAATAAAAAACAGAAGACGATATATCACATTATAAATGTAAAATTTGTTCAAGCTAAAAAACATATGTAAGTACGTATGTACACTTTGCTTAGGCTCGCCAAATTGAGATTAACAAAAAGCTGGATTATTAAAAAATATGTTTTTTTCACACTGTTGCATTAGTCTAATTCAAGATTTTGTGCATTTAAGATTGCAACTTATGCAATTGTGTTAGTTGATCATCAATTATGAGCTAATTGAGAAAAGAAAAATATTTTTGTATGCCTTGTTTACATATTTTGCACCATTGTTTTTCTTTTTTTATCGCCTGTCAGTTATAATTTTAAAATTTAGTTTTGCAAGCACGTGTTGCAAATAAAAACTAAGCCTTTAAGTATAGTATATTTGCAAAGATACGTACATATATCAAGTGCAACATGTGTAGTAAAAACATGCTACACCAATTTTCAAATGCTATGATGCAAGACCATATACCCAAGGTTGTGTATTAGGTTATTGTTTTTTAAATTTTTATATAATACTCTAATATAATATAACTTATTAGTATCTTTAGAATTGTTGTAAAAATCTAAAGCTAGTTAACGAATTCCAAATTTGTTTTCAAAATACCGAACTTCACATGAGTATGCTATTATTGTAAAAAACTTGATTTTTTGAGGTTCAAGACTCCATGGAGACGATCAAAAAAATTCATCAAATAATGCATATGTGTGAGTGTCGTGTGCTTGACGTTTAAAAGGAGACATACAAATACAAATATGTCAATCATCATTTGGATTTTAATTTCGTCGTGTTTGTTTTTCACGCCAAATTTGTTCGTAAAACATAATTTTATAAATATAAAGTATGTGTCCATTACTAAAATATTGAAGCAACTGAGGTAATGCTTGTCGTCAAATGAAAATATCAGAATTTTTCGATTTTTATCAATCAATGCCGACAACGTGTATGTGTAGCCGAAATAGTACGACAACACGCGCACGTATAAGGCGTTGCTGAATTTATTTGATCGTCTCCAGGCAGCTTAAGCTATCAAACTCCATATGTATTGAAAACTTGTTAATTTTTTTGTTTGTTTTATTGCCTTCTTTGTGCCGTTTTGAATGTTTTTGGGCCATTTTTCATATATATATTTTAATTTCGTGCCATTTTTAACTTGATGTGATAATAATAGTTGAGTAACACACATTTGATTGTCTAATTAGATTGAGTGCATTTAAATGCAATGCATTATAATTGGTCTAGTAATATTATCGTTTTCGTTGTGCCAAAAGAGACAAATATATTGTAAATATAAGGCCGAATAAGTTAGAAAGGCAAAGTTCTAGGGCTAAGTAAGTGTCGTATATAAGCAGAAAAAAAATTGAAATAAACAATTGATTTGACAAATTAAATCGGCAACAACTGCCTTCTTTTATTTCCAATTGTCTCACTTGTTTTGGCAGTTCCTTTAAACACCATTTGATCTGGATCCCTTCAGCTGTATAAAACTATACTATCTTTTTTATATTCATACTCATAAATAAAGTATACTTTAAGTTGAACTGGTTTTAAACAAGTGTTAATTATAATTTGTGTAATGTTTATATAGAATTTTTTAACAGATATTTGAAAGTGACAACTTTGAACAGCTGCTGTTTGTTTACTCATTTTATTTGTTTTAAAATTTTGAATAAATATTTGAATAAATTATTGTTTTTTCAAAACGGTAACAGTAAGAGTCTCTGAATTCGGTCCAAATGTGTTCGTAGCCAATAAAAATAATCAGTCAAAAGGTGGGCAAAATCGGATAAGTGGGCATGGTACCTCCCATACAAAATAAATATTGCTTTTTATCACTCGAGAACGGTAAAAGCAGAAGTTTATGAATTTGGTCTAAATGACTTGGCAGTCAATACAAATTTACAGTTTAAAAGTGTGTGAAATTTTATAAGTGGACGTGGCATAACTCACATATAGTATATAATTGTTGCTTATCGCTGAGGCTTTAAATCAATTAATAATCACTCTGAGACAGCATACAAACAATTGCTGTTGTATAGATTCCCGGGCAACACCGTATGAGTAAAGCTAGTTGATATTAAAATTTATCTTCAGGGACTGAAAAAGCCAAGTGGTAGAGAAGTAACTTGGAGTGATGCTGAAAAGGAATAACTTTGCCAATTTGTACCTGGATATTGTGGACAGTTAACAACATCTCTGTAAAAGAAAAAGAATTTGTGAAAAGCAATACGTAAAGCTAAGCTTAACGTATGAACATAACGAGAAAAAGCCATCATCATTTAGGTCGAAAAGATTAAACCTGCTATTATATACACATTTTGAGGCTTCATTTCATTGAAATCTCTTTCACAATAACTAATAATAGCAAAATTTATTCTAAAAGAAATATCGTATTTTTCATTTGACTTTAATTTTTTTTAATTGAGTTAGAAACAGTTTCATCTGGTTTTATCATGATATAAGAAATAGAAGGTAGTTCCACTCCAAATTGTTGACAATAAACGAGATTTTTGAAGTTTGTTTTATATATAAACATTTAAAAAAGCGTTGACACATGGAGAAAAAGGATCAATATTCCCAGAAATTTTTTACAATTTTGTGTAATTTAATCAAGATTTTAAATTTAGAATATTATTTAGAATTTTGCAGCATAAGTACCAACGTTAATTTTGAATATAAAATGTATGTATGTTTTTCAACCCAGGCTATTTCAGAATAAATACTAAAAGATATGTATTGAAGTGGGAGATTTGATTTTTTTCTTTGTTTGCACATTTAACATTTTGTTTTGCCTTATATTACGGTTTAATAATCGAATTCGAAAAAAAAAACTTATGTGAAAAATTTGATTTTGTGAGCAGTGTATAGTAGCACAAATTTCAACATAAATGTCAGTTCACCTTTATTGTCATATGGTAATATGTCAGAAAAAATGAGAGAGTGGCACCACCTTGTATTTTCTTATATCATGGGTTATATATTTAGAGTTGACTCTATCGTCAACAGTCTGTGAATGAAATAAAATCGACTTTTAGAAAAAGTCAACTTTTGTTTTTTTAAAGATACAATTTTTTTATTATAATTTATAAAACCTTTTAAATTTGATTAAATTTTTTTTATTGACCTTGAATTTTATTTGGCAATGTTTTTCAAACGAGAAGGAAACATGGGGAAGCTATTGCTATTAAGCAGAAAATTCATCTTATGTGTAATTGTGGATTCTTCACATAGTTTTGCAAATGTCATAGGTTTGATTGGCGGATAATATAATTATACAATAAAAAAATTACTTTTGGAATTAAATTAATTTCTAACTCACATTATACAGGGTGGGCCAAAGGTCACCATGAGACTTAAAAAGAAAATGCATTTATATAATTTATATATTTCTAAATTTTTTTTTTCAGATTATATAGATAACACCTAGAAAAAAAATAATGGAGAGATATACAAGAAGAAAGAACCAGAATAGTATACATAATTTTATTATTAAAATCAGCGATAAGTTATTTTAAAGCAAAGAGAATATCGTCGACATTTGAACGTTAGAATTTCGCCCTCTGAAGCAATGATTAAACACATAACCGAAAGCAAGCAGCAGACAGCAAAGTGTCAAAATTAGAATACATACATACGTTTGTATAGTATAAAAGCAATCATTTTAAAGGCTGCACAACAAAAGTCTAGACAACAACTTTTGCTGCTGCTGCTGCTGCTGCTAAACATAAAATAATTTCCATCTTTTTAGGCAGCAAAACAAAAATTGTGACCAATACAATCTAAAATTTTAAATAAAAAAACGTAAAAATAGTTTTTCTATACAACAATAATTAAAAAGTTTTAAACTCATAATTCCAAAAGCGAAAAAGCGATTTTATTTTGGTGGAATTTAAAAGCTTGAGTGTCAAATCTGAAAAATATTTTTCTATAACAAATATTTTTATGACTAATAAAACAGATGACAATGAAACCTAATTTTATTACAACTTTCTGCTTGCTGTCGTCTATGTATTTAAAGCATAAGAGATATGTCACGAACTGGTAGAGCAAAGTTTTAACGAAACACCAGACACATCTACCAGAAGGCTTTCTGCTTAGCTAGGAATAGCTCGTACGTCAGTATCGCGCATTTCAAAAAGGATTTACTGTTATTCCCATATACGGTGCAATGAATGAGCATCTAAATTTTGCAGTTAAATTTTAACAGTTGGTCTGAAATGAAACTAACTTTATTTGTTCTGGGGTTCTGAAAATCGAAGAGTCATTCATCAACGCTAATTGGACCCCATTAGGTGCAGAGTATTGTGTGGCGTTATATCTGAAAATATCATTGGGCCTAACTGCATCGAAAATGAAAGTGCTGCAACCGTAAATGGAGTACGGTATCGGCTTATGACAAAAAAATTTTTTAAGTCCTGCTATTAAAAATAGGCCTGAAATGTTTTGGCATTTTTGTCAGCGTCCTACTATTTTCTTTGTGGTTATTTGAAGAGAGGAGTATATGTGAACAAGTCAAAGAAAATCCTTGGACGCAAATCCAACATTGTTGTAGGAATTCTACTGCTAAAGCCAAAAATTTTGAAAGAAGTTATAGAATATGCTCCAAAACGAGCCCATAATTGCGAAGACCATATTTAGTATAGAAAATGCCAATTTTGTATATTTTATAATTTGGAAAAAAAATTAAAAGAATATACATATAAACGAAAAAAAATATTCAATTTTTAAACCTCATGACAACTTTTGCACCACCCAGTTTCATACCTACGAGATGAAAGATGCTAAAACCTTTGAATTGGTTTTGTTTGGTCTACTACGGCTTGACACTAAGACTATTTATAAGGAATTTGCCAGCTCACACAATATAATGCTGGTAAGTGTTGAGGAATTAGCAACTTAAAGATCAAATGACATGATGCAATATATTTAATCGGTTTCGTATGATGTAATGTCTCTGTTTCAGTGTTCACAACCGACATCAAAATTACACATATACTGGGATTACCTTTGTCGTAGATATACACCGCTGGTTTTATTAATTTTTCTTATTATTTTATTTTTAAATTTATTTATTTTATATATTTTTCGTTTTTTAACGTTAGTCGGTTGGAGACACCAGGTCAGGTTAATCTGCAGGCTACAGGTATCAAACCTAAAGCAGGAGGAAGTAAGGGGAAACCTGGAACTTCCAAATGCGTAAAACCTGCTCCGAAAGGAAGTAGTGGCAGAGAGGTGCCTCTGTGTTCTGTACCAAGCACCTCTAAAGCTGCCTTGGCTCGCGCCGGCTTAGGACAAAAATCCCTGCTTCGGGCCCTTCCAACCGGGAATCTCAGGCGACAGGTAACCCAGTGTCTACTGTGAATAAGGGAACTGCGAAAAAGTCTTCGGTCTCCCAAACTTCACCACCCTCCGCCAGTGAAGGAAATGCGAAAAAGTCTTCGATTTCCGGATCTGAGCTCCCTAATAAAAAAGACGTCCCAAGTCCAAATTACACCCGCTGAGCGCTTCATGGATAAATTGGGCAAGCAGCCCACAGAATCCCTAACTTCTGTGGAACTTGCTTCCTCAACTGGGCCAAGCCCTAAACTACCTCCTCTGGCGTCAAAAGACACGCCAAAACGGCAACGTTTAGAAGAGGAGGAGCAGAGGAAGGGCCAACAGCCCGAGACGAAACGTCTGAAGCCCCATTAATCAATGGATAGATCCTACAGTGAGGCGACCAAAGGTCATCTCATACGGGCTATCACTGATAGGGTGACTCTGATTGCTCTATTTCCCGCGAAAACTGGGAACTAGTGTGGAAGAAGCTGATGGGACTGTTCTGGAAAATCCTAAGGGAAAACCCAGGCCCTTCCCCTCAGTGCGTCGATGTTGGATGGTATCGCTGGCGTGTTAAGCTTATGGCCTGCTCAAACGAGCGATCGGTCTTGCTTTTAAAACAGGCCTATAGGAGGGTTCTAGTCTCGACGTGGTGTCTCTTGATGAGATTCCACGTCGGCCTAGGGCAATTTCCAGAATCCCCGACGAGCCATCCGATTAGTAGGAGATCCTGGAGCTGATCCGTTGCGGAAACCCTGACATCCCTTCACATGATTGGATGGTTGCCAAAGTCTACGCATCGAATGGCTTATCCAAGAGGATTATTCTTCTGCTGAACAAGGAGTCTCTGCCACCTTTACCGAAGAAAGGCGGAAAGATCCACTACGGCTTCGAGTCGATCTTTCTACAGATCTACTGGGGAGACAGAGAAAAACCGGTTCAAGATGAGAAGAATCCTGCTCCGGGTGATATGTCTTGCGACGATCACTAGTTCTTTCGCTCAAGAAGATACACTCTTATGTGATCTTGTTGATCGAGTGGACGAAGTGGTTGTCGGGGACACCCTCCTCGACTCTGACCAAGACGACCTCAACGTCACAGTCATCCCAGGAGACAACAGTGGTGAAGATAACTCAGGTTAACCTTGACCATCCCAAAGCAGCTTCGGCTGCACTGCTCCTCCACATAGTTGAGAGAGGAGTGGATCCGGCACTGGTTCAGGAACCCTGGATAGTTGGGGATGGGGTTTGTGGACGAAGTGCGGATAACTATAAGATGCTACATGCTACGGGGTCAGGTAAGATCAGATCGTGCGTTGTGATTAGCAAGAATCTGAGTATCTTCATTCTGTCCGATTATAGTGATGAGGATACAGTAGCAGCGGCTTGGGAGACCGGATCTGGCACCATTTTTGTGGTCTCCAGCTACACGGCCCACAACTACGGCGAACCTAACATAAATGGCAAGGTTCATGGCTTAATATACGCGGCGGTGATGAGTAATACGCCGCTTATCATTTGAGCCGAAACCAATCCACACCATACTACTTGAGGAAGCTCGGACACGAATGCAAGGGGTGAGTCTCTTTTCGATTTTATCCTTTGTAGTAGCTTAGATGTAATGAATACTGGCACTGAACCTACCATTGTGGTTTCTAACAAAAGTGAGGTTCTTGATGTGTCGCTGGCCAGTTCTAAGCACTCAGACTTGTTTAGAGAATGGAGGGTGGGTATTTCAAAATAGGAGGAGGACGGACTGGATGGAGCATCGCAACATCCTTCTCGAACTCTTCCGGATCCTCTGCTCATAAATAGTTGCCGCGACATCGAAACTTCTGTTGAGACTCTGACGAAAGCTTTCGATAGAGTGACGGGTGAGGCATGCATAGCAAGGGTCTGTAAAGATAGGAAGCAACCACCATGGTGGAATTCCGATCTGGACGACATCCGAAAGGAGTGTCGCTGGCTATTTAATGAAGCTATGAGAGAGGGCGACTGTCCACTTACAGAACCTGATAGAATAGATTTAAGGATCAGATTAGGAACTCAAAACGCAAGTCTTGAAGATTCTTCTGCAGCAATGGGGAGGGACATTCCGAGACGCGCTGCGAAAACTCTTGGTCTCATCACCGGCGGTCCCTGGTTTCATTCAGAAGCCATGTGGAAGCTAGACCAAAAGCGGACAGGAGACTTTGAATATCTTGCTAGACGTGCACCTTTCGAGCAATCTTTCTATGGGGGAGCGTCACGCGGGCAACTCATACGCATATACTGAGTCCTACGTTCCAATCACGGAAAGGGGGCTGAGATGGACATTGGGTAGCTTTGCCCCGTACAAATCCTCT
Source organism: Wohlfahrtia magnifica (assembly GCA_023159175.1). Classification (NCBI taxonomy): domain Eukaryota; kingdom Metazoa; phylum Arthropoda; class Insecta; order Diptera; family Sarcophagidae; genus Wohlfahrtia; species Wohlfahrtia magnifica. Next base: position 480,050 of record JAKWBJ010000213.1, on the reverse strand, counting down.
CGCCCGGATGACATTATTCTTGCCAATCTTCAGAATAAAGCTGATTTAGTGATTCCTTAGCTGATGGTTTTTATAAGGCATGCTTGGCATGGTCTTATATTCCTGAGTCGTGGACCGTGTGCAGCGTGGTATTTATGAAGGGAAGTAAAACTCCCCATACGGGTCTAAAGGACTTCAGACCCACCAAGCTGTCTTCTTTTCTCCTGAAGACTTTGCTCGTGTGGCTTGACTCTAATCGTTTCAAGACTGTAGCGTATGCGGATAATGTTGCTGTGGCTTTGTAGGCAAAATTTGTTGACACACTATCACTGCGCCTTCAAACATCTCTGGGCCTTCTTAATCGATAGGGCACTGACAGTGGGCTGAGCGTTTACCCGGGAAAGACGGAATTGGTACTGTTGTTCACACGCAGGTACAAACTTCCGTCATTTTCTCTACCGCGTCTGCACGGGATTGAACTGGGCGCGAAGTATCTGGGAGTAATCCTGGACTCTAAGCTATCCTGGCTCCAGAATACACGTGCGGTGACGAACGTTGCGCTGTACATTTGTTGTAGGGTGATTGAGAATCCTGTGGTCTGAAGTCTAGGAATTCCCAAGGATTTTCGACACGGTGCTTAAGCCCATACTTATGTATGGAGGTCTCTCGAGAAGTCCACATATAGCATGATCTTTGACAGGGTTATGCGAAGCTCGACATTGATGATTACAGGTGCGCTTAGGTCCACTCCAGTGGACCTGATAGCTAAGCAGATGGCGATCATGTCTGCGATAAGGTTGAATATGGCGGGGGTATGATCTGAGGGATTACGGGCATGCGGCCATTTTTGGGTATTTGGATACGATCCTTGACAGGATAGATTACTATACACTCAAACCCTTCTTGGATAGAATGTTCTCCGTGCGCATCTCACCAGAACCGTTAATTACACCCGTTTTTGTCGAGGTATACACGGAAGGATCGAAGCCCTCGGAAGGCAGCGGACTGGTTGATGTACTATGGAGTATATGATGTTGATATCCGGATCTGTACGGACAGTCAGATTGCGTTCATAGCGCTTTCTCCGGTGTCTACTCGGCATCGCGAATTGTGTGTATATGCCGAGCATCTCTGAACAAGATGGAAAAACATTCAAACCTGGAGATTATCTGGGTAAGCTGTCACTCAGACACCCGGGGGAACTGTGTGGCAGATGAACTGGCGAGAGTGGGCTCGTATCTGGCTGATGTGAGTATCAGTGGGATTTCTTCTATTGAGCATGCGTCTGGTTGGTTCAGTTCGAACCGAGTTGCAGATATGTAGGTCCGCTTGGACGATACCTATTTTGGACATCACAGTGGGATCAATGTTGGATCCAAGTAAGCTGGACCAGTGTCTGGCTACCCTTCGTAACTAACTAACTAACTTTTTTTTTAACACTAGAATGGAGAGCAGGGGTCATTTGACCTATTTGTATATTTGGTCGGCAATATTTCTTTCATAAGTTACTTTTCTAAATTTTTACTTTTCAAATATTGTCAAATTGATGATAAATCGTCATATCTGGATTTGGACATCCAAAACATTATATTGTCGCTACAGCCACCAGTTCTTGTTTAAGTGCTGCCAAGGTAGCAGAAATAACTAACCTTTTCCAATTCGATATTACATATCCTAAATTTGGTATTGTTAAGGGAGTTGCAGTGCGTTATCCTACATCTTTCAGTACCGTCTTTGCAACTTTACTCTCTAGAGATTTATGCTTAGCAGATATGTGATCATGGCTGTGTACTAAAAGGTAATTATCATCGCCAAATTCCATTCTCTCAAGTTAAGTTAAGTTTCCATTTTATGCCACTGTTGGCTGTTGTATTACTGCAAACGACAAGCATACCTATTGCATGTTGTAGGGAATATCTTTATCATAAAAAACAATACCTAAAGCTGTAGTTTACGCATGAACGTATCTCGAAAAAAATTCATCATCATTTAGGTGAAAACGATTAAACCTTATTTCATATCCTTTAGGCTCCCTTTCATCGAAATCCCCTTCATAATAATCAATAATAGCGAAATCTTTTCTAATCGAAACATTTTTCACAAATTTTTCATTTGAATTTTCTTGTTTTAATAGAGTTAAAAATCGTTTCAGCTGGTTTTATATTTAGAGTCGACTCTCATGTCTAAAGTGTACTTTAACTTGTCTATGAATAACACTTTTAGAAAAATAGAATTACATTAGCTGCTAAAGATTGCCAAAAAAAGAAAAAAATTTTAATCAGGTCGTGCATTATCATCTTCGTTATTACTCAATGTTTAGTGCTATTCCGTAAAAACTTTTGACTGCAATATGTTAAGATTTTCATTTGAATTTTTTGCTCACTCTTTTAAAAGTTTGCTTGCATATTTTATAAAAAATAAAATGTTCTTAGTCCTCTATCCACATAGTAGTACATAATTAGGTACAAATGTAACGATGCTGGGGGACAAGTGTAATTTCAATATTTAAACATCATGTTGCATTATTTTTTCCTTTGACAGAATATGTATCCCCGGCATGGATTTTATATATTAAAAGTAGCGTAAAAGTACTTTGTACCGCATGAAAGATCAACAAAGCTTGAATGCATTTACAAAATGTGTGGCCGTCTTTTCTCTGGAGAAGAATATGTAGATTCATTCATAAACGATTTAAATAATAAAGTTTTTACATTTTTTATTAAATTTTTAGAGAATCATAAGCAAATATGTATACTCGTACATTAGGGTTGTCTTTAATGTATGGAAGAAATTGTTTATCAAGTTAAAGGCCATAACTCCCACTAAAATATGTGCTTTTGTGTACAAATACGTTGTGCAAAAAGTTATGTGCTTTTGTGTACAAATACGTTGTGCAAAAAGACGAAGACGTGGCGCATCGCCTCTCAAGATAACCCCTCTTGGTGGAATAATCAAAAATATCAACATGTTTTATTTGCTTTAGGATACGATAGAAATATGACATTTTTGCTATAATTTTACTAAATTCACGGTAATTACCATGATTTGTTGCAAACAATTTGATTATAAAGACTTTTGTGGTATTAGAATTTTGCGGCAGCAAGTAAACTGTTTATACTATATTTTAAAATCAATGAAAATTAACGGTTTTTTAATACTCTACTTTTTCTATAAGGTGCTCGTGTTTATTTTAAAACAAGCTATGGGAGAGGACCTCTCATATTTACCATTCCGTCATCACATCTATGAAGTTATTTAAAGAAGTGTTTTCAATGAAAAAATTCAAAGATCGTCAGAGTCCACTGTTCACAAAAACAATGAATGAACATTTTACATGTTAAACATTTAAATTAAAGCATAAAAAGTTAGGAATAAGGTAAGCTATAGATCATGATAATATAACTCCGAAACTGCTGAATATAAAAATGTTTTATTCAGTTGATTTATAGGAAATTTTGTTCCCAAAAATTTGGTGGTAATTGCATTGACCGCATTTGGCGGTCAAGTCATTTTCAAGTTACGATGAAATATATTGACATAACTACCATATTTTTGGCGAAAAATTTGCCACGCCCATAAAAAATATTTGAGTCCGATGGAAAAAAACTGAAAATGGATTTGAATTCAGCGCATCAAAATCATTATATTACATATAGTTTTATTTAAAGGCGGTTTTTGCTGTAGACCAGTGGTATTAAAGATCAGAAAGTGAGCTGCAGGTGGGAGTGTATGATGATGATTAAAAAGAACTTCTTCAATTGAGTAAAGTTTTTCTTGATAGTACAGTTTCGCTATTTGCCTTCAAAAAACCCGGAGCATTGCATCATGCCCGTTGGATCCTAAACTTGGGATCTCTGATTAACGTTGGCCTTAATATCATTCAAAATATGAAAGTTAAAATCGATTCGGTAGAACGAGTAGTTAAACTGATGAACGATCTTAATTTAGTTTTATCTAAGAATGAAGAAGAAAAGCAGTTGATAGTTCAATTTGTTGCGGATTATCGGAAACTCTATCATTATGTGAATAATGTACTCTTTCGAAATAAAATAACTCACATACCATGTAATATTTTTACAACATACATCTTCTATCCAAGGCCACTAACAACGTAAGTGGGACAAACATTGTATGCTAAGGTTCAATGCTTCCGATGCTGCAGACATTGTAAGTGAAGGTTGGATGGGTTCAATGCTACAGATATTGTAATTGAAGGTTGGATGGATTTTAACTGTCAAATATATATTCTATCATTTTATTTATTTATCAAAATTTCAATAATGAAAATCTAGCTTATAGGCTATAATTGATTCCATGTAGACTGCTCCATATAATACACCACGTACACGGATAGTCCACTTGCACCTTCAAAAAAACGTTTTTCTTAACCAATTTAATTTAGACTTCAAAAAAAACAATTGGCAAACTAGCAGCAAAAAACAAAAAACAAACAAAATTCATAATCAAAACTACAATAACAATATAAGACATTACTAAGTCATCCAAATCGGATAATAGCGCGACGGCTTTCCCTTTTGCTTCTAATGTGTGTACATTTAATTTTACATTGGGAATTGGAGGCAAGCAAGAGGGCTTTGTTATGTACCGCTGATAAACATTTGATTTTACATTAGTTGGGGAGTAAGACTAAAAGAACAAATTTCGTTTAACTTTTTCTTATTGACATAATTACATAATTACAATTGGATGAGTTTCAATTTGTAATAACTAATGCCCTGCTGGGTAAAAACTAATAAAAATAACATTTCTCTGTTTCTTTTTATTAATTTTCAATTATTTGCGTACGTAAATGCATATGGATGTGAAAAAATTATTTTATTAAATATCAAAAATGTATTTTTAAAGTTTTCAAACCAAATTTATAGAACTTTGCGTGACAGAAGACTAACCGACAATCCCTAATCCAATCTTATGAATGTAAGTGTTAATTAGACTTGTTTATATAAACAAAAGCAAATGTGTGATATATCTCAAAGATCAGCTAGTTATAGCATTTAAAGCATATTTCTTTGAAAAGAGATATCCAGTATAGGCGTGCAGTGGAGACCTAAAGAATATGACAATTTTTAAGATTTTATTTAATAGTGTTATTGTTAGTTACGAGTAAAATATATTTTTTATATTCACCATTGCTGGTAGTAAGGGTATATGTATTTTGATTATGAGAGTGCATATAATCGCATGAAGGAACATGTTTATAAGCAAAGGACCAACACTTGTTTTTCGTAAAAATCGGCTGGTAATTTAGGTACTTCCGGCAAAAAAATAAAGTGTGATGTAATTGCTACAACAAGAGTATCATAAGATGGTCAACATCGGTTAAGAATTAACTCAAGCTGTCAAATTTTATCCATTCCTTATTCATCTTATACAAATGCAATTTGTGTGGTAGAAATGGGAATTAAGTCACATAGTAACCCTCTTACTAAGTCCATAACTCCATACAGCTGTGAACGGATACCATCAGTCCGCAGCCCGTATATGAGTTGTTTATCAAAATAATTTTATAGTATACCTGGTCAGTGTCATTAATATTCTATTTTTTACTATTTCGAGATTAATTGCCTGATATAAGCGGAAAGGCGTTAAGAGTATGAGCTTTAAAATATTTGTTTTAAAGGATTCGGTGCTAATCTTGTCACCGGGATATATTGATAAAATTGTTTTATTCCTATTTTTTGCGCGTTTAAGATTATTCGGTTTATCCCCTTATTTCTTAGTGTACATACATAAACGCAAAAAACGTGCTGTCAGAAATATGTATGTTTCTACGATAGGTATAAGAATACATCTTAATATTGAGAAGTGCTTCAAATCTTCTCTGTTGCTGGCGAAAGTTCTACTTGGTTGCAAAATATTCGAATGGGATGCAACGGAAATGACACTTGCTTGGAACAGAGAAAACTTGTTTTTCATCACGAAAAATTAAAACCGAAAAATAAAGACAAATACAATTGGAAACATAGTTAGCGGAAAGAAAAATGAAGAAAAAATATACTTCATAAAGCAGCTAAAGCCAAATAAATTGACGCAGCGAAAAGAAATTTTAATTGTGCCAAATATAAATGCTAATCCGCGCTTAAGTGCACCCAAATTACCCACCGTGGTTTTAACGAGTTCTTGAAAAAAGTGAAGGTGTCCACCATCAAAAGAACGATAAGGAAAAAGGATTCCATGGCTGTTATTTTTGCAGACGAGAGCAAATCTAACGTATTTGGATTTGATGGACGTGTAATGGTGTGGCTAAAAGCAAGGGATAGCTGCAAACACAAAATTTAAAATCTACGGTAAAACATGAGAGTGGACATGTTATGGAGTGGGTATGGCCAACAAAAGATAAACGTTATTCTCCGACTTGACCCAATTGAGAACGTCTAGGAAGAATTATAAGGACTAATCATAGGAAAATATTCAAAATGTGTAGTACAATATTCCGGTAGAGACTTGCCGTAATTTAATTTGTTCTATGCCGCGAAGAGTCTGTCCTCAAAAACAATGGCAATTAGACGGTATATTAATATTTACTTTTTATTTACAAAATATAATTTTTGAGTTGAAGTTGAAATTAAATTTTAAGTTGTTTTGTATACACCTATTTTTTTGTCCACGTCAAAAGCTATACTTTTTGTACAACATATAGATATTTATATGAACCTATAAGACACCGATTTTGAGCTATAAAATAATCTAGGTTTCTGCATACGTTATCGGCACCGAAAATGAAATTTCATACGTTGGCTCCGAAAAGAATTACTGTAACGAACTTTTTTCGAAGCAATTGAATGGAATTTCGTTTTCCACGTCAATAACAGTGTATGCGAAAACTTAGCTTTGGACTGCTAAGCAGTAAACTATTTTACAAAAAGATATGCTACTAAATATTGATTGTTCGATTATTTCATACTTTGCTTTGTCCGATTATGCCTTGAGCGCTAAAAATGAGTTTATGTTTTTTCTAATGAAACTTACAGTTAACATTGAATAAGATACTATTTTTCTTAGTATTCATAAAGATATATAGATGAAGTGTAAAAAAGGCCCTTGAAAATATAAATACTTATCATCGGGTATGTTCTGTAAACCGAAAACGAGTGAAATTGAGAACCTAATAGTGACAATTATTTTAAAGTTTTAATAATCAGAGAAATTATCTTAAAGGTAATTAAACGAATTACTAAAAAAAGTATCAAAATCTTGTCAGATTTGAAAGATGTTCAACTTGAATTTCCTTCGATTTCAACTTGAGTCGATTTCGATTTATAGAACATACCAGTATAGTTTTTACGTTTGTAGATCTTATCTGTGAGAAAAATTCTTCTCCGATTATGCGAAAGAGTCACTGCCGTTATCATTCATATCTGCTGTTATTACAAGTTATCTCATTTCAGAGGCAACTATTATTTATCTCACCAAATAGTGATAATATTTAACAGACTATATTTCTAAACTATAACGAACATTTTTAGGGAGAGTTACGCTCAAAACAACAGAGTGGAAAAATAAGAACCACCCTAGTATACAAACATATATATATATACATATGTACATACTCGTACATATGTAATTATTTGATAATTAAATAATAAAAAATTAACAAAATGAATAAAAAGTGTTAAGTAGTTTTATCAATAAAACTATAATAAACTTGTGTGCTTTTAGTCATTATTAATGGAATATGACGTCTGTTTGATTTTTTTCGTGAAGATGAAATAGCATGTAGATCAGAATTGCTAAATGTCACAGCATTTTGCTTCATTCATAGATTCATAATTCCATCAAGAAATAATTCACCAAAACGTAATTAATTTGTTGTTTACCTCTCAACATTATGGTTCCACCAATATGTATCACTGCAGGTAGCTGATAATCAGGTGAATATCCTATATTCAGCGGCCGGAGGATATAGGTAATGCCATCGGAGCCGAATAAATTGAATTTACTTTCATCGCTCCATCGCTACTGCCGTCTTCAGTGGTGTAATAATTTAACGGTGTTCACTTTCTGGTTTTCTACTTATATTGCCACATTAGTTAAATCGCATGGAAATCCTACGAACAGCTGATTTGTTTATATCACATATGATTCCTATTTAATGCATCAGCATTCCCGCTTTCAAAACTTTTGTAACTGCCAATATGCTAACATTTGATAATTGTTTCTTCAGAAGGGAAAAAAGTTCACATGGAAACAAGTTGCTTCATATTACATCAACGAATGTGATCAAATCAAAAAAGATAAAAAATCAAATATTATTAAGCCCAAAGTTGCATATTAAACGTTCGCCACTGTATTTTTGCATTTTTCGTCTTAAACATTTTGATATGCAATCTTTAGATGCTTGTGAATAAAATCGAGTGTACTTAGTTGTTATTTTTATTTTAACGTTGTTATTAAAAAATATTTAGTTTTTTTATACATTTTGTTTAACTATTTTAGGTACAATATGTATGTATGTATGTATGTACATACTGATGTGTTTGCTTGGATTTTTCCATTTTTTCTATTGTAACAATTTGCTGTAACAAATCTTACTTGTCATGCTTAATGGTTGTGAAAAGATTTATGGTGCCTAATATGCGAACCTTGGCAAGATTGGACATGATATCAATCAAAGTAAAGGATGGGTTAAATAGAAAACGAAATGAAAAAGGATAATATAACACATTTATATACAAATGAAATACATACATACATCTATTTTTGTACTTTGGCCAACATATGCTGGAATAAATGTAAATATTAAACATACATATTTAGTATGTATGATCATATGTACCTACAAACATACGCAAATACAGAGAAGTAAAAAAATAAAAATGCGACTAATTCCTATCTTGTGAGCCCACATCGACTTTATAGATTGCTCTTACAGTACTTTGTTAAATACTAACAAGTTATTCATTTGATTATACCTTATTCATCTTGAAGCCAATATCCCCGATTTGTATTTTTTAGAAATAATTTCGAATATTATCAGAAAATTATTTTAATGATGATTTTATTGTAATGATGCTGTTAAAGCGGAAGCCACTTGTCGTCAATAGATGTTATTTGTCAGTAAGCTGACTTATTGTGAGGGCTCTTACGGATTCCAGGATGCTTAAATATTGATTATGTATATAAATTATTAAATATCGAGTATGTATGTATTGGATTCGCTTACATTTTAATTCAAAATTATAATAGAATTGAATTGAAATAGAATTTATTCAAGACTTTTACTTTGTTTAAAGGAAATTTACATAATATATTAATTTTTTTAAATAATATACTATACTAGTTAATTAAAACATTTTTGCTGATTGAAATTATTGTTGCGTACTTTTAAAGAACGCTGATTGAAATAGAATTAGAGAGTCTTTAATTTACACATATGTATGTATGTATATGTATATAAAAAACAAAACGTTCTGTTAGAACTTTCACAATTTTTGTTTAGCTTGTTCTGCATCACGTATGGTACAGAAGGAAGGGATTAGATTAAGATGAGAAATAAATAAAAAAAATATTTCAAATATTTGTGGGGTAAGCTCACACAACATTTTTTTTCGTGCCACATGTGTGTCTGCGTCCAAAGTGTTGCCTCAACGAATTTTATGGCTGGAATGGAATTAAAGTTGTCATTTATGATTTGAGTTTAAAAAACTCATATATCGAGCAAAATGTGCGAATATATTTTATTTAATATAATTTTTTATATGTTATAAAAAACATATATATGCACATATGTACATACATATGTATGTATTCTTATATATTTACTATGGAAGTAAAAACTTGGAAACAGTTCCTTTAGTTACTCTTAGCGTTAGATTATTATTATTAATAGGGATGCCAATCGAAAATTCCCGATCTTATAAATTCCGGGATATACTTTTTCAGGATTAAAAAATCCCGTTTTGTTTTGTATAGAAAGTAATAGTTTTTTCTGTAATCCTTGTTGTAACTTAAAATTACATTATAACTAACAAATATTTGATGCACCAAGTCAAAATAGTGAGTTTGTTACTGACGTAACAAATTAATTACAAACCTTTTTCAAGTTAACGATTGTCAAGGGTACGGGTACATTCTTTTGAGTTAAAGAAATAAAATAAAAATTAATTTTATGGAGTAGTGGAGTATAAGTCCAAAAACCACGATAAACAAATTTAAATGTCTGATAACAATATTAGTTTATGGGTTCATATGACTAAATTAGAAAAAATTGATCTCGATGAACCGCAAGAATAAATTCAAAAATAACTAATTTTGGTTCTTCACAACGCAAAGAAATCCTTTCTGCTGCTATAGCTCTTTTTTTATAACATTAAACGCGGATTTGATGTTACGCTTTATAATGTTTTTTAAAAATTCGTTAAAAACTAGCATACGATACATTTAGTAGCTGTAACTTTTTTTTCAAATCTTAAGTATATTTTTTAAGATGTTATTTCAACCATTGAACAAACACATCATTGAATAGCTACTGCGATATTTTTGTTATATATACATATGAATCTAGTTTGGTTTTCTTATTCTTAATGATCTTTAGAAATGCTGCAAATTTTACAATGTTCCACTGACGTCAAAGTTTGTATTTTAGTAATTTAGGTGTATAACCATGCACAAAACGCTATTAGAACTTAAATTAAATTTAATATACGAGTACATTACTTCATTAAAAATATTGGTTTAACTTATAAAAATGCATAAATTTTAACTGATTTATTTCGAGATTTAAAAATCCCGAAAATCGCTGTGTCTCGAATCCCAGGATTTGCGAAACGGTTGCTGATTGGTATCCCTAATTATTACTATCATTACTCTGACCAGGCAATAATTGCAGGATACTGCGACCCATGTGATGTATTGTGCCCCTTTAGGTCTCTAGTTCGTTCAGCAGATCTGCAGCCTTTCTAATGAACAACAGCAGATCCCAAACCGTAATGGTAGATATGTTTCCCAATGAGATCTTATGTTTAACTAAAAATATCCATCTAAGCCTATCAAAAACCCCACATTCACACAATATGTGTTTAACTATATCTGATATGTGTGAACACAGTCTACAGACATTCACGTCTGCGACCGCCATTCTCTTCAGTTGCTTTTTCAGTACATAATGGCCCGTAAGAAATTTCGTTAGGAGTTTCAAGTGTGACGCCTCAGAGTGACGCCAAAATTGCGGACGTTGTGGACCTTGTTTCTAAACTAAATTTTTTGCAACGTATCGTAGCAAAATTTTACCAGTTTAGATGTCAAACTATTCGAGCCAAGTGCCCTTAAGGCAGTTTGGTTGTCAGAAAATATATTAATGGTCTTAATTTGGAGCCCACTGTCCAGGCTTATCTCCGCACAAATGGCAATGGCCATGATCTCAGCCTGAAAGACACTCAATGATCTCTCCAATTGGGGCTGAATGTGATTTTTTTACCACCAAAAATGCTGCCACCTTCGTCACATATATGTGAAGCGGTGTCAAACCAATCAAGGCCTCTAAGGCCTCTGTTGGACACGTTCTCATTGTCCCTGTTATACCGAGGTTATATAAGCGTTAGATTAAAATAGCTACTCTTTTAGTACAAAAAAACTTTAAAATTTAAACTCTCATATATATATGTAAGTATGTATGTAAATTAATAAACGTTATGTGTTATTGGATAAAAAATATATTTTATTGAGCTCAAAAGCTCTTCTTTATTAGATTTCTATTTTAAAACCAAACTTAATTACGTATTAAAATTTTCTTTTATATCTTAAAAATAATAAAAGCCAAAAATGTGATGGGAACAAAACTGGAACACGTGCAACATTCTTTGTCACTGCATATTTCATATTTGTGGGAAGAAGTTGTAACACGTGCAAAAGTGATGATGTTTCATATTTTGTATATTGACCCTTTGATGGGAGTAACATTGAACATGTTTTAAATGTTCTATGTGTTAACTTGTACAGTTATATATAGTTTAATATAATAATTAATTGATATATAATTTAATATAATTAATTATTATTTTTTTATTATTATTTATTAACTGCTAGCTAAAACCCGGCGTGCTTCGCTACACCTAGTGAACTAGTTATTTATTATCTAGTTATTATTTTTTAACCCTTTGCTCCATTTCATCCTATTATGGTACAAGTCCAGGTATTTAAGCTTCAATATTTTAAAACAATAATTTGTAAGAAGCAGCCATGCAGTATGTGTCAAATGACTCCTTTATATTTCAACAGATTAATGAATCGAAACATACGGTTCTTATTGTAAAGGAATGGCTACAGAATTATACTATGCAACAGAAAGTCCCTCCATACTCACCTGTTCTTAACCTAATAGAACATTTTTTGGACCACCAAGGCCGCCAAATACGAGAACTAGGTGTAAGAGGAAGAACAGACCTAAACAAATATTGTAATGGAAGAATGGTTAAAAAAATACCAGCTGAGTGATACAAGACTTGATGGATTAGATGCATTAACGACTTAAAGAAGGTATAACGAATAGAGTTGACCCAATTAAATAATAAATTGGCTACCTTTTTTCGAATTGCTAAAGACAAAATTGTATTGGCTTGTGTCAAGGCTTAAAAACTGCTAAAATTATCTGCAATACTTAAAAGTGCTGCAAAGCGCATTGATCGGTTACTTTCTGTGATACTTTAGAGCATTTGAATTAACGTCGATAAATCGAAGATTCGTGTCTAGTACTTCTAAACTAAAGATGAAACACTATAAAAAGCTGCGAATTGCGGATGGTGAGTTAGTTAGTTTTGAATTGGCTGTCAAGAAGTAAGGTCTGTGTAAGTCGCAAATAAAAAGTGTTGTAAAAGCGAATTTGGTGTATTTAGACATAGTGTATTAAAGAACAGTGGAATTAATAAAAAGTGACAGATTGTGAAACAACTAAAATAAAATAGAGCAATATAAACGAACTCAAACGTCTTAAAAAGGTTAAAACGTAACAATATGTTACCTGTTGTTTACTTACTTTTATGACGTTAATTTAGAGAATTTTATTGTTTTCCTTGCACAAATTAAACAAATGCTAGAACATTTTAATTTTTTTATTAATATTGTTAACTGCCTTTAACCAAAATAAGGTTTTGTTTGAATAAATTCATAGACATTTTTAAAAAGAAATATACATATTGAATTGCTGTTTACTTACTACTTAAGTGATTAACTCTGCATGTAAATCTTTTTTAATTGATGTATCTTTGGAGAAAAGTTAACTACATAAATTAAAAAATAGAATACAAAAATATAAAGTTTAAAGTAGTACGAATTCTATGTGCCTTGGCCTTAAGCCGAAGATACGTGTTTTGTTTATTGGTGTTATTAATAAGCAGAATAATAAAAACTGATTCTGAATGTATTCAATTCTGTTTATATGAATGGAAAAGTAAGGGTCCCATATAAGTGATCCATATTCAAGTATAGGTCGTACTAATGAAGTATAAAGTTGTTTAGTGATATAGGGATAGGGAAAATTCTTTGGACCAGCGTTTTATAAAACCAAGAATACCATTAGCCTTATTAACTGTAAGTGTAATGTGATCACCAAAATTAAGTTTACAATCCAACGTAATGCCAAGATCAGTAATATTGTCAACTTTAACAAGCATTGTTTTGTTAATATAATAGCAGGAATCCAATTTGTTATTTCTGAAGGAAGACAAATGTTTCCATTTTTTTATATTCAATTTCATTAAATTAATCTGACATCAATAAGAACATTTTTCAATATCCGACTGCAGTAGAATATGGTCATTAGGATTATTTAAAGTTATACAAATTTTGACATCATCAACATACATTAGCACTTTGTAATGCGTAATAGTCGAGGGTAAATAATTTATAAATAAAGTGAACAGAAAGGAACTCAGATGACTTCCTTGAAGAACACCGGAAGGAACCACAATGTTTTTCAAAAAAATATTTCAGAATTTTACTTGTTGCGTTCTATTAGAAAGATACGAGTTCAGTCAGTTTGTAGTCTACTGAAGTCAGTATAAACAACGTCTGTTTGCTTACACTTTAGGAAACCATCATTCACCATAGTAGTTAGTTCAAGAATATTGGTTGTTGTGGAGCGAGCTTCACAAAAGCCATGCTGATATGTAGATAACAGTGAAGACGATTGAAATTACAGACTATCAGTTAAAATATTTTCAAGCAGTTTAGGAATATCATTTAGTTTAGCAATTCCTCTATAGTTTGTTATATCTATTTTACTTCCATTTTTAAAAAATTGTATAATAAATGAACTCTTCCATACCGGTTGTAAATGACATAATTCTAAAGACTTATTAAATATTACAGTAAAACGATAACACAGGGATTCCACACAATTCTTTAGGATGCAACTTAGTATTCCATCAGGGCCAGGATTAAAGGAATATTTTAGAGATTTCAAATTCGAGAAAACAGTATTGCTGCTTATGAAGGAAAAGTGAACACCCGATGAGTAAAAATTTTATAAGAATACGATTGTGTGATTTTGCTGCAATGAAGTACTGGATGTAGATAGTTTTTCAGGTAATAAATTACGGACCGTAGGTGAATTTAGACGTGTGCAATGAATATTATACTTATAGTCCTTGCGTTTTTCCTTAAAAGCTTTAGGAAAAATGAACTGCAACTAAGAAACGGAACAAATTTTTTTGTCAAATGAATGTTTTTTACGTTGTCGAAATTTAATCAGACAATTTATAAGATCTGTTTGATACATTTTCAAATATAAAAACAGTGTTGGAATTTAAACTTTTTTGATACAAATGTCCCTATTAAATTTCACATGATTATATATCTTTTCAAAATCGGTACAAATCGGTCGGCGTGAAAGGGATTACGAAAAACGTGTTTGCCTATTATTTATATACGTAGATGAGCCAAACATGTAAAAAAACTCACCGATACAAATTTTTTGTCCTTCAAAATTCTTTCCTAGAACAAAATTCATTAAAATTAAAAACTAAAAAATTAATTAGAGTTATTCCTCTAGCAACATTGATTTTCGGTTAGTTCAAATAATCTATATATATATATATATATATATATATATATATATATATATATATATATATATATATATATATATATATATATATATATTAGCTATTATATTAGCTCCTTGAGAAGCTGTTCAAAACTTAAACATATACAGCTACTGAAGGAGCTAATTTCGTTTTTGTTGTATTACTTGGTAGAGAATGGAATTAAAGGTTTGTTATTATAATTAAAATTTAGGTGCCTAAGATAACAAAAATTAAATGTTCTACTTTGAATAAATCTATTAGCAGTATACGAGTCCTTATTTGTCTCGACAAAAAAACATGCACCACATATTTAGTAGTGTGTGTGTCACTGTGGTATGTTAGGTAAGAACCCATCATCAATCAATCCCAGGCCACTCTATCTGACAATTTTCAACAGCGACAACATCTCACACCATTACTAGCTTCGAAACCGGCGTTTGTGGGTCTTCAATGAGTCTAGATAATCATTCTCCATATACATAAATCAAGAGCGCATATCTTTTTCGATCTACCTTGGTTTTCAAAAAATATACAAGCGTATAAAAAGTATACTTATTTAAATTGACCGGTTATTCGTGTTAAATTAACTGGTTTATTCGGTATTCGAAAAATGAAGATTTTGAAAAAACTGTATTCGACAAAACCAGAAAAACCGGTTAAAGCCGTCCGATCTCCCTGGTATACACATGTATAAAAATTTTAACTAAAATTTTTTGTTAAGCGTAAAAATCGTACACTGAAATTGCCATTGAAATCATAATTTGAATAAAATTTCCTTTGAAATGTTTATTATATTCCATTTCATAAACTAAAAGCATTAACGTAATGTAAAGAATGAACAAGTAATGAAAAGTAAAGTAATTATATTAAAACTATTTAAGATGTTAAAATATTTCCGTTCTTTCCATCTAAAATATCATCCCAGCAAACAAAAAATTATTAAGAACAAATACATATTTTCTTAAATTCATTTAACTATACAACTCTGTGAATACATAAAGTCATATGTGTGTAAATTTAATGTACATAAAGGTTCAATTAGATGTGAATTAACATAACGCATTAACATTATTGTAGTCGATACAACCAAAGTTTAATTGATCGAACACCCTGTGGCGCATAATGTTAGTTGATTGGTTGCGCCTCACGTTAAATCTCATCTAATTTGAGCTTAACAAACTTTTCGACAAGTTGCGTTGAGTTTAGTTTGTTTACGTAAAGAGCGAAGTAACGATCAATTACTGCACGTACGTAAGCAGCTGCTTATGTGTCGTATGCAAAGTAATAATGAAAAAAAAACACGTTGTGCAATGGATGTTGAAAGTACTTGTGCCAATTTTATTGTGTTATTGTGTTATTTTTATTTATGATTTAATTTTTTTTTTAAATTAATAACGTAAATAAAACGAATTGGCTTACGGTAAAATGTTAATAAATTATAGACATTGAGCAATATTTCGTGATAAAAAATGACATATGTATGTAGATATTTAAGAAATATATGTGAATAAAGAAATAATATTCAATTAAAAAATTTCGACTAATGTTTACAACTAAGAACAGTTTGCATATAAGTTCAAAAATGTACATTGTAGCCACCAAAAAAGTCTTCTAAGAGTTGGTTAAATCATTGACGGACTTTTAGTTTATTATTGTTATTACTATAATGAATACAGAGAAAGGGACTGGCATCTTGTCCTTCACTCCACTACACACACAATGGGACTTTTTGGTTAATTTTTATTAGCAGCCTAAGTTAATAAAAATATTGTAGTTATACGCCCTTAAACTTATTTCAAGTTAGTAAATGTTTGCTGGCATATGTATTCTTTAAAAAATAGACTTGAAATTCATAATAATCTTTATAACTTAAATAAAAACTCAAAGTCAAGCGTAAATTGCAAGTAAACTTTTAGTAAAAATATTTCTTCTTCATTACTTTCGGTTGCTTATAGTTTTTGCCATTTACACACACACATACGTACATACTTAGTTGTTGGCTGTGCATATTTATGTTTGTGTTGCTAAAAGTGTTGACGACATAGCTGCCAGATTTGATGATTGACGTTTTTTGCCTCTAAAATGACGTTTTTTGATATATGGACAATTGGCAGCTCTTAAAGCATTAACAACTCTTTGTAAGGTAGACAACTAGCCAGTGTTGCTACCTCGTGTGCAATTTTCATCATGGGTGTAGTTCGTGTGTAATTTGTGTGTAATTTTACTTTTTGTTCTTTAATCGCTATATTTTGAATTGCTGTCATACGAAATTTGACATACGAAATTTCCTAATTTGCAGACTTAATAATCAAATAAATAAAACTACTAAAAATGACAGAAATAAGGAAAAGTTGTTTAAAGACCTTGAATAAACTTGAAATATCATGAGATATTTTTAAAATACTCACTAATTTACTTTTTTTTATAAAAAAGAGACGTAGTGACTATATAGCAACTGACCCTTGCGAATAATTAAATCATTATGTGATTTAAGTTGCTGTACTGGAAATCAGTAGGTTTAGGCCATGTATTATCTTCAAATTTTTTATTTTGAGTTGCCTGAATAACGCATTGTTATTTGATTATCCGCAATTTGTATTCGCACATTGCTTGTTTTACTTATAAATTCAAAATAGCACCAGCATATTAAAAAGGGGGTCCTTTCATAACAGTTTTATATTTTCAAGCTATTATTATAGCTTGTATAGCTATTATATTATCTGTGAATCCTCCTTATATACATACAGTGCCGAACTAAATTATTGGCACAGCAACCAATTCCAACTTCGTTATTAGTTTAATGGTATTTTTAAAGCGATTTTTAAGAATTAAACACTAATACCAGATGCATTGATAATCTCGCCTAAAAATGCATTTGGTTTCATTAAAAAATGTTAATTATTATGTCCATAATTTACAAATATAAGTATCAGGTACCCAATGTACCTGAACAAAATTATTGGCACACTTAGTGAATTTCATAAAATTTAATCGATCAGGCAACTTTTTTGCGAAAATTCATTATTTCTGATTGTACACATTTAAGTGTAAAAGTCATTGTGCCTTAAAATTTTAAGAAATTGTTGCGTTTTTTGCTGTTATTTTTTGGTTTTTGGTTCAAAATGGGTAAAAGACAAAAGGAAACCACAGAATCTCAGCGTAAAATTATTCTGTATTTACACAATCAAGGCAAATCTTATGCTGAGATTGGGGAAATTATGGATAGAAGCCGTTACACTATCCGAAGCATCGTTCAGCGTTTTAAGGGAGCCTCAACATTTGAGAGTGCTAAGCATTCAGGCCGACCAAGATCTTTAAGTGATCGTGAACGCAACCAGATAATTAGAAAAGTCAAAATAAATCCCAAAATAACTTCAACACAATTAGCTGCTGAGATTGAAGAGGATTTTGAAAAAGATGTTCATGCCATCACCGTCCGGAGAGCCCTTCATGAAGGTAACTACAAATGTCGTGTAGCTAGACGAAAACCTAATATTTCCTTAGTGAACCAAAAGAAGCGTTTGTCGTATGCAAAGGAACATATACTGAAGCCAAATGATTTTTGGAGAAAACCTTGCTGCGAGTGTGAAACATGGTGGTGGGGGAGCGATTGTGTGGGGATGCATGTCCGCTGCGGGAGTGGGTGAGTTGGTATTCATTGATGACATTATGGACAAAGTAAAATATTTGAATATTCTCAAAGAAAATGTGAAAAAAGTTCCGAAAAGTTAAATTTACCAGCTTCGTTCACTTTTCAACAAGATGATGATCCAAAACATTCGGCTCATATCGTGCGTATGTGGCTTGCATACAATGTTTCGCATGTTCTACCACACCCACCATAGTCCCCAGACCTCAACCCGATAGAACACTTATGGGAGGAGCTGAAGTGAAGAGTGAAAAAGCGGCCAAAACAAAAAAGACTGAGCGGAAGCAGGCACTAATCGAAGAATGGCTGAATGGTTGGAGCTGAAGTTACGAAAATTTTTTAAATTCTATGCCAAAACGGCTGGAGGCCGTTATTAAACCTACTAAATACAAAAGGGCTACCTACTAAATATTACTTTTTTTAAATTGCAAATATTTTATAGTTTTTAATGAAGTGTGCTAGTAATTTTGTTCAATGAAATTGAGAACTTTTCCTGTTTTTTTATCTCTTATAAATAGCGTAATAAAAATATGAAAATATATTAAACTAAATATCGTGACAAATAATATTTATATCCAATAAGTATTTTATTTTATTAAATATCGTTTAAATAAAGGCTTTAAACCAATGATAAAATTGAAATTGATTGCTGTACCAATAATTTAGTTCGCCACTGTATATTTATTATATTTTAATGTTTAGAGAATTTTTCTAGGAGCAAAACTCTTCACTATATGTATGTATATAATAATCGTAAAAACAGAATTTTGTGAGCAAAGCCTGAAACAGAATAAAATAGTAGTGTAGCGAGAAAAAACGGAAAAAATGGGTTGCCAAATAACCTCAACAAAAACTTAGATAATTATCCAAGAATATGTGAATTTTTTTAACAAAGTTTGCACCAAATTGTGTAACAAATCCATATTAAACTACATGTTTCACATAACTATCTAATGAAATTCAAAAAGTGGAGTTAATCTATTTGGCAAATGAGGTACGTAGTTTTTTTTTGTACGTAGTTTTAAGCACGCATTAAAAATGAGTAATTTATTATACGTACTATATGGGTACTGTAAACAAAAATTTAAAACACTAAAAAGCTTGTTGTTTTTTGTTACGATTTCTTTGACGATTTTTCGAAACTGAAATGACGGTATTTTTAAAATTTGTCGGAAAAATGACGATTTTCTGCAAATTTCATCCGGCAGCTCTGGTTGATGATGTTGATGTGAAGTGCGATTACTTTTCTTTAAGTTTTGTTTTCTTCAGCTGAGATTTGTTATGAATATCGTTAGATGAATTGCTAAATAGGCATTTAAACTCTTTTACTACAAAACACTTAAGTGTGTTGAGTTTTCATTATTTGTTGCCGCACGATATGTTGTTTACATGTAAGTATGTTGGATATTCTTGGATGTATAAATATTTACTTATATTATGTTTATTTAAAATTCTGGTGGCGATATTTACGCTTACAAGAACGTCCGTAAAATTACTTTTACAAGAAAACTTTCGCCGGCAATTCAAATAAAGGCTTAATTTAATGTTGTGTCAAGTGCGTGTAAACGCATCTTGACATTCAACAGAGAAATGGTTTAAACGATTCGCTGTTGAGTACACTCTTCCCATTTTCTTGTGTTCACTCAACATTAATGCAATTAAATTATGAAAAACTTTTGAGTCTATATATACATACATATATTCCTTGTTATCTTATACATACATATCAACAATGATTTAATAAAAGTATGTTGGTTGAATGTGCACACTTAGAAGCTTGAACTGTTAGATGGTTGGAAACTTTCTGAAATATTTAATAATTTACGTGGCGAATTTTTTCCCCCGTAGTTTTGTTATTTAATGACAATCTAAAATGTTTTAAGATTATTAATGCTTGTGAAAAGTTGTTCTAGTTCTTATTGTTGTTTTATGACTGGAGGGTGCTACTGGTTATATTGTCGATGAGTACAACCACTTTTGTGGTTCTATAATATAAAAAGACAACAACATTTTCCTCTTGAAACAGTTTCAGTGCTACCACATACTGAGTAATTGTTGTTTAACGCGATCTAAAACAAATGTTTTCTTTTTTTCTGGAGATTAAATAATTAAAACAAACGTTTGCCGAAAACTTTTAGAAATACAATCAGGGTGTAAAATAGTATTTTTTTTTATTATGAGTAAAATGACAATCAGAATTACATTTATTTTTACAATTGTAATGTGTATATGTATGTATGTCTGTATGTATGTATGTATATCTTGAATACAAGTCCCTGGAGTTTTTACTAGAATGGTTTTGATATTTTAATAAATATGGTTTTACATTTTTGACTATAAAGATAAGCATAAACATTCGTACGCTAGTGATAGACTTTGTATGCTTTCTTAAGAATAGTTTACGTGTTTATTGCCAATTTAATAAAAGAAAAAGTCCTGGTTATGATTTCTTCGAAAAATTCTCTTTTATTGCTTTGTTTATAGTTGCAGTGATAGTTTATAAAAAAAAAGATATTGTAGTTAGTAAGCAAGTTGTAAGAATTAGTCAAATATATAAAAAGTTGTTAAAATATGCTTAGCAGTACTAAATTACATTGTCTTGTTTTTAAATGCGTTAAAATTAAATTTCAAAATCGAAAACGAATATATTATACATTTGTGCTCGTACATATGAAAGAGTATTTTTTAAAATTGTTTTCCGATGTTACAAGGAAATGTTTGCTGGGTTTATATAAATACAACTACAAAATGCAAACAATTTATTACCATTCGCATAGTTATCTTTACATTTGTATGAATACTAACACTCGTATCCATGAAGTGTTAAGCCGCAAATCATCAATTAATTATTAATGCTTCATATCACTTTAGAATTCCGTCATTATAGGGAATACAAATTTATATTAACCATTATATACTATTGCAATTACGTTATACGATTATGAATGAATATGTGTATGTATGTTTGCCTTTGTGCGCAAGGATTCATATTCACAAAGTATTTTGGTGTAGGTATGTGGGGATTTAAAAGGAATACCTATTTTGTCAAATATATATGCATACTGGGGTTTCCCGTCACGGGAAATTCTACTAATTTCATTTCCCACTCTCCTGACATTTTTATGCGGGATACCCAGGAATCAGTGTGACCATATTAGCTTTTTTAAGCTAAATTTAGCTTTTTTGTGTTCGATTTAGGTTCGAAATTTTTCGTTTAGCTTTTAGCTCTTTCAAACATTCATTACCTTTTTAGCCGTTTCTGATATTTTCAAAAAAAAAAAGACAATAGAGCAAAAATAATACAAACATTGTAAAGTCTGTCATCGGAAAACAATAAAATTGTACAACCACAGAAACAATAGCTTCTGCATTGTTTACATGCTTATATGAATTCGACAGAAAAGTTGAAAATATAGCTTTTTGTTGCCGTTCCTTTTTTATTCTTATTTCTTCACGATAATGGCAAAAGCAAATAAACAAGAAATTAATTTGATTATAGATTTGTTTCTTTTAATGTCTCAAAAAGTGTTACTACCTTAGTAATGAAATTTACTTTTTTTCTGTTTTTTTTCTTAATTATTGTGAACTTATTTGCCTGTGTTGTGTTCATTATTCATATACAGTTTTCTCCATAAATCGGACAAAAATAATTCGATTGTGCAAATGAAGCATTTGTTTAAAAGACGACACTTCAATTTACATTTTTGGCCAATGGCGTTTCTTAAATCGTCGATAGTGTAAAAATTTACATATTTTTTTAAGTGAATCAGTACGAGGAAAGAAAAAAGGATAAACGAATGAGGATATTATATGAGAGAAATCTTAACTGACGTTAGATAATTACAATGCCAATGGACATTTTTGATTTGCCGAAAATTGGCTCTTGAGACGGAATTCTATCTTTTTTCATGTTCTGCACAATTCTCACATATAAGATAAAATATTAGCGTATGGCTAATAAAAAAATTGAACAAAAATAAAATCAATATTTACCAACAATTTTTTCTACAACCTTATTTATAACTATCTTTACTCATCCGGTGTTGTCCAAGAATCTATATACATATAATATATTACAAAAGAGGTTAACATTCCCCTTTATTCCGATCCTATCAATTTTTGGGCCACCTATTTGTTTTTATAAGGAAAATGCAAAGACGTTTGAAGTACTTTATGACTGTTGGTAATAAAAAATTGCTTTTAAAAGAAAAAATAAATGTCATTTCAATTGCTTTTGCATTTTTGTAAGTTGGAACTATATATTTGTACTACTAATTTCAATAAAATCGGTTCAGTCCTTTGCGCGTGGTTGGCTCATAAACGAACTGAATAAACAAAACAATTTTTTTTTTGTTTTATTCGCATTCGCCAGGTTCAATCTTAAAAAAGAGCATAGCCTATTTCGTTGGCTGGATCTTCTTCTGTCTTGAAAATTTGAGCAAAATCGGTTCAATCATATACGAGTGATTGGCAAACAGACAAAGAAATTTATAATATATAAAGGGTATGCCATCTAACGTTTTTTTTCAACTAGTGCTTATTTCGTGAATGGTAACACTTAGCTCATGTCTGATTTGACAGATAATTAGTTTTATCCTTCTGCTGAACGAATATGGTTGTGTATACGCTTTTTTCGCTTCGCTAAGAGGGCCTGCGATCGACTTACAGAAGATGCCGATTTTGCAAAAAAAAAAATCATCGTTTCAGATGAAGCTCATTTTGATCTTGGCGGGTATGTAAACAAGAAAAATTGTCGCACTTGGGGTACAGAAAACCCGCACGCATACATTGAAAAGCCGATACACCCAAGACGAGTCACTGTTTGGTGCGGATTTTGGTCCAGAGGCATAATTGGGCCATTTTTCTTCGAAAATGAGCTACGTGCCACACAGCCGAAGCTACACTCGATGTTTTGCGCCCTGTTTATAACCTCGCCACCTCGGAGCTGCGATTTGACACCGTTGGACTATTATTTGTGGGGTGCCGTCAAAGATAAGTGTTACGCCAACAAGCCAGAGAATATCGACGCTTTAAAGGACAATATTCGTGAAGCCATTGGTGAAATACAGCTGCACACAATCGATAATGTGCTTAAAAATTGGATCGATCGTGTAGGTTACTGCGTGGCCAGCCGAGACAGTCATTTGAATGAAATTATTTTCCATTATTAACCGGAAAGATTGTACTTTCAAATAAAAAAGAAATTTGAGAAAATATTCAGTACTTTTTTTTATAGCATTTAAAAAAAAAAAAAAAAAAATATGTATATATATTTGGCGGACCCTTTAGATTTATTCTATACAAATTAGCAAATTAGAGCATTCATTTAAATCATATTTTTTCATAATATAAAAAAAATATGTATTAAAGTATAATCTACTTTTTGTTTAAACATTTTTTATCTGTTGAAAAAAAAAGTTTTATTTCAAACACAATAAAATGTATTGAAATGATTATTGGTTTCCATTAGTTTTATTAGAATGTACATATGTATGTATGTATGTGTGTGCGTATGTATTTAAAAGTTTACTTACATTTTTTACATCTTATGTAGAGGAATCCCATCTGTATCTATCTATACTTGTTTTTATGGTTAAATTTTTTTATTCGAATGTTTAAAAATTGTACTTCTCTTTTATTCAGACACGTTTACCCTTTTTTACTTCGTGTAATGCATTTAATAAATATTTAAGTGAGTGATATAAAAAAGGACTGAATAATGGTGTGTGCTTGTATGGGTGCGATATAGATACTTGCTTATATAGAAATATTTAAATATCACGATTTTCAGAGCTGGAAATTAGGCACTGGTTTTTATACAAGCCCTTTTATATTCAAATTATGCTTTATTGATCAAGTAAAGGTTTACGCCAAATTATTGAACTTGTAGAGAAATTCTTTACATTTTTACATGTGTTGATTACGTTTGATTCCAAATCTACATCTTTCTGAAGTTAGTTGTTCTTTCAAGATGTATTTTTTGTTTGTAGAGCCAAAGGTTATGTTGAAAATTTTAAAACAAAAATTTAGCGTTATATCAATATTTCCGTTTCTGACTAACAAATAAACTGTCAAAGGTTTTTTCTTCGCAATATTGGTTTAATATTTGTCGCATTATAGATGCCATAAAATTTGTGTGTCTTTGGGAAGATGGCTTTTGTAATATTTTATTTTGCAGTGACAATAAATTATCATAAATTTCTACGCTTATTTAAATTTTTGAGTATTTTTTTGTTTACTTGTAAACTTAAAATATCATTAAAAGTGTTTTATGTACAGTATTGTATAATAAATAATAAAATGACATGCATATCGCACTGGTTTCTCTAAAGTGAGTTAACTTGAAATTTGTCACTTTTTGAAAGAAAACCACAGTTGTATTCCTTATTTATCATATAATTTCATATTAAAAGAAAACAGTTTTTTTACATTTACAGGATATTTTAAAATTTGTAGTTGATTACCTTTAGAGGAACCAGTGAGATATGTACATATAACTGGTGTAACTATTCAATATATGGTACAATATACAGCGTCACTCAAATGATCCTTTAACCTTATTCCCTTCATCGTATATTTATTTTACTTGTAATAATATCTTTCATCCCATTAATTTGCTTACATCATTTTTGCTGGAGAGCCAACAGCAAATTCTTAACATGTTTACTTTTTTTTATACACATACCGTTACTGTACCTCTTAAGGACTTCGAGACGTCAAAACTTTTCAAATAGACCCACAAATTACAACGCCAACAGCAAAAAAGATCTCCAACTGATTTTAATGCTGTCAAATAAATGTTTTCAAAAATAAGATATTTTTGAAACATCAAAAAACGCTTCTTTGCTCGCTGTTTCATCCAAAATCTTTATTCAACCAACTTCTTTGTCGGATATACAACCCTGCACCGTAACTGAGTTTTTAAAATTTTACTGTAGGAATTATATTTTTAATTTCTAATGCTTTCAGAGGTTTTCGCTAAACTTTTTTGGGTGTATTATTGTAGCAGAGCATCTTTTTAGTAACACAAGAAACATTATGCCGTCCTAGTATCTGTAAAAAGTGAAATATGTTCTGTTGCAAATTTGAATGTTTTTTCAATATTTTGTACCAATGAACAAGGTCTTAGCTTAAGCCACTGGGGAGGAATATTGTTGTTTTTGTATCCAATTTTGGATGCTTACCATAATCAATTTCCACTTGACAAACTAAATCTCTTGTGCTGGATTGCGACTCGTGGTATACCATATTGTTTCAGGTATTTTACTTAAAATTCTTAGCGTCAATTATTATTTTTGTCTGCCTGGTGGCCTTATAACTCGATTTTTTCGACTCCTTCAGCACGGCAAATGATATTGTACAGAGCCCTGAGAACAAATCAGCGAATTTTCTATCTGACTTGCCTTCAAAATAATCGATATACTCCAATCTTTTGAGACTTGTGTTCCTGGAATGTTTTCTTTTAAATACAGAGTCATTTGTTGCACATTTGACCAATTTGTTATTGCTGATTACTATGTGAAATGTTAAATATACAATAATATAAAAAAAAAAAACCTAAACTTTTTTCATAAAAAACCAAATTCCAAGGAATTCCAATAATTTCTTATTTTTGAAAACATTGATTTGACAGCATAAAAATCGGGTAAAGATGTTTTTTTGTTGCTGGCGTTGTAATTTGTGGGTCTATTTTAAAAGTTATGATATCCCGAACTCCTTAACGGGATATGTAAAAAAAATCAACACGTTAAGAATTTGTTGTTGGAATTCTGAAATGAAAATAAGATTTAAAATTTTTATTCTTCTTTGACAAACTGTACTTCCTGTGGTTTTGAAAAATTAAAATTGACATTTTGGCTGAGTTTTTATTCACTGATGGAAGATTTTATTGATATGTAAAACGACAACTTTATTGATTCAAGTTGTAATGAAATGCTTATTATCCTTTGGGTCTTCAATGTTAATGTGTGTTTCATACATCCTACAAAACAAGGCATTCCAAATTTGTGATAGAAATCTTTGGCAATAATTCTACTCTCTTCTTTGGTTGACCAAGAAACCTTTGCTCTAAAGCCTTTAATATTGTGCAACACTTCTCGCAATATTAATTGTGCTATTCCAGCTTCGTAATCTCTGACTACATATTCCTGATATCACCTCTCTGTGAAAAATTGCAAGCGGGCACCAAGTTTTATTAGTGGCGTAATACTGAAGTATATTATTTATTTAGATTGCAAAGAATTTTAAAATACTTTCAGGATATACTTATGTAAACGCAGTTGAATTTAAACAGCAAACATATCTAAAGCAAAAGTTATTTAAAAAGTAATGTTTTGTGCAATGCAAGAGGTTAAATTCATCTTGTAGTTGCCTACAATCAATTCAATGTTGTCTTGACTTTTCTTCTTGTATTCAAATTATAGCCAGATTAAAAACATTTTGTTTTAAACTGAAATTCAAAACATTTTACTCAATGTGAAGAGTAATATTTTTAATTTAGCAATTTTTCCTTCGACGGAAATTAATATTTCATGGGAACTGAAATTTCTCATATTTTTTATAGACTTAACTTGTCTGTTTCCTGGAATTTTTTTGCTTGTTTCTGTATGAAATTGACGCGCATTTTTTGAATATGGCAACAGTTTTTCTCTAACAGCTTTTGTTTTTGAGTTATAACTAACTACCCTCATATACTATTTTTACTTAGATTTTCGTTTTTTATTGGACACTAAAATATATTATCTTGTTGTTTTAGATATGGCTTCTTTAAGAAGATGTTGTGTGCTTAATCCAAATTGTTTTTGCTATATTTGTGGTGAAAAATATCGAAAACTTATATCAAATCAATGATAGTCAAATCAATGACTGAAATCGATTCCAAATCTTGTAATTCATTTGTTTTGATTATGATTGAGCAGTGATATCAAATTTACTTGCTTATCTTATACTTACTTATGTAAAAGAAAATAAAAATTATAAAGGGTCCGCCAAATAAATTTTTTTTTGAAAATGCTATAAAAAAAATACTGAATATTTTCTCAAATTTAACCTTCCGGTTAATAATGGAAAATAATTTCATTCAATGGCCTCGGCTGGCCATGCAGTAATCTACACGATCGGTCCAATTTTTAAGCACATTATCGATTGTGTGCAGCTGTATTTCACCAATGGCTTCACGAATGTTGTCCTTTAAAGCGTCAATTGTCTCTAGCTTGTTGGCGTAACACTTATCTTTGACTCTGGACCAAAATCCGCACCAAACAGTGACTCGTCTTGGGTGTATCGGCTTTTCAATGTATGCGTGCGGGTTTTCTGTGCCCCAAATATGACAATTTTGCTTGTTTACATACCCGCCAAGATCAAAATGAGCTTCATCTGAAAAGATGATTTTTTTTTTTTGGCAAAATCGGCATCTTCTGTAAGTCGATCGCAGCGGAAGGATAAAAATAATTATCTGTCAAATCAGACATGGGCTAAGTGTTACCATTCACGAAATAAGCACTAGTTGAAAAAAACGTTAGATGGTGGACCCTTTATGCATGAAAAACAAAGTTTTATAACAGAGTAATATTAAGGTTTCTTAATTTTTTTAATAAATTAGAGCCGATTATCTTACTTTGATTGTAAACAAAGTTTTATTGTAAACCAATCTTTATTTTTAATAAATACACATTTCAATTTATTCCATTTCTTAATAATTATTGTTTTAAATTTTTGAATGGCTGTAAATGATGTCCAATTTTACACCCTCGTCATAAAATTCTTTTTCATATTTAGCTCTTGAAATACGTTGTGTGAAATGTATTCAAATTAATTTTATTTCATTTTTTACCACAAATACTGTTCTGTCCATATATTATTATTGGAGGCATAATTTTTTGTTGTTAACATCTCCATTCATGTTATGTATTGAAAAGGATTTTAAATTAGGGGCAACTAAAGTTGTTTTCATTGATAGGATGTGGTATTAATGTTACTTATAATCATTTTTTTTTAATATTGATTGACAGTAAAATCCTTTTGAATATAAAACCAACAGTATTTGGCGAATATTTTCCATCTTCTTTAGCAGCGCCTTCATCTACCGTATAATAACAAGATAAAAGCGAAAAAGTTAAAAAGAGAATGTAAACAAATATATATTTAAATCTCTTTCTACATCACCTCTTCCTTAAAATTTTTGAAATAAGTAAGTCTAACCAAAGGATTTTCTGCTTTATGATTGCCTATAAATTAATGCATCACCTTTGTTTTTCCATGAATTGATCGTTTTTTATAAGTTTTATGATTCTTTAAACCTTCCTGCAATATCCCTAATATAGAAATAACTTTTAAGTTGGCACAAATTTCTAAAATTAAGTATCAATTAAAAGCCTTAATTGTTCTTTTTATTAGTTTACTAATACTACTATAGATGACCCGTAAGAATATTTCGCCGTGCTAGTGATCATATTTGTAGCTTAATAAAATGAATGAATATTAGTGACTTCAATATACATAAAGCGTGTCCCAAAACTAAAGCAAGATTTGAATTTGTTGCCATTTGTGCAATAAAGTGTTGGCAACCCTAAGAAAACATTCCGACAGCTGACAGTTTAGGATTAGTAAAAATGCAGAAATGAAAAAACAACGTATTGTTGACAAAAGGATGCAGATTTTTCAAGCAAAGTTATCCAAAGTGATAAAGTACATTTTCATCTTGATGGCTTTGCTAATCATCAAAATTGCCGCTTTTGGAATACCGAGAACCCACATGTGATTGTCGAAAAACAAATGCAAATTTTGGACTGGAGGAATAATTGGACCACACTTTTTTGAAAATAAGGCTGGTCAAGCAGGGACTGTTGCTGATGCTCGATATCGCGACATGATAACACGTTTTTTTCTGCCGAAATTGTATGATATTGAGGTGGCCAATATGTGGTTTCAACAAGACGGTGCCACATGCCATACAGCCCTTGGAAAAATTCAATTGCAAGAAACATTTCCAGGTCGTGTGCTCTCTCCTTTCTGTGATCAGAGTTGACCCACTAGATCGTGTGACTTAACACCATTAGATTCATTTTTATGGGATTATTTGAAAAAACAGGTCTATGTCAACAAGCCCACAACCCCTATGCATTAAAGGGGGTGATTTAAAGCTATATAAACGAAATTCAACCACATTCATGTAAAATAATCATAGGAAATTTCGACAAACGAGTGCGTATTGTCATCTAAGGCCGTGAAGGCCATTTGCCCAATGTGTTATTCCGTAAATAACTCTATACTATGTGCTTTATGATTCAATAAAAAATATAAATCGAAACTAAAAACTGTATTTTCTAATAATCTAATTATCAAATAATAAAAATAACTTTGTGGTCAATAGATAAAAAAACATCACTTGAAATATGGGCGAATTTGAATAAGTGGGTGTGGCATCTCCCATACAAATGAAATATTGATTTTTGTATATCTAGAGAACAATTAGGATGGAAAATTCTGAGTTGGGTCTAAATAACTTTTTAGATAGTACAAACCATCAGTTCAAAAATAGGCGGAATCGGATAAGTGGGCATGGTACCTCCCATACAAATTAAATAATGATAATTGTATATCTGGAGAATTGTTAGAGTTGAATTTCTAAATTTGGTTTATTTAACTTGGTTTATACAAACTACCATTTTAAAAGGAAATAAGCAATTTTGCATGTGTAGAGAACGTTAACAGTTAAAGAGTTGTTTATCTATCCACATCAGCCAAAAAGCAGGTACAATACAAAGGCTCCCAGCAACGCGGGAGAGATTACTTTAGTCTATATATATATAAAAGAGGACTACAAAATCCGTCGTAATTAATGTTCTATGATATGCGCCAACCCTAAAACGAAAGGTAAATTCCATATCAAGGTTTTTATGTATGTATATGTGGCTTTTTGTAGGCCCATTGGTTGGCGAGTTATTGACATTAGAGTGAACCCCTTTGTATTGCATAAGTTTTACTTGAAAACGAAATTTGTTACAGCATTGAAATTTCGTGTGAGTTAGAAAATATTTTTAAACTGTGTTTATAAAAAACATATGTGAAAAGCTTTAGCATTTGGTGTGTGGCTTCACTATTGTTCAACTAGGCGCCCATATGGATTGGATAAGTGGGAGTAGCACTTCCCATATGAAGTAAATATTGATTTTTATATATAATTGTAACGGCGATAGTGCAAGGCTCTGAATTTGGTCTAAATAACTTAGTAGTTCATACACATCATCAGTCGAAATATGGCCATAATTGAATAAGTGGGTGTGGCATATCTCATACAAATTAAATAATGATTTTTGTATATCTTAAGAATGGTTAGAGTTGAAGTTTTTAAATTTGGTTTAAATAACTTGGCAGTTAATACAAAACATTATATTTTAAAAAATATGGAATTTCGCATACGCAGAGAACGGTAACAGTTAAAGCTGTCTTTATCTAACCACATCATTCAAAAAGCAGGTACAACACAAAGGTTGCCAGCAACGCGGGAGGGATTACTCTATAAAAGAGGACTATAAAATGCGTTGTAATTGATGTTCTCTGAAATGCGAAAAACGATTTTATTTTATAAGCCCTTAAACGAAAGGTGAATCAATACTAAGGTTTGTATTTATATGCGGTTTTTGTTAGTCCATTGGCTTGCGAGTTATTGACGTTAGAGTGAACCCCTTTGTATTGCTTTAGTTTTGTGTAAAAGTGAAAAATTATATCATAAAGTAAATAGTGGAAATTAATAAATAAATAACAAAATTAAGAGAATGAGATCAGAAAATTGGATCGAGGATGATAAGGTGGGTGAATAGATTTATACACATACAGTGGAGTGAAAAATAACATTAAAATTTGATTAGAAATTACTTATACTGAGACAATTACTAATATATTATTGTACTTGTTTTTAGTTAAACTACAGAAAAAAGTTTCATTTAATTTTTATTAAATTATTGCTTTAATATGTGGGACACATTTGTCTGATTGCTGTTTACTATATTCCACAAAATGCCAATCGCGGTTTAATAAACTGATATTGTTATCTTTGAACCCTTTCTTAGGTAACATACACATTCGGAGGATTTGTATATAATCTGTTGCTTTTATAAGTTTCTATAGACGATACAGTGGCCAAACATTACCACCACCACCACGCTTTACAGGCCTAAGGGTGTAAATCATTTAAAGGGCTTATAAATTTATCAATACTGTAAGGACACTGTCTAAAATACGAAATGTACTTTGTGGTATATACGAGTATATGCATAGTAAAAACAGCAACCATAGACAAGTGTCCCACAAATTATTATGTGCTCTAGGAAGTAATAAAGGCTGCGTTCTATGGAATATCGACTTTAGTACGCTTAAATTCTTGTCGACCTTTGAAACTACAATGAAGTGTCCTTATTTTTTATAGAGTGAATTTGTATTTTAACTTTAATTTAATTAAAATTCTTAAATACAAGCAATAACTGAATAAAAATAGAATGAAGTTATTACCTAAAAATAAGTACAATTATTTATCAGTAATTATCTCAGTTTAAGTACCTTCTTATCAAATATCAATGTGTCACATTAGTCCGATTGTATGTACATTGATATTTAAAATGTTCCTTAACTATCGTTTTAGATAATCCAGACATTGATCCGTACTCATGTAAATAAAATTGGAAATAAAAACACGGACAACACAAACCAGTCAAAAAAAAAAAAAAAACAGGAAGTGGCAGAAAGTTATGTGTGATTAAATTGTGCTACAGTATGTTTTCAAGACTACATACATGTATTTTATTTTTAGCTTCAACAAGTTTTGCACAGGTTGTCAGTGGACAGTTAAGCAATTAAAAAATCAATGGATGGCGACAAAAATTGCGGCAAAAAATGTTGCGGAGCGCCGCAGAGAATGGCATAAAATTGGGGGTGGTCCAGGACCTTCAGATGAACTCGCCGGCAGCAGTGACATTTGTGTGTGGTTACCAAATGAATTTGTTGTCAACACAAATGAGTTCGACTCTGATGCGGTTATTTAATAAACAGTGACATTTATAACTATTAAAAAAGTAATAAATCTATTTCTTTTTCAGATCATCGAAGAAACCATAAACCCAAATGATTTGAGTCTGTACTTAAAACGCAATAATTTTAAATTACATACCTATGAACATATGTACATGTAAATTATTTTTCAGACACTTAATGACACAACTAAAACTATTGAAAAAATCTCAATTTAGGCCGCAGAAAAGGAAGAAAACGGTCCAGGCGCATCAAAATCATTATAATAATAAATAATTTTTTTTTATTTCCACTTATACTCAAACAAAATATTTTTTTATATTTTTGTTTAACTTTTTCTTAAATTTTTATTTAATACCTATAACTATATTTAACTACAGTGAATCTTCGATATAACGAATAGTTACAGCGAAACAGTATTCGATCCCCTTCAGTTTCGTAATATCACAGTTTCACTGTATATACAGACTTAAATATGTATACATACGTTTATAACCTCCTTCAGTTTATTGTTTTACAAGGAACAATCACAGAAAAATATTTGTATTTCACAATATAAAAGATTATTATAATTATTATACAAATTTGCATGAATTAATACATTATTAATTTCTTTTTCAGATAATTTTTTAGAATTTTAAGAAAAAACTAATTTTTATATAAAAATATTTAAAACAAATACTTGTGTACCTATATAGTCACTTAAGGTGTTTAAAGCATGACAGATTGTTTTTTATTTATATACATAAATAAGTCAAATTTATTTATAAAATATGAATTTGTGAACATATGTACATACATACATAACCAAAATAACCTTTTCATTTATATATGTATATCAAGTTGTATACAGTAAGTAAAAAAGATATTCATACATATTTTTAATAACTGGTCTAAATATTGAATTGAATTTTTATTATTGCTTCCAATGCTCATATTACATTTTGTTTTTAAAAATAATTATCTATAAATGTTTTAAGAATAGTATTTTGTCGTCCTGTTGCATTTTGTTAATTTTAAAAATGAATACAATTTTCAGTTTAAATTTGGTTTTTGTAAATAATCATCAAAGTTTTTAAGAACATTAATAAATTATAAAACATCATATTAACTTCTTAGAACATTTTATTAAATTAGAGAAATGTGATTCTATTATTTTCTTTACTATTGTGTTTTTGTTTTTAATAATAAAACAATACCTGGAACATTATCGTTTTCATCTATTGCTATACTATGTTAAACTTCTAAAGCTACATTTAAAACTTTGACGTTTGGAAAGCTTACGGTCATACCGTCTAGGTAACAGCGAAATCTCTGTTTCCAAACACCAAAGCATCGTTTTACTGTATTTCGTGTAGCAATATGAGCAGTATTATACCGTAGCTCCTCTCATTTTGGGGACGAAGTAGAGGTATAACCAAATATGGTGTCAACTTATAACCAAAGTCGCAAGCAAACGACCACTAAATTCTTTATTTTTTTCAAAGCGCTTCTTTATTGATGATTCGTTAAATATCCTGCAGTCGTGAGTGCTACCTCTCCATTTCGCCATTATATCTAAAATTTTTAATTCGGCATTAAATTTGTGAAATGCAAAGCTTCAGGTTTTTATTACTTGCACATTGAGCGAATAAAAACCTTTCCTGTTAATATAGTACTGCGCAGTATTACCTCCAGTTTTTTATTTTTAATATGTGTGCACCAATAATCCCCGGAAAATTTCTAATTTCTTTAAGCTTTCTTGTCAACTTCGCCTTTTCTTCAGCTGATGATGGTATTTTTATTTTATCTTTGGCATGTTTTGCCAAGAATTGTGCAACTTTGGCACAAATTCTGCTACAGCAGATTGTGATAAACCATGCAGGTCTCCAGCATCGTCTTGAAACTAAATATATGTCTTTTAATTGTATATTCTTAATTGTTTTATTGTATTTTATCTCTCCATTTTTATCTCGTAAAGCCACCATAATCTGGGTTTCAGCGGAAGTTCCACATCCTCTTCGGTCTACCTCAATATCTTCTCTCATAAGATGCAGAATTTGAATAACGATTTCTTTTTTAAAACGATTTTATTTTAAATTCATCGTCTGGAATTGCGTCAATTCTTGTTTTATAGTGTCTTTGGCCGCCCTGTATTGGTCGTATCAACAATAGTTCCTATAGAAAACATCAATCAAACTAGCTTTTTACTTAAACACAAATAAAATTACCAATTCTTTCTAACAACTTCAGTGTATTCATTGTGTACCAATACAAGCAAAATTTTGTTTTATATAAAATTCATTTTTTTTTTGTTCATAAATAAACTTTTTTTTTAAATTTGTATTATATTTTATTTTTTGTCACTATTCATAACATAATCGTCACTTTAAAGTACTCTTAAAGTAGGTGGCTTCCAATTTTAAAATTTTTAAAGTTAACGTAGGTTTAACAAAGAGATTTTGAGCTAATAATCGTTTTTGCATACAACATTAAGAAATTTAGCTTAACAAATGTTTAACAAGCTTTGTTCATTTTTTATGCATATGGCCGTTAGTGTTTGTAAAAAACTGAAAAAACTGCCTTCTGCTTCCACAGCACACATATTTTCGTGCTGGAAGCTACAGCGCCATTCTTGCAATCTATAACCTCAGGTTTTATAATAGACAAACTATTGCATCACACAAATATGAAATGAATAAAATACATCTTTTAACACTGATCTGTTGTTATATCACTTGTATAGATACGTACGTATATATTTTTAATAGTACATATATACATATATAGTTTTTATATATTGTATATAATTGAAAACATCTTTTAAGATATTGTTTTTTTTTACGTAATACAATATTTTTATATTTGATAATTTTTACAGAGAAAAAACCCTTGAATTTTATAATGCACACAAATTACAAATATATAGTACGTTTATATCCATACGTACATGTGCTTTTGCATTTTATAAAAAATTGTCACGTTTATGGCGTATTGCTGGCTTAATGTTGTAAATTTTTGTTGTAATCCCTACATTTGACAAATCCCTGATTGCGTGCAATCACCTGCACGCAAAAGTCATAAAATGGATTTTAAAGTTCAACATGTCGCATACGAAATAAGAATGATTCAAGCTTATGGATAGATCTGGTAATAGACAAAACGGAAAGGGAAAGAAAGGATGCAGAAGTTTGGGTTTAATAATTTTGGAAAAGTGCACAGTTTGAATCCCTATCATAGATATACTTAAAAGAATTAAAAGATATTGTTGTTAGGTTTTCATTACAAAAAATAATTAAGTAATTGTTTTTTGATTAAAAAACTGTCGCATTATTTTCCGTTAATATAAAATAAGAACTTTATTTAAATGTATAAATTTGTAAATATATAGTATACTTTTACACTCATATTCATAATATTTAAAATTAGTTTGAAATACTTTTGGTGTATTCACAAAGTGTGCTATCCTCCCATATTGTCATAATGATTTAAAATTTTAAAATGGTTTGAAAATATTATTATTTTCAAAACAAAACGTGTTTTAAAATAATAAAACTTA
The DNA here is from genome assembly GCA_023159175.1 of Wohlfahrtia magnifica. Lineage (NCBI taxonomy): Eukaryota > Metazoa > Arthropoda > Insecta > Diptera > Sarcophagidae > Wohlfahrtia > Wohlfahrtia magnifica. The sequence goes on along the minus strand of JAKWBJ010000213.1, from coordinate 443,818 downwards.
CAATGTATGCTATGTTTTTTGTGCTGTCGTATTTTAAAAATAATAAAAATAAATAAATAATTTCTTTAAAATACAAATATTTTTGCTTCATGGCTAGACAACGTATTGCTATTTTTGTCTTCACCACAAATTGTATTCGCACACTGCGTGTTTTATTTCTAAATTCAAAATAGCACCAATGTATGTTTATTATTATTATTATACGAGTATGTTAGGACATTCGATTTTATGTATCATAAAATGTCGAGCCATAATCGCCAAAAAGACGTAAACGCCATTATTATCTATTTTCGATACAAAATTGTATAGTTGTAAAATGTACCCTTATGATTTTAAAGCAAAAACATATGTACATACACTAGAACAAAAAATATTAAAAAAATCGTTTTCTGTAAAATTTTTGTGCTTGTGCTTACGTGTCTTTGGCAATATGGATCGATGCATTTTAAATATATTTTAGTCATTTTCTGAATATTGAATAATCTAATTGGTGATTTTATTGCTATCTGGTTTTTGAGTGACATGTGACAATGAATAGACTAACAAAGGAACAACGCTTGCAAATCTTTGTATTTTAACTTCAAAAGCTCATTTTTGGCCAAATGGGTACGTCAACAAATAGAATTGCCGAATTTGGTATGAAGATCAGCCATAGGCAGTTCAAAAGCTGTTAATGCACCGTAAAAAGGCCTCTCTTTGGTGTGGCTTGTGGACCGGTGGCATTATTTGTCCGTACTTCTTTAAGAATGATAAAAATCGCAACGTTACTGTGAAAAATGTAAAAAAATGTATTTGCTTCAATACTACTCACAGATTCTTGAAGGTTATTTAAATAAAATAAAATATACATACTCGTACATATGTTATTTCGAAATACTCTGAGAAACATAAAATCTGGTTTTGTTTTTACCCGTAACTGAAAATTTGGAATACGTTTTGAAAATTTCAAACACACTTCTCAAGTAATTCTTTTTGTTGCGCAGTGTATTTTAATATTTATTATTTGTTAACAAATTTAACTTAAGTATTTTAGAATGAAATTAGGTATCTACTTATTTATTTTTGACAATTACCGATAGTCAATTTTTATAGTTATTTGTTGACAAAATATTTTAATATTAAATAATACATACATATGTATGTATGTATATAAATACGTGGTATAATTTTTGCATACTAGAAAATTAGCATAATTTTTATTACAGCCAACTTGATTCGTTCCATAAATTTAATTCTGTAATTTTTTTTCATAAAATCAAATTTGGCAAGATTTTTAAAGTATTGAACAAAACATTTCAAATAAACGATATTGTTGTTACAGCAACAACAAAAAATAAACTGTTGATGGTAATATAAAACCTCCTCCAACACATCTTTACATATATACAACAATCAAAAGATAAATCCCCTCTAAATCATAATCGACGTATAAAATGTCAACAAATCCTTTGAAAGCCAATACTTAAGTACATACAATAGGATTCCGTGTTGACTAAAATTGTATTGTTTTGAGTTGAAATCGAAGCCAAGTGGTGAACTACAGTTTGTAAAAAAAGACTTTTCAAAGCAGAAAAAAAGTTAAAATTTTATTTTCATTCGAGAATGCCAACAACAAATTCTTATCATATATTTTGTATACATCCCGTTACTGTACCTCTTAAGGATGTAAAAACATGACGTCTTTTAAAATAGATCCACACATTATAACGCTAATAACCAAAAAACATATTTACCTGATATCTTTGTTGTAAAATAAGTATTTCCGAAAAAAAAAAATTATTGAAATTTCTTTGAATTTGGGTGTTTTATGAAGAAATGTTGGGCTCTTTATGAATGTAATCGTATGTAAAAGACCTCACATAGTGTTTAGCAATAAAAAATTACACAAACGTGCAACAAGTGACTCTATATTTGAATGAAAACCTTCAGAGAACACGAGTCACAAAGATTGGGCAATATCCAAGCCAAATCAGCTAAAAAATTTCCTGATTTGTTTTCATGGCCGTGTACAAAATCATATCCCGCGCTGAAAACGTATGAAGAATCGAGTTAACAAAGCATAAATAAGATTAATGTTTGAGTTCAATATTATGGCAATGGTTGTATTTAGACTTATTCGTATTTTCACGGTCAATAAAACCAGCTTTTTGAACGCTTGATCAACACTATGTGACGTATTTTACTTACGATGAAATTCATAAAAAATCTATAATTTTTTCATATAAGACTCAGATTTAAAAAAATCCAATGATATCTTCTGTTTTGTAAAAAACATTTATTTTACAGCGAAGAAATTAAGTTAAGTTTTTTTAGCTTTGTTGTTGGAATTCTCAAATAAAAATAATATTTTAAATTTTTTTCTGCTTTGAAAAGACTTTTTTACAAATTGCACATTGAAATTCGTATAAAAAGCCGCTACTTATACTCTGAAAATAAAGATGTTTCATTTAGAATGTATGTAAATATATACATACATATGTATTCGAAAACAATTAATTTTTTTATTAGGAGTGAACAACGCTAATCTTTTAAATTAATACAATTTGTGCAATACGTAAGCAGAAAAATTATTTGTTAAATACATTTGAATTCATACAGAGATTAATTCTGTTTTGTCCCGGTCCTATTTGGTTTTGATTTTTTTTCTCCATTATTCCTCTAGAGCATAATGGCTTTCCACAAAGCATTCATTGCTTTGTCTCAGTTTCTTTAATCAATTTGATCTTTCAAGCTAAGTAGATGGTCAATACATTGTAGCTTCCTCCATATGATTTTGCATAGTGGTGATCTTTACTTTAGCATTGTAATTTTTTTCCAGTAGGTGGCGTGTTTTCCTGATCATTTGTCTGATGTTTGTCATCATCGCCATAGGAATGTGGGAATTTTTTAAATGGAGTTGTCTGGAGGGAAGTTGAAGCCTCTTTATTAAACATTCGAAGCCACAATCAAATTTTTCTTCATCATGTCCTCTTCTGGGGCTCGAACTTGGATCGTTTGTGTTGTTATTTGTGCGCTATAACCACTTCACCACGCCACCCCCAATCCGGTCTTGTGCAACCTATTTATCTTTAACATATAAATAAAATGAAGTTACCCGCTGATATATTTATTTACATATACGATAATAAATCTTATTTTTTATGGGAGGTGCCACGCCACGTCGCAGGCTTCCAACAATAATGATAAGTTATAAAAAAAATCGTTATACATACAGTGAACCAAAAAAGTTTAAGTACGCATACTATATTCATAATGTTGCTAATGTCTGTTATTTTTCTTTTTATAAAATTGGTTCATTTTTGGCTTTACATACTTTTAAGAGTAATTTTTTTCGTATACTACTACAGTTTTTCCATAACTTTTATATGAAGAGAGCTACTGGTAAAAGAAAGTCAAAAAGAGCTAAATATGACGCCAAAAAAGTTTACGTACACAGTTGGTTCTTGACAAAAGTTATTGTTTTTGTAAAAGTAAGAATTTTCGTAGACCTGTTTATAATGATAATAAAATAATAATAGATAATAATAAATAGATAGTTAAATAGATTCTGTATTGTGCATTCATTGTGAACGGTTGTGTTACGGAAGTTTTAAATTGCTTTGCGCGTATTTTTCAATTCGAACGAAGTTACTTGAACAAAATGTGTGGGTTTAACCTGCGCTAGCTGAGACGGAAAATACATAGGGGTTGTTTCTTGTGTATTGCTGTGATTGAAGAGCTGACATGTACATAAACACGTGGAAATTTATTTCACAAGGAGAGTAAGCCGTGACGTGTTCGTATTCTACTGCTAAGAATACAACGCGAATATAATGGCCGACAGAAAGGCGACCTGTCCTACAAAGAGGCCGCGAGTGGTGACTGCGGAGGAGCTACTTCGTACGTTAGAACGAAAAGAGAAGGAAGTAAATTCCCTGAGACATGAGAAAAATGGTCTCAGGAAGGCCATGGAATAGATGGTGGCGAGATTCTCCACCTTGGCAGGTTATGAGAAGGTGATGGCGATGCTGAAGAAGAGTGGTGTATCCTTCTACACCTATATACCGAAGGACCAGATGCCTTACTCAGTGATGCTGAGGGGCCTTTCGGGCACCTTTGAGACAGATGAGGTCGCCGAGTACCTACTGCAAACTGAAGGGGAACAAGTGGATCCTCAGTTTGAGCACAGACTCGGACCTGAAGGCGTTCCATGGCATCAGATACGTTCTGCACTGTAGAGTGTGTATTGAAAAACCGAAAAAGAAGGGGCTGACGCAGTGCTACAACTGTCAGCGATTTGGACATGTGTCGACCAACTGTAACACGCCGTATAGGTGCGTTAAATGCGTAGGTTCCCACGGACCGGGGAGATGCAAAGTCCCACCCAAGGAGGAGAATAACGCGGAGAAGGTAGTGACTGATCCTACCACAGGCCAGGGTGTGAGAAGGGTTGAACTGCCGGTAAGGTGCGCCAACTGCAACGTTGAGGGACACGCAGCAAGCTCTGCTGAGTGCCCGAGACACCAGGAACTTCTGAGGAAGGCTGCTGAGAGGAAGACAGCTGCCAAAAATAGCAGCGTTATGGCAGCGAAAAACTCTGCTCGTACGAGTGTATCGTATGCTGCTGTGGCTGGTGGTGTTGGAGTGCCGCAGAGGTCCCTTCCGGCTCCGGCTAGCGGCCTTACACTTGAAGCGGCGAGAGGAAATTTTAATCTCATCGATGGGGATTGGTGGTTTATTACACAATATAATAATAATAATTTTGAAATGGCTGAAGAATTTAAAAACTATTTCGTAAATAGTATTAGGGAAATAAGAGACTCCATAGGAGACGTGTAATGTGAGAACCAAGTACCTGTGATAAACTGTAGTTTTAAATTCCGTACGATAACTCTATTAGAATTAAGAAATATATGTAAGAATACTAAGATAAAGAACGACTACAGAAAAATATCACGTAACTTAATATTGGACAATTGAAATGTAGTGGTTGAAATATTGCTTAAAATTATAAATAAGTCACTTAGAACTGGAGTTTTTCCTGATAATTGGAAGGTGTCTTTGATAACACCGATTGAAAAAATTAAAAGTACAAATAAATGTGAAGAATTTCGTCCGATAAATTCTTGAAAACTTTCCAAAAAATTCTAGAAACAGTAGTTAAGCAGCAGTTAGAAAATATATGGAGGTAAACAAGGTGCTGTCGAAATACCAATCTGGTTTCAGAAGAAAGTTTTCATATGAAATTGCTGTCAATTAAGTCGTAAGCCGATAGAATATGGAAAATAATAATAAGATTATGGATTACGGCTTGTTAAATATGATTTAAACCACATCAGCTCCACATTCTCTATCCCGTATTTTATCAATTTTTGTAGTAAGATGTCTCTATCAATGGTTTCGTCCGCTTACGGACGACACTTTAATTTTTACAGAGGATAAAACGCATAAGTTATGTTATGAGAAGTTATCAAAAGATATGGGGAATATAAATAAGTGATTAAAGATGAACAAGTTCAAGTTAAACGAAAATAAAATTGAATTGCTCGAGATTAATATGAAGAATAATATAACATTTGAGGTAAATAACATGTTAATAGAGAAGGTTAATTCAATAAAGTACTTGGGTTTCATAATAGACAAGGACTTAAAATGTAAGGAGCATTACAGAGTACATTTGTAAAAAATAGGGAAGAAATAGGATTTTTCAGACGCATACGAAGTAAAATATCAATCAGTACATCAACAAATATTTACAACACAATAATCAAGCCACATTTTGAATATGGGTTAACGATATCATATTCATGCTATTCTGATCAACAAGTAATAATAAATGACAGAATGAGGCAATGCGTGCAATACTGAAAGTAAATAGATTAACATCAACAAGATGGATGTTAGAGTGTTTGAAATGGTTAATAGTGAAAGAAAGATTACAGGTAAACACCATTAATTTTATACAGAAAATGAAAATAGAAAATGCACCAGACTATCTAGTAGAACAACTGCGATCTGTTGGGGATGTTCAACCATACAGATTAAGAAACACCATGGACATCAGAATTCCACAGGCAAACACAAGTGCTAAGCAGGGAACGTTATTTTGCAAATGGCTGTAATGTAAATATTTAGAAGGAAAACTGTAAATTTTATAAAGAACATTAACTAGAGCTCATATACAATTTGTATTATATATATTAACTGAAATGTAATTTAAAAGTATTAATAATACTACTTACTATCAATAAAAAACATATCTATATATATATATATATATATATATATATATATATATATATATATATATACTGAAAAAACATATCTATATATATGTTTTCTATATATATATATATATATATATATATATATATATATATATATATATATATATATATATATATATATATATGTATATAATAAAATAAAAATAAAATAATTTAAAAGAGAAAAACAACTACTACAGTGTCAGGCAATAACACATCTTGGGAGAAAAAGAAAATGAAAAATAAGTTGGTGTCTATGATGAGTAGCAGCAAGACTCCGCATCATTAAACTAAGTACACAGAGGACGCTGTTTCTAGGCAACAACAGATGCCAGCTTAGCTAAGCTATAAAAAAGATCGATGGAAAACGAACGATTTATTGTAAATAATTAGGATTTCATTATTGAACTATGAGAGAGTCACACTAATGAAGACGCAAGTGGTCTTGAGCAAATAATTTATAATTTGTTTGTTTTTAAAATAACGTGCTTCATCAGTGTTTTTCTAAATATAAGGTGTACCTTAACTTAACTTTATTGGTTGACTGTATCTTATTTATTTATTTTCGAATATGTAAATAAACTAATTTGTATAAAATAAAAAAAAAACATTGTGTGTCATACCATAAAAATATCATTTGTGGAATGAACAATTACAAAGATACATACTTACATATATATACGTATGAGTTTTATAAGATTATTCTTTTCCAGAATACGTATTTTGTTCAATTGTGCTTGTGTAGCCTTTTAAATATATTTGTAGATTTATATTTAAAAGTTGCCAGAACCCGGCTTACTTTGCTACTCACATTTTCATTATCTTAACTATTATTATCTTAGTTATTATTGTCTATCGTTTTTCCCCATTTGGTACCCTTTTGATTTAAGTCCAAACATGTAAGATAGCGTATAGTTCTTTCCAGAAAGAGATTGTAAATTTTCAAGATAATTGATTTGATTTTCGCATTTATGCTGTAAATAGACTTAAAAAACATACATTAATACAAACAAAGATTAACTTATAGATACTCGTATATGTACATATTTTATTTACTGTTACTGTTAGATGCTACGCCCACTTATCCAATTCTGTTCATTTTTTGGTTGATGACTTGTATAAGAAAAAAAGAGTTATTTGGACGAAGTTTGGAAACTTTTGTTAAAATTTTGACAAAATCGGTTCAGCCGCTTAGCTGTCTATAGACTTCTAATAAACATACATATTTTTATATACATACATATATAAAATATATTTTTGTTTATGTGTGCATTTGTATACATACATATTTCTATCTTGAGGTAATGGGGTGTTATACATACACACATACATACATAGATATGTATGAATCTAGATTTGTTTCTGTGAATAGACGGGTATCTATCAGTAAAATGTGCATATGTACGTGTGTGAGTGTTTTGTGGTGGCAATACTTTGGGTGTTAAATCCCCTCAAATCTTCTCAAAATGTTTATGGTTTTCACATATTTTTGTGTTAAATAAATTTTGATGCAATAATCCTTTTGTTGTAGTACTACCAAAACCACAGTTTAGGCCCTTCTGATGTGGGTAGAAAAACATACAATAAAAACGAGAACAGCAAGTGCACAATAACAATGTCAAGAAAAACAAATGACCTTTATTACGATAGACAGCACTCACATCCAAAAAGGAAAAATAAAATCTTTATTTCTTTATACCGGCCTTTAGTTAATACTGGAGGAACATATAATTCGTTTGTTATACAGGTTGTAACACCAAATATTTGCTAGTGAGAATACAAATAAGTATTTCTGGATTATGCTAGTGATCGATCCCATTAAGCTTTTAAAACAAATACAAGAGCTTTGATTCATATTATGCGATATTTAGTTTTAAAAATTTTTATAAATATTTAATAGTTATTAGATATGTGCGAGTAAGTATGTATTTGATGTATTTAATATAACATATACTCTTTAAGTTGAGTTAAAGTCGTCTATATTTGATACTTTTTTTACATACATAGGTACATACTATATGTATACATATACATTTCTTAATTTTTTTTATCTTTTTCTCTGCTCTCTGTTTCATTCGCTCAAAATATAGAATTGTGTGCTTGAAGACATAAATTCAGAGAATAAATTTGTTTGTACGGAATGTGTGCGATTACCTAAATATTTGGTTTTTGAATAAATGATGAAGGATTTTTATACTTAAAAATTCTGACATATTTTGTGGCAACATAAGGTCCAATAATAACAATATGTTATACATAAGCGGTGCACAATGACACCAAATTGATTTAAATTTTGTTAAATATTATTAGAAGAATGATAAAAAACATAAATGTAAAAAAATTAATAATTTAGTAATTTAATTTTAGACCAAATTTAAAACATATTGACACAGGGTGATGCAAATTTTAAAAACTAATCGCATAAGTACCCATGTTTTACACAACACATTTACAGTAAATCGGTTATTTTCAACGATTTTCTGCACTGGCACCCGTCTGGAGTCGAAGTCTGAGAGTAAAACTTTGTTAATCCGAGTAATTAATTGCAGACCCTTATCCGGATTATTATATTATCCAGATTACCGATTAAAAATTTAGAATATTTTTCTTGTATACAAATTTTTTAAGACGCATACTGAATGGTGTGTTATACATACATATTTATTAATAATTTTAATAAATAATTGCATTTACAAATAACAAAAAACAAAAAAAAGATCCATACATGCGTTTTATAAAAAAGTAATAAGATGTTTCACTTCTACAACAAAATTCTAAAACTTAGCAAATTAGTTTGTTGTTGATGGAAAATAGAGAAAACGAATAAAGATTAAAATTACGAATCAGTTTGAAAGCAATCTGAGTTATAAAGTTGCAATTAGTCCAGATTATAGAGTACAAAATGGAATGAACAATGATGTCCAGATTACCGAAAAATACGGATTAGCCAGGTCCTGCTCAGTAAGGTTTTACTGTATGTTATATCTGTAATAGAATTTTGCCACTAAATTCAAAAAATGTACTTTTGGTGGCAAGAGGCCTTTCATAAATAATCGATTAATATATAGCCTAGTTTTATCGCCGTATAACGAGTCATAATGCTAGCTGATCGGCGAAATACAACAACATTATTCTTAAGTTTCATCAATAAGCTTTAAGCTTCTGAATAATTCTTGGGGTCTTTTGACAGATGTTTAAATAAAGCGTTATTTTTTTGCAGTAGGGTATTTACATACACACACACATAAATGCGTATATACATATGTACATACATACGTATATACTATACACTGTATGATTTGTAATATGTATGCGCATATTATATTTTCTAGTGTTAAGCTATTTGAGTCATGTAACACTTGTGGGACTTAATACCTTTATATCTTAACAAAAACAGAATTGAATTGAATTGAAATGAATAAACGTAGAAATGAATGAATGTATGAATGGGTACCAATGGCAGAGTAGAAAAGTATAATATTACATGAGATTGTTTGAATTTTCATGTGGTTTAGGTATACTTTGAAGTACTTTATGTATTTGTAAAGTGTACAGCTACCCTCAGGAGAATTTCAAAAGTATTTTTGGTTAATTTGTCAATGTTTGGTATATTTTTTGTTAAGTGCTTTTAATCAGTTGGTAGGAATATTGGAAGTATTACGTTCGATTGACAGATACAATTACATACAATTTAATTGTAATACCCAAAGAACGACCACAAAATAATTTCAACGATATCGATACTTTTACAAACATTTTCCTTCAGTATTTGAATGGATTATCTGCGTTTGAAAAATACGATATTTAGAATCTCAACAAAAGTGAATAACTAAATCACTTGAGTATACATTAAATCCGCAGGCAACAAGAAGGAAATATGAAAGAAAAATGTTGAATTATATGGGAAGTCTTAACAGTTAAACGAATTTGACACTTTAATTGAATTATAATACCTTTGAGTTAAGGATGATCAACACGCCGTGATTAGTTTGCTTACGCTGTGATAAAGATTGACAAAAAAAAAAAAAATTGATTTTATGTTTAAACAAGTCATCTGAGGCTTATGTGTAAAAACTTTATAAGCAAGAAAATGAGAAACAATTTGTATGTAATAAATGTAATGTTATACGTAGTACCTTACATATAGTGTGTACATATGTATCTATATTTGATTATAATCCTTTTTTTTAGATATTTATTTCGGTTTTTAACATATACAAAGCCAGTATTCTGTAGTCAAAACGAATTTCTGCTGTGTGAAACGATAACTCATTTGACCATTAAAAGTTTCGAATAAGAAAAATTTAAAATTCATATTTTCTATAGAATGTAATTTTTAATTTTTACGGTAAGACACCCGCCTACCAACCAGAAGTTCGTGGTTCAATACCAGGCCAAACCATCTTAAAAAAGAAAACATAACATAACATAACATAACATAACATAACATAACATAACATAACATAACATAACATAACATAACATAACGTAACATAACATAACATAACATAACATAACATAACATAACATAACATCTCATAACATTAGCTAGTAACTGGTTATGAGTATAAATACTATTGACAGACTTCTCGAAATGCATTTGCCGTTCGGAGCCGGCGTTAAACGGAAGGTGTCTTTCAATGAGTTTAAAAATAGAATCGGGTGCAGTTCATTGACTGAGAGAAGGTCCACATGTTCCTTCATGGAATGTTATGGGAATTAATATATAAATATATATGGTATGTTATCTTTTTAAATAATAACAATTTTCATCTTCATTATACAAACTTACGTACATATTTAGGTTTAAAGAAAAATTTTGCTTGTTTTCTTTAATATACTCGTAGCACAGATATGTCGAATCCTGTCTTGGTCAGGTAAATCAGCTGAGACCATGTCAGCCTTTGGTTAAAATATTCACTTATGTATAAATACATACTTTTCAGTTTGTGGAAATTATATTAGTAACTTTACGAGTTTCACATATTGGCATATAACAGAACCGACTCAACATTTCTATTAAATATCTTAATCTTATGTTTTTTGGATATTTGAAATATTTTGAAATGTGTGACGCGCTTAGTTAATCATCATCAGCACCACTATCTGTGCTCATTATGCTGCCCAGGTAGATAAACTCGCCAGCATTCGCGATGGTATTGCTGGAGTAGTGTTGTAGTGTTGTCAGTTGATATTATCATAATTTTGATTGTGCGGAAGTTGATTTTTAATCCGACTTTGAGACCACTTTCATATAAACTATTTATCATCGTGTGTGACATCAACCACAAGTCGTCAGCCATTGAATCGCACATTACATTGAGCATCACAATACAACACTCGTTGATGGTGATGATTTCCTGAATAATGATGATTTTATTGCATCGAATGCTATCTCGAAGTCAAGGAACATTATATACTGTATGTATTATTTCTATATTCAGGAGAATAAAGTAAAGAAAAGCTGAGTTTCTAGATCTAATGGAGCTGAAAATAAAAAAAATTCAAGCACCAGTGTGAATTTATGAATGAAATAAGATATAAAATGAAATTGACATTTAATATTTTTTTTTTTTGTATAAAGTATTGAAGATATTGAAAAATTAAAAAAAAATCATTGAATAATTAGCAACGTGATTGTTAAAATTTTTAAGCTTAAATAGATACAGTTACTCACACTCAAAATGAGATCCAGAAAAAATCTCTTAAAGTCATACTTTAGATCGTCAAATAAATACAAGTTTTGGTTATATGTAGAAAAATCACTTATTTCTAAAGAAAGCAGCAACAGTAGACACATTTTAATCCACCTACTCCAGCCACACGCAAAACGTGACAATAGATTTTGCCTCTTAATTTTTTTAATAAATATATTTTTAGTGCTTGGAACACTTTTCATTGCTTGCTATCGCAGCTTTAATACGTCATACACTTTCTAATAAGATTCTACAAGCTTTGAGTTCACTATAGTACCATTCTTCTACTACTACTTCCCTCAGTGCGAAAATCCTTTTCCACCTTCGTTTGGTCACTCAATTTTTGTATTTCGCACACAAATGTTCGCGAACATTTAGGTCCATATACTGTGGAGGAGCATCCATTACTACTGGAAACTTTCGTGCAATCCAAGACCTTCGCTTGGCGCTCATTGTTCCATTTGAAAAATGGATTTCGCCAATACATTATATATATATATAATATTATATTATATATATATTATTAGCCTTAGTTGACTTTAATTTATTGATGTGCAATTCAGAAAAAGAATGAATGTATAGTCTGCATATATATATATATATATATATATATATATATATATATATATATATATATATATATATATATATATATATGCAGACTATACATTCATTCTTTTTCTTTCTTTCTTTATATATATATATATATACATATATATATATATATAGCCTGCACATCAAGTAGTGAAGAAGCGGCGTTTTCGGTCCATTTTTGCCAAAAAAAAACTTTCAGTCTGGTTAATAAGTATATAAAAAGAGATATTTGCCACTCATTGACCTGTTCGACAATAATGTGAAGTGTGTTGATTTGATCAATACAAGACCTATTGGACCGAAAACTAGCTTGTTGTTTGCATATTAACCTTTGATGGTATAGAAAGAAGCATTATGCCACGATAATTGGAGCACACCGACAGGTCGCCCTTTTATAGAATCTTGACGATTGTACCCACGAGCCGATATTTTCTCTTCCTCCCGTATTTGCGCAATCAAAGGATATAACATCTCCACAGTTTGCAGTTCGGCCACAATCCCGTCGACTTCAGGTGATTTATCAGTCTTGAGTTCCTTTATATCCACTGTTATCTCATGAAATATCGGTGGCCGTAACGCGATTAATCGATGAAATGGGTTGGAAAACGTGCTCTGTGGGATATCAGAAGGGGGTACAAGATTGACTGTGGCTCAAAATGATCTTTCCACCTGGTGGGTTGTTGTTCTGTCTAGGTCAGAAGATCGCCGGCGCTGTTTCTAATAGGTCGTTTTTGACGGAATTTGTGGCCTGAAAGTTTACGGGTTATCTCGCACAATCTTCACGTATCCTTTGCCTCCGCAGCCGCTTCTGTGTCCTGAGCTAGAGCGTTGGTTGCCATTCTTTTATTATTACTAAAGGCCTTTCTTACAGCTTTGTTACAGTTTGTGTACCGCAATGTCGCGTCTTGACATTGCGCCCTCGTCGCTGCTGAGTCGCGCTGGTGTTTAGCAATTCTCCGTTCCTCTATGAGCTTCCAGGGTTTCCTGTTATTGGGCCGAAAAGCAATAACATTTTTGGCAGCATTAATTAAGCAAGATTTAAATTTCATCATGGAGTGTTTCTTACTTAATTCTTAAAAAAGTTTGTGTGGATATCTCCACTTTTTAATCTACTCAGGTCAAATTTTGGTACATGGATCTGTTGGAGTTGGTGTTTTATTGCTACTATTTTTCGACGCACCATTACATGACGCCCATGACCATCAATATATCTTTACCTGGGATACTGTGCACTGTAGCCAGGAGTTGACTGTAAAAGTTGTCCCTCATTATAACCTCTGAGACTTCAGTTGGAGCGTAAACTTGGGAAATGGTGATATTTCTAAACTTAGTTCTAAAGCGGGCACATATTATTCTTTCACTAACTGGTTCCACTCAATTAATGATCTGGTTGCCTCCCTAGATAAGAGTATGCTAACACTATCGCGATGAATATCGCCCAGATACCTGCCCGAGTATAGAAATTTCTCATCCGTTTGTAGTGTATTTTCACTATCGCCGTTTCATCGGCATTCGCTCATGCCAAGGATATCAAGACGCATTCTTCTGCCTTCTCCCTCATCGTGATGAATTCAACCATCCTCGTCGTGGCGTGTGGATTTACCCTAAGGAACTGAACAAATTATTCCCTTTCAGTCTGCATCCATGTTTATTTATCAATGATGTTGGTTCAGCAGATTCTGAACAGTAAGTTGTAAGCTTGAAGACATGTCTGACAGGTTCTGCTGTACCCTTTGGATGGTCAGACACATACCGATGAAGCTCCTAGCCTGGAGAACAGATGCTTATAAGAACAAAGAAACTTAACAGACGCTGCTATTGTTGTGGATTCATGTTAGCTTCGGTGCTCTCCATCGGCCCTACCCACTTGGGAGACCCTGCCAAATGATACTGTCGACATCGCTCTTAAGATCAACGCACTTACTGAGCCTTTCCGCCACGACGAGGCCACAATCCACGAACGGTAGGCTAATTATAAGTACAGAATTTTTAAGACGTCGCAACAAAGATTTTGTCTTAATCATCTGGTGTGTTGTCATACAATAAACATACACTCTATAAAAGTCATCAAACAAAATTCACTTTTCCTATTGGCTGTTAAAAACAATTTAATTTTGTGGCGCTTATTGCACTTTATAATTATTTATTTTCAACGACACAAACCTTCTTATTTGTAATTTTTTCGTGTACAATATAATTAAAAAAAATAAATAAATAAATAAATATGTATGTATGTATATGGATGACAAAAAATGTGTACACTTGAACACAGGTTTGTAACTACCTAGCCCATCCCTAAATATAAGCAATGCCTGCATTACATAGGACCATGATGTAAGTATTCCATATCAACTTAATATTTTTCTACAGTCTAAAATTATACAAATACATTCAAACAAAAAGAATACAAAAAATTTTAATAAAACTAAGAAAGAAATCAATAAAATAATTATTAAAAAACTAAAAAACTAAAATTGTGTAATACTAATAAAAATAAATAAATAATTTATATGCCACATTTCATCTGCGACAATTCTGGCAGATTTTCATACATTTCAATAAAATCCTTTAAAAACGTGCACGCTAGCCAAGATATCTGCACTGGTTGCTTACAAAAACAGAAATGAAATTTACATTGTGTTTGACAGAATTGCTACTACACAAGTTTTTTGGCTTGATGGCAAACATTAAATATCAATAATTTTTTAAATCCATCGGGCGAAGTTTGTCAAACACGAATTTTTTCGCTGGCGTAGTTTGATCGTTTAGTAGGTCTTTTACGTCAATTAGGTAGAGGGCAACGTTTGGCTAACGAGACTTTTAAATCTGCTATAAATGTTTGCTGGGACAACAGCAACACAGTGTGAAAGTAATAATTGCATGTAAATTCAATGCTCTTGTTATTGTTGTTAACACAATGTTCATTGTAATATTATAACTGTGTATTTGTGTAAGTGAAAATGTGCCCATATGTATGTACGTACATACATACACAAAGAATATATGTATGTATGTATGTATATATATGTACATATAGTCATGTAAGTATACATATGTACTTATATATGTATATACGTATGTATGTATGTACATAGTACATCGTTTTGTATTTGCATTATAAATTAAACATTTATCTCTGTCGATATTTACTTAAGTTAATTGAATTTTCCATAACAAAATGAAAAATGTTTAATAACATTTTCAATATGATAATTGGAAAGTATGTATCTATGTAAGTATATGTGTATGCTACATATGTGTGTATGTATGTAGTAGACAAAATAAAATGCAAAATGATATGCACATACACATACATGTGTATAACAATTAATACGTTTGTGTGTCAATCGAAAAATAAACAAAAATGAATCTATAAAATCGACATTAAGTTTTTAATTAAAAGCAATAATCAGACAAACTGCTAAAAAAAATTTGTACGATTGTGCATTCATGCATGATTTAAATATTCATAAATACATACATATATACATATAAATATTTTAGTATTTTTTTTGCTAAAAAGAGTACTTATTCATTTACAAGTCCCTAAATGCGCACTTAAACGGCTTTTTTTTTTTTAATAATAAACAGCATTATGAATATAATTGTCCGGAAATCAAAGGTGATTAATAACTGGTAGAATAGACCTATATATTGTTATGTTTTAACTTTTTTTAAAACGTTACAGTTCTTTTTAATTGCGTCAAAATAAAATAAACACCACTTTGTTGTTGTTTTATACTTTTTACAGTATACAATTGTAACTATACAGTCTCCAACTTATTTATCTTAATATTCGTTTATTCCAGACTTTAATTTACGCCTAAACACGACTTCATTTTATGACTGCTAAACGATAACTAACTGACGTGTGGGTAAAGCAGCCTAATTGTGCCTATGCCTAATTGCACACAGTTTGGAAGGTTCCGGAAAAGTCTCATAGCATCTATTTTATATCCGTTAATTCAAATGTGACGTAGAGACGGTCGAATTGATGATGCTGCCAGATAAAGCAAATAACTGCGGAATTGACAGGGTAACACATAATTAAAAAAAATACCAAAATCCCACAATACAGTTTTAAAGGCGCTTCTCTGTGTTCTTTTTAGACATTTTTATTTTCGTACGAGTAACAATATTTCTTTTTTAAGAAATTTGTATTGAATCTTTAAAAAGCCAATTTGTTTGCTTTGTTTTGTTTTATAACATCATGAGTTGTACAGTTAAGTAGTTATATTCCTACAAAGAGTTCTACTTAGATATCGAATTAGCAGTTTATACGCATAGTCCTATATTAGTATATATGTAAGTCATAAGACAACTGGAGGAAGAAATTTACAAAAACCTACATAAATATTTTATTTTTTATATAAAACCTACCACTGACTTACCTATTTAAATCGAACCTACCTAACAACTTCCTCATAAATGTCGTACTAAGTTGGAACCTGTTGACTTTAACATTTGTTTGCTATTAGAACATTACTGGTTTTTGTTGAAACTGAGAAGAACCACTTAACGCGAACATTATTAAGTTAACGCCTTCCTTTTTATAAAATTTCCAATTGTATTGCTAAGTTAAGTCGTAGAGTGCCAAACGTTAGTGTCTTTGTGTGTGGCCTTGAAATTAAAGTGGAGTGTTTTCAAAATACATACATACCAACGAATCTTAATCATAATGAATGTATTGATGTACTGAGTTGAAGAGAAAAAAATTCTTTTTAAAACTGGAAATCTGTTCAAATACGGTCGTGTAATTTTTAAAAGTAAACTTTGATAAGCTTATGGTTTAACAAAAAAATAATTCTTTTTCCATTTCGAAAAGGATTAACATTTTATTAGACTCCTCAATAATGGGAAAATTTATTGATTTGCCTTTAATTATTAATTATGTAAGTCGACAGAAATTTTAAAGTTGTTTAATTATTGTATTGCTGGTTTTTAATGCATGAATCAAATTGTTAAAAAATTGCACTTTAAAGTAGCTTGTGGATATGTGTAATGTAATGAAGGTTGGTTCAGGCCTAAGACGGCCATTTGTATTGTAAATAATATTGATATATTGTGCCTCCCACTCTCTTATTTACAAACTCTCAATAACTCAAGAAACCAGACCAGCTCCTTTAATGGGAATATCAAGAAGTTCCGCTCTTCCAGTTTATATGTGGAATCCCCCGGCGGAGGTCACCAGGCTGCTGGAGTATGTACCAACAATGAACACTTAAATGGTTCTAGGATGCGATGACAATGCAAGACAAACTCCATGCAGGAGCTCCGAAACAACAGAGGTGAGTCAACTTTTAATACTACAATACCATATTCACTTTTCATCCTACTGATGATTATGAGAGCTTATTATTATTATTGTCTAATATCCAAGTTGATTACAACGATTAAAACTGATTAAAAAGATGATGATCCGGATTATAACAAACAATCTAAGGGCCCATCACTGACTAGTACTATCTTATATCTAAAAATTTCCGTATCACATGTGCTTTTCCAAGTATTGCAGTGTTCTGGACTTCATTCGGACTAATGAAGCATGGTATTTTGCTAAGATGTTCTAAGTGTCTTCTAGTAACCGAATCTAATGCGTAAACAATCACTGGAATGACTGATTTTTTCGCCTTCCACAGTCTTTTAACTTTAATTTCTTTCTTTCTTGCGTGTTCTTATTGTGATATACATGTCAGGTCTGCTGGCATTGATTGTGCGATTAGTTATAATATGGAAGTCACATATAATTATTATATTGTCTTTTTCCACAACAGATTTTGGGTGATGCTCGTACCATCTTTAGAAGTTGTCAATGCACATATGAAGTTACTCTGTTGTGTCCTTCCAGATATTGTCTACCAGCTAAGATGGAGCAGCCGGATAGAATATGACTAATGCGTTCGTCGTATTGATGACACAATCTGCATTTCGAATCTATTGCTTGTCCCAGGATGTCCTTTTGGTGATATTTTGTATGCAAAGCTTGATATGTACCGCAATTAAAAGACATTCTGTTTCACTTTTTAGGTTTCAGTTTTTTAACCAATTGAATGTCTGATGTTTATCGTAGAACTGTTTTGCGTCAATATTGGTAAAAAATTGTCCGTGCATTGGGTTTTCCTTATATTTTGTTAATTTATCTCTAACCATCGCCTTCGGACTTCTTCGGATTCGTATTATCTGCATATGTTTGTGGCCGAATATTTTGATTAATTGTTTTCATGCCTTTCAGCGTGACTCATATAAATATCTTTTAGTTGCTTAGGAGTTACCCAATTGGAATCGGTACAGACGGTTATTATTATTATTATGAATAAGACATTCTCAGCCTGTGGCTGGAGTTCACCCACTTATTATTTATTTTATTAATTATTATTATTTTTTTCCCTCCCCCACCCCACGTATTCGAATGAGGCTGGGCTATTTAACATATATGATGGCAGATTGCTCTGCAAGCCATAATGATTTCTGTTTTTATTCGGTTATTGTGTGATTTGTAAAAATTTTCTTTCTTTTGCAGTGGAGTCTAGTATTACTGCTTCCTGAATTTTATCACGTATCAATGGTTGCATTTGTAGTTTTGCGATATGCTCTTTAAAGTATTTAGTAGTTATTCCGGTTACGGATACAACAATGGATACTATTATAATGTTTTCCTGTTTCCATATTTCCTCTATCTCCGAAGCAAGCGGTAGGTATTTAGTTACTTTTTCCTGTTCCTTTTTTGTGATGTTGGAGTCATTAGGGATAGCTATGTCTATTACTCGTATATATGTGTATTTTATCGTTTTGTCAATCAATGTTGAATCTGGTCTATTGTTACTCGTAGCTATTGATCGATCTGTAAATATTCGAATATCCCAATATAATTTATATTCATTATTTTCCGTAATATCCTGTGGAGAGTATTTATAGTATTGAATTTCCTCAGACAATAATTTGCACTTCACAGCAAGTTGTTGGTGTATAATTTTAGCAGCATTGTGATGCCTAGCTGTATATTCGGTACCAGCCAACATCCTACATCCAACTTTGTTTCAGGGAATAGGTGACCTAAAGTTAACCATCGATAAGACATTTCTTTATCTACTGATTGCTGCTGCATTACGTTCCGATGTTTTCCAGGTAGGACTTTTCTTGACCAGGTGTCGATTTTTTATTGTTGTGTTGTGTCTTCAATGGTGAGTTGTTCACTGCTGCAACTAAGGTTTAATGGGGTGTAAGAGATGTCAGCTTTGTTTATGGCTCTGTGAAGTGCAGAGTTTTTTCGTAAGAAATAATCTCTGAGGTTCTTAATTTGGCTGTCGTGTAGATTCTTGATATCTACAAGGCCACTTCTTCCATTTGTTCTCTTGATCGTCAATGTTCGACCATTTTATTATATCAAGCGAGTATGTTAAGACTGGTAAATTCTTCGAATTGAGTTTAGATTTAAGTAGTTGTGATAATCTGTGCATGAAGTGTTTGTTTAATGTCGGTAAGATCTATTCTTGTGTTCTGTTTGATACCGAGATTCTTATAGGTGTCCTCTGGTTCCATAATCTGAAGTATTTCAGAATTAAGGACTCTGTTGTTTGTCTGTTTATTATATCTTACCTTTTCAATGTGTATGGCTTTACATTTCGCTATTCCAAACTCCATTCGAATGTCATTAGTTATTCGTTCGGTGGTATTCAATAGTTGATCCATTTGTCTTTTATTGGAAGCAAGTAGTTTTATGTCGTTCATGTACAATAAATGACTTATAGTATGTTGCACGGACCCTTCATGCCTGATGTTGTATCCTATCTCAATCTTATTCAATACATTTGAAAGTGGATTAAGACATAGGCAGAACCAAAGAGCGCTAAGAGAGTCTCATTCGAAAATACCTTTCCTAATTCTGATTGATGGTGTTGTTCTGCTCTTCTGTTAAACTATTATTAATTATAAAGTGGTTTTAGAATGGATCTTATAATCTTGTATATTGTTGGTAGGCAGATTATAGGGCTGTAGTTTGCGGGGTCAGAAGTGTTTTTATTTTGGTATCACATATGTTATTCCTTGCGTTAGAAAAGACGGTGTTGCTTTTTGTTCCCTGAAGATTATGTTAATCGCGTTTGCAAGAGGATCGTGTAGGGATGTAAAGATTTTGGCTGTATCTAGTGCATTTCTTGGAGATATTTGGAAGTTCTGTGAAATTTCCTGGACAAATTTTATGACACGTTTGGATCGATTTCCTCGATCGTATTGGGTAAGCCGCCCTATGTGCTGTCTCAGTGTGTTAATTTTGCTCTCCAGGCGCACCTGCGTATATAAGGAGGTGGATATTTTCTATTGTATATAGTGATTCTACAAAGGATAAGAGTTTACTGTTCACTTTTTGTAGAGTTGAGATCGTTTTCACATTAAAATTAAGCTTAAAAAGGGGAATTTTAGTAATTGGATACTTGAATTCCATTCTGTCATAGTGTCAGTTATGATAGCATTAATTTTCGCGTACTCTTCGTCTGTTTTTTTGATCTCCGGGGCATTTTCCATTGGAGTTAACAGATGTGGTATTAGATATACTTGCTCATAGCTAGTGGACTGGGTAGTTGTAAATCATTCAAAGTTTGCTGGTCCATAATTTGTGTTGGTAATGAGCTTTGTAGAGTTTGTGTGAGTTGTGTGTTTTGGTTGACTCCTCCTGTTTCTGTAAAATTAAGTTCGGTTGGTATCTTCTCTTTTATTTCTTGAATTTCTTTTTCCGTACGTTTTTTCTTTTTTGTTAGCATATGCTTTTGATCCATAAGTCTTTGGAAGAGATGGTAATGAAATAGCCAAGTGTCCTAAAGCCAACATGGCTGGCAGAGAACGTATTAATTGTCTTACCCTTGATCCCACTGTCCAGATTAATATTCGCACAAATAGCAATGGCCATGATCTCAGCCTGGAAGACACTTCCAGGCCTTCAGATCTTCCCAATGTAACCGACAAGTTTCGGTTGGATACATGAGCACCAGCACCGACACAATCGTTCAATTTGAAGCTATAGGTATACCAGTTTAGATCTAACTCACTCCGAACTAAGGCGCCATTAGACCAACTATCCGGGCCTGGAAATTCAATCCTGAATTTCCTGCCAAAGCACGGAACCAAAGGCATAAAATCCAGGACCGAAAATGCTTCTCTGACCACTCTGCGTAAAATGAACAGACGTCCCAACACATTTCGAGACCATTTGGTGAAAAATTTTGCCGCCGAACATGCCGCAACCCTCATCACATGGATGTGGAGCGGTGTTTAACCAATCAAGGACTCCAAGGCCGCTGTTGGACATGTTCTCATTGCCCCTGTTATACCGTGGCAGGTGAGTCTCTGTACCCTGCTTAATTTATTAATGGTAGTAGCTTCCTCAGCTTTTCTCCACCAAGCTATCGCCGCATGAGTGATAATGGGCCGAATAATAGCAGTATATATCCATAGTGTAATTCTCTTCGAAAGACTCCATGTCTTAGAGTGAGTGCTGTTAATGTGGTATAGACTGGTAATGTGGTATATTAGCTTTTCTTCTTAACTAACAATATAAGAATAACTGAAACTAGCTTAATAGTTTGCGGCTCTCAGAGAATTAAGAGACCATTGATCTATTTTATTTTTGCAAGTCATTCTGGGAATCAGTTGAAAATATTCGAGTTGATCGATTTTCATGCGATCACCACCAAATGTTTAGGAACAAAATTTCCTATAAGTCAACTTAAGTCAATTTCAAGTTATGATGAAGTGTAACTATCATATTTTAGGCGTAGCAATCCATTAAAAATATTTTAGCCCGATGGAAAAAAAAACTGAAAACGTATTTTAATTCAGCGCATCAAAATCATTACATTCCAAATAGTTTTATTTAAAGGCCACAAAATTTTTGTTTGTTTTGCAGACCAGTGTAACTGAAGCGATTTCGACATCTAATCTGCAGGCAGTCATGAATAGTTTTTTGTTAAGATATCACACATGCGCATCTCAGCGTGGATTCTATTTAAAATCAGTTATTTTAGAAAAAACCATTAAAAATATTTAATAAAACAATCTATCTATCAAATGAAAAAAAAAAAATCAATCATTTATATTAATTATATATGTATATATGTATATATGTATATATGTATATATGTATATATGTATATATGTATATATGTATATATGTATATATGTATATATGTATATATGTATATATGTATATATGTATATATGTATATATGTATATATGTATATATGTATATATGTATATATGTATATATGTATATATGTATATATGTATATATGTATATATGTATATATGTATATATGTATATATGTATATATGTATATATGTATATATGTATATATGTATATATGTTATATGTATATATGTATATATGTATATATGTATATATGTATATGTATATATGTATATATGTATATATGTATATATGTATATATGTATATATGTATATATGTATATATGTATATATGTATATATGTTTCCTTCTTAGTCTTCTCACTTCGTTCGAGTCATCTAATAGCATTATTGCCAAAAAGTTACTATGATTACTTCTTCAATCATCGGAAATGATAAGCCATCACGAATTGTTTTGTTTGAGACAAACCATGGGGCGTTGACTAAAGACCTCAATGATTTCGGTTGAAATTCTTGTAGTATTATAAAATAATTTGAAACTTTAATTCACATTTTCGATTGATAATAAAATTTCGGTGACTATTTATTATTTATAGTCATTTCGACTATACTTGTTAAAAATTCAAATACTGAAAAATTTATGTACCTTAGCAATTTTACCACAATGATGATGTGTTGTAAAAAGTTGATTTCCCTTGTGTACTGTTTATTAAAAAAAAAACAAAAGAAAACAATTTATCGTTTACGTATGTATGTATGTATGTATGTATGTATGTATGCATGTATGTATGTTTGTATGTAGTTTTATTTGCACATATGAAAATGTACAATAAATATATGTGTCAAGAAACAGTGGCTGGTTAATAATAAAGTTTTCAAACATTTTTGAATAATAAAGTTTTCAAACATTTTTGAATACTTTATTATTATTATTATTTTTTTTTTTAAATTTCAAACAGTGAAATATATCGCTAATTTACTTCAATAGTTTCATAACTCAAAAAACGTGATTTTATAGTTAAACATCCCGAAAAATATGCACAGTATTTATGATCTAGATTGTGTATAAAATTCTTTCTGATTCGTACAAAATTCAGAGCACAGAAGCAAAATATTTATTCCTTCATCAATGGTAAATAATAGTTAATTGAAAAGTGTTATGACACTATTGCCCCAAATGAGCGATATGTAGAAGAAAATGATGAATGTTGTGAAATAATTTGTTTAAAAATAGTGCCTTTTACGAAAACAATTTATATGATATACGAGTACATACATATCGTATGTATGTAAATATTTATTTATTTGTTTGCCTTTTGCAAACATTTTCGCAAATCTCCAAAAATGGACATATTGCTAGATAAGTATAAAAATTCTACAAAAACGATATTAGTTAACACTGTACTGTTTCTAAGCAATAATTTTTATTACTTTTATTAGGTATAAATAAAATTTTGCTTGAGTTTACCTAAAAGCTTGAAATACTATTACTTATCGTTGTGGTATTTTACTTACTACTGTGCAGAATAGTTCGTAAATGGATAAAACCATCATTGTTTCAGAGAACGCTAGTAAATATTAAAATATTGAATATAAGACCGCGTTCGCGATGTTGTGGAAATGTTAATTCTACAATTGAACTGTTTTATCTATTTTTTGATGAAGCTCTGTTTCATATTATTAGTGACCAGACTAGTGTACGTATATGCCTCTCAGTGCAATATAAAGCTTATTGTTGAGCCACATGATGTAAAACGCTTTGTTGGATTTTTGTTCTTTACTGCTCTTTTTATTTTACCAAATGGAAACTATACGGGTTAAAGAATCTATCTACTAGTCACTTCTAACGCTTTTCCAAGATATCAGAGAATCGTATCGTAGTGAAATATTTATTTTAAAAGTACAATATTGATTCAACTGAGAAAAACCATAAAGTGAGACCGTTAGTAAACTTTTGAAACATACGTTTTATACACCTGGGAGAATTTGCTGGGAGAATTTGCTCATAATTTATCATTTGATGGGGTAATGATGGAGAACGAAAATCAATAGTTTTGGCATGGTATCTGACTTCATCAAAAGGATTTTTTTGTCTTTTGAGTCCAGCACTTAGGGGGATGGCCCCTACTTATGCAGTGCATTGTGCTGGTAATAGAAAAATAGGTTGTGGGAAAGTGGATAGAGAGAGTAGTGTTTATGGACTTTTGATTTGACTTTATTTCGCGGGAAACTCGTTCCACGGAGGAACGGTGTGACAAAAACACGAGGTCTTTCTATTTACAATGCGTTATGCGATTCATTGGACAATCAACTATAAAGGGATGCGCTCTACGAAAAAAAGAGTGTATGTAAAAATATGTGATTATTAGATCAAATAGACTTTGAAGCACCGGCCCATACATACGAGTTGTATTTCATACTAGGACAGATAAAAGTTTTGTAAATATTTAGAATGTCAGATGGAGTGAAATATTTTCTACGCCGTTGCGGCACTCGAAAAATGTGATCATTCTACTAACGTCAAAGTGAACTCTCATGCTCAGAACATCTATAACATCAGACTCCTCAATATTTACATTACCCATGGTCACCGATGATACCAAACCACCACGTATGTGTCCGAAAACAACATTTGGTCTTGCGCACATTAAAATCGACCATATTCGCACGACGCCGCTCGGTGATTTTCGTCAAGTCGCTTGTACTGTGGCATTCATCAAAAAGATATCTTTATAACCTAAAACTTTGTGGAAAATCTAGTCGATTAGGTGCTAATGCTGTTCTAAGTTTGTTGAAAGTTGAAAATCGTGAGCTTTTTCACAAAATACCAACAAGCATATGGGTGGATCTACATGACAATGCGTTGGCTAAATGCAGTATTGCAGTATAATTACAAAAGTGGAAGTGGTAGTGTTACTACCAACAACTTTATGAACGCATTACACAACCGGCGTCAAAATTACACATAAAATTGTGTTTTACATGTAAACATATAGTGATTCTAACGCATAATCGGATAACAGTTTTTCTTATAGAAAAGTCATATTTTTTCCGCTACTCCACTTGGCAGAATAGGGCTTCCACAAAGCATTGCCATCTTACACGATATGCTGCTGCTGTGTTTGCCTGTCATTATTTTGATTATTTTGCCTTAGTTCTTGATCGACCGCGGTTCCTTTATCCTTGAGGATTACATTCAAGTGCCATGATTGTAATACTACTTCGATTTTTTTTAAGGTATGGCCGATCCATCTCCATTTTCTTTGCTTTGTCTGCTTCAGTATGGGTTCTTCATTTGTCAAATTCCATAGATCTATGTTGCTTATGATGTTAGGCTGGAATATCTTTCATATAATTCTAATGCTCTTGTTAGTGACTACCTATAGCTTTTGCGCGATGGTGTGAGACATAAGTCAGGTTTCACTGCCGTACAACAGAATTGACTTAATTCTCACAGCTTTGGTTTTCTTGATATTTATCTCAAGTCCAACATATCGAGCCAGTCTTTCCAGGTCTTCTAATTTTATCGGCATAATCAAGGTCCTCGAGTTGTCGTGAGAGACTCCTAGTTAAATCTCTCCTCTGTGAGCAGACTTCGTTCACGATCTCATCCAGTACGATGGTGATTAGTAGAGGTGAAAGTGGATACCTTGGTAGGAGTAGAGAGTTAGTCTGGTGTACGCAGCATCTATTTGGCCAGCGTCAAAATTACACACACGAAAAAATTAACACACACACAATTGTGTTTTTACAAATATTATGTACTTACAGTGATTCCAACGCATAATAGGACAAGAGTTTTTCTCATAGAAAAGTCAAATAAACATAAAAAAATATTATAAATACATATACAGATTTTTCGGGAATTTATTTATACATCAGATATGAGCCTTTACGAAATAATAAAGAAACAGCGTTTTACATAACAGCTGAAAGTTTAATCAGAAACACAAAACTAATTTAATTTTTAGAGCTCAATGCATTACCGGACAAAGCAAAATATGAATACTTAAAATGCAATAATCGGATCAATAGCAATAGTAAGCATGTCCATTGTACTCCAGAACAGTCAGTTAGCGCCTTGGAATTTTGTAAATACTTCCGGCTATATGCAGGTCCATACTAAAGATGTTCAAATTCATTAGGTTCTTGGCTCTGCACAGGTGTTTCTGTTAGTTTGGGTAAGGTACGGGTCAACCAAACCTGAACTCGATTTTTGCTTGGAATCGTAGTCATAGTAGGATCGAACAACGCTTGCGATACCCCCTTTCTCTGCACTTCGCTTCATACTTTCTTATCGAATATTGAGATAAACAAATTTGTCCACTATACTATTAAAAATGTGTAGCCAGCATTCACGGTACAGTCCCAAACTATCCTCCATGCTTAACAGTCTTTTTATATTTTTATTATTAAATTAGGTTTGGTTTGCGAATAAGGAAATTTCATATGTCAAACATCATATGGCAAATTTTACACACGAACTACACAGGCAATGAAAATTTATACACAATATGTGTAAATACACAGAAGATGGCAACACTGGATGGTGGAGATTGTTTATAGATTTGTTTGGTAAATGTATGGAATTTTATTTGTTGGTCTCGACAAAAGAGGGAATGAAATTACTATATCGTGCGGTTGTTGCAAATGATAATTACATAGCAGAAACGATAATAAAAAAACAAGTGAGTAATGTGTTTTCGGACAACTGAACTTTTTACTTTTAAATACTTAAGTATCTTTTACGAAAATATATATATTTTTTTGTTGACTATATTTTTGTGTATTTTTTGGTAAACACTTATCATATCTGCCCATTGGTAGCGCACTTACCATCTAAGATTACAAAAACCCGTTGTTCCATTTCCCTCGAACTTAAAATATATCTTAGTTAGACCTAAAAAACACTATGTACACGAAGTGTCATTAAAATTGTTTAACGTTTTCGGGTACCCGGTAATAATGAATTACAGTCACAATGCCAAGACCGAAATCCTGTATTTATGCTTCAGCCTATCAATGAAATCAGAAAACAATTCTGTATTGATGCTATTTACACACATATATAAGTTATTTATATGCAGACCCGTTCTGATTTTTTATAACAGCATGTCTGCATGCGTGTATTTGAACTGGCTGTATCAACAAACACAGTGAAACAAGATTGTAATAGTTTTTAAAAATATTTTCTTTCCCATTCTAAATATATGGTATGTAATTATGTATGTACATAAACCTGCGTACAAATTATTTAGTGTACTTTAAAGTCTAGTTGTGGTGCTAACGATCAACGGTATTTTTTCAAATTGGTTTTAATTAACAGATAAATTTTTTAAAACTATGTCGGGAATTATCATTTGCACTTATATTCATATTTATGTAAATTATGACTCTAATTACACTGAAAATTTTGTTTCATCAATGGAATTCGTTTCGCTTGGATTATTCGACTTCTTGTTAGAACCCATTTTGATTTATTAAAGTAGATATTTGATTCATTTTTATTTTGTATACGTAAAAACTTACAATACCATTGTTTTAAGGTTCCTAATGATTGCCAAACTACACAAATGCAGAAACATATACAAAAAGCACCTAACATATACAACATTTCCATAAGCTACGTTGCCACAAGCTAGAACCACAATTAGACCTTGAAGTATACTAAATAGTTTATACGCAGATGAATGCTGCCGAATGTATGAATAACGAGTGCACTTTGGCTTTAAACATTTTTAAATTGTTTTCAATAACATTCTGACATGTTGTCACATTTTATGACATGAGAATTTTTTATTCAAACGTGATACACTTTTAATAATTTAAGCAGGCAATATTCGATTAGATTATTATTTTAGGAATAACCAGGACACATTGTTGTTTGAAGTCAATAAATTGGCATTATTTTTACTAAATACAGTGTTACACTAAATATGAATAATTTTAATTAATTGTTATTGTAAAGAGGCCTGCTCGAAAAAACTATCAACAAGGAAAAAATACATGAATTAGAGGAAAATAGCATTTGTTGCAAGTATAAGTATAATACATACATATATGTAGTATATGTGTTAGACAATTTTATTACCAGCGAGATTCAAGAAATCATAGCAAGTGTTCTTCATAAAACGATTTGTTAAAATTTATTCATAATTAAAATATAAATAAATGGAAGAACTTTTCTTATATATTTGGAAGAATAATTTTATAAATTTCAGTTTTACTCTTTAATTACTTTTAAGTTTATTTTAGAAAAGAAATTAATAAATTGTAATTTGCATGCTGTAAATAATTGTTAGCAATTAATTTATATGCACCATTTTAATTTAGTTTTTTAATGCTCTTAAAACATTATTATTATTATTATATTACAAAGAGAACAAATAAAATTTTGATTTTATCCTTTTTCTTTCGCTCTTTGAAAAGGGCAATCATAAGGAATGTGAAATTACAGGAATATCAGCATTCTTAACACCGGCTATAGGTCCGTAACCATCATACTGTGTGAACGTTTCAAACCGTGCATTATCAATATAAACCGTATCTAGCAGTGCGGTTTCTGACCAGCAAAATCAATCGTCGCTCAGCTGTTCAAATTGATGCAACTTCTGTAAAAATTCAATATTCAATCGGTACTCATACTCATTCATGAATTTGTAAGAATAAGTGAGACCACATCATTCAAATTAAACAACTCATACCCATAATAACGTTGATTCATAAGTATAAACAGCAATGAGTATGAATCAAATGTCAAACTCACATTTATAGCGTACGCATATTTATAGCCATCATTGCCAAAAGCTTTGAAAAGAAACTCATCATTTGGCTTAAGAAAAAAAGTTATAAAAAGTCACAATATCGCATAGACATTGATATGTGGAATGAAGAAGAGGATGGCCAAAAAGTTCAAATTTTATTTACCAATGACTAATTTTAAAAGACTGTCTTAACTCAATTGACTGTAAAGTGATCTATCTCATACTTAATAATAATTTTAATATATTGTTTCGTTTAATATTTTTGGTATTTTATTTTAAAAAAGTATATTTTAGGAACCGTATTATTTATAAATTAACTAGAATACTCCTTCCCGCGTTGCAGGAAGCCTTTGTGTTGTACCTGTTTTTTTCTGATGTGGATAGACAAAGAAAGCTTTAACTGTTACTGTTCTCTACACATGCAAAATTCTATATTTTTTTAAGTATTGGTTTCTATTGACTGCCAAGTTTGTTAAACCAAATTTAGAAACATCAACTCTAACTACTCTCAAGATATACAAAAATCATTACAAAAATATTTAATTTGTATGGCAGGTACCATGTTCACTTTTTAACTGATGGTTTGTACCATCTAAAAAGTCATTTAGACGAAATTCAGAACGTTTTATTCTAATCGTTCTCTAGATATACAGAAATTAATATTAATTTTGTATGGGAAATGCCACACTCACTTATTTAATTTCGCCCATATTTCGATTGATGATTAACTACTAAGTTATTTAAATCAAATTCAAAACCTTCCCCTATTACCAATACAAAAATCAGTACCAATACAAAAATCAATATTTACTTTGTATGGGAGGTGCACTTCCACTTTTCCAATTCGGCCAAATTGTTAGCAGATGATTTGTATTGACCACAAAGTTATTTGGACCAAATTTAGGGACTCGTACTATTACTGTTTTAAAGATATAATAATAGTAATAATAATATATTCCAATAGATCCTAAAAGGAGCATAAGACCTCAATAAATTCCCTGAACATTTCTCTGTTTTGTGCTAGCGCCTTCACTTCTCTCCGACTCTTGCCGCATTCGTTCAACTCGGCTTCAATTTGCCGTCTTCATGTATGGCCTGGGCGTCCTCTTCTTCTGTTCTCCTGTGGATTCCAATCTATGGTAGTTCTACTAATATCATTCGATTGTTCTCTAGAAGCATGACCAATACAGCGTCATTTGCGCCTTTTTATCCCAATTGATAATGGTTCCTGATTCGTTCTACGCCAAAGTGTATGGTTAGACACAGTTATCGTCCAAAAGATGCCCAGGATCCTGCGTAGACATCGTGCAAGAACGCTTGCAACTTTTTCACATCACAAGTTGCAGTGTTCCACGTTTCATAACAATATAAAAGTTTAGACTTTACATTGGCATTGAATATCGCAATTTTCGTACGTAACGATAATATAGACGATTCTCAAATTGATTTTAGCCGGCCAAAAGTTTGACTAGCTTTCTTCAAACGATTCTCAGTATCCTCGCTCGAACCTCCGTTTGCGGATATTATATTTCCCAGGTAGCAGAATTGACGGACGTCCCAATTTCCTCAGTGCCAATAACAAATAATTCCCGGGACGTCGCATTAATACGCAGAGTTTCAGTCCTCGCGATATTTATTTCCAAACCTGCCGCTTCTGCTACCAGCCTTATATTACGTAAATTTGTTGCAAAATCCGGAAGCTATGAGCCAGGAGACAGATATTATCCGCATAACCTATGTCTTTCAACCGGTTCTGCAGGCCTCATGTTATTCCTCTGCCGTCGGAGAGGCAGATTCAGTCGTGCCCTTTTCTGTCTTCATTAGCACCTACGTTCCAAGCTATTAACTCGGAAAACGAAGCTGGTATTGTATACCTACGGTGCTGAGACTTTGTACGGAGCCGAAGCGTGGACTATGTCTAAAAATAATGAGGGTGGATGCTGAAAATGCTTAAAAGAAAAGTTATAAGGATAATAAGTGTTTTTGACCACGAACAATATCTCTTGTATAAAGATGCACCAGTACTGGAAAAATAAAGGTGCAAAAGCTGCAGTGATATGGGCACAATGCTTGTATGAAAGGTAACGAGGTGTGCATAAAAGTATTCGAAAATAGGCCAGAAAGAGTCAGGGGAAGATGTCGCTATTTCGCTATTTCGAAAGAATGTAGCCTGGAGGTCAGCTGCTTTGGATAGAGAGATATGGAAGAACAATTTTGTTCTGTAATATACTGTAGCGCCAGTAAAAGTAAAGTAAGTAAGATTTAAAAAATTTTTTGATAATTATCTATAAAATAATAATAATACAACAAAAAATGACATACAATCCTAAAATAACTTCAGATTTCAAGCAATTAAGAGGCTTCAACCCCATGCAGAAGATCCATCCAAAAATTAGCACCATCATCCTAATACTTTTTATAGCAGGCCAATCACCTGCCAACTGCTGGAATCAGCGCAAAATCGTAACTGATAGGATCTTATGGCAACGATCTTTGGCACACGGAGAAAAACGCCCATATTGTTATTGACTGTAAGAAATCTTCATCTAATAAGAATGAAGTTCTAGCCATAATGAAATGAGATGGAATAACAATGACGAATTTATTAGGCAATTGCTAATATTGAAGTTGAGACTATAATATAAAATAAGATCAGCAACACCCTAAAAACGTGGAAGCCTATATCAGGTCGAGTGATAATGTTTCGCTTCAAAAGCAGAATAAGACATATTACCACAGTGCTATGCCAATACGAAAGATACTAGGAAGGATGAATTGTACGCACAAGTAGCAACCATGCTAAACATGATTCAAAGAGAGACGCATGGCTGTGGAGTTCGAAAAAACAACGGTGAACGGTTAATAGAACTATGCCAGACACTTCAACTCGTCATAGATGGCTGCATATTTCCGCAGAAAGAGATATGTACATAAATATATTTGTGGCAAATCAAGCAATCAGAGCATGATGGAAACGATCTTTATTGTATATCGGAAATAGAAAAAAGCAAACAGTGGCAGTGATTACAAGCGAAATCAAGAGGAGTTGTTAGGCACATAGGAAGAAAATGAAGATGAAAATAACATTGTCTACTAAATCTCTGAACAGTTCCCGTTAACGTAACGTAACAACGTATAACAAGGTCATAAAGAAAGCTGTGAATATAGCGCAACAACAAAGGAAATCTTAGATATCAGACATATGAAACCTAGTTTCCTAAAGAACGGAAGTCAAACTACTACTGAACAATAATAATACTACGAGATAGTAATACCAACTGCTAGCTAAAGAAGTAAAGAAGGATGCAAGATGGAACAAAGGTTCCTGCAGCGTTTAACAATTACAACAGAAGAAACAGCTTGTCAGAGCAATATGAGAAAACTACATCAGACGATTGCTGCGGCCGCTGGTTGCAGTGGTGCGCTACTGACAAGCAGTGATGCCCAGACTAAAAGGCGAAGAGGAAATTTTGAAGAAACCGTCATATAAGAAACTACTGAAGACAACGAAATGGAGACCCAGCTGGATTTCTAAAAATGGTATGTATGTTTGATTTTGTGCAACACTGTTCACTCGTACAACATTATTTCATATGCACTTGTAACTGATGATGAACTATTTTCATAACGTGCTTTCATACAAAAGTTTAAATTTGAATAATTTTACGTTATCAGCAAAGCGACAGGGTAAATTGGATGTGAAATTTTCTTTTTTTATGGCGGGCATTAGGGAGGTTTTATATATATTTATATATATGATCATACATACATATGTATGCGTGTATAACACAATATTATTATTATTAGTAATTATTATTTACATACATATGTATGTACATACATATGTGTAAATAACTTATCGGAAATAAAAAATATCTTTATTACACACACACACACACACACTTTTATATTCATTTCTTTGTAAAAGAGCCCCTCTAATGTAATAATGGAACCCTTTTGTATAAAGAATTTTTATTAATTTTTTTTTAATAAAAAACATTTTAAATATTTATGTAGGTTTTGACAGCCATTTACTTTTTATTAAAATATTATAAGGGTATTACTTTAACCAATACTTATAGAAAAAATTCAATCATATTAAAAATCGATTTACATAAGGAAAGT
This sequence comes from Wohlfahrtia magnifica, assembly GCA_023159175.1. Lineage (NCBI taxonomy): Eukaryota > Metazoa > Arthropoda > Insecta > Diptera > Sarcophagidae > Wohlfahrtia > Wohlfahrtia magnifica. Next base: position 410,256 of record JAKWBJ010000213.1, on the reverse strand, counting down.
ATGTTTATCTAAAAATACATGTCATTCAATAAAACAAAAATTAAACTACGTATGATAAATGACATTGAATAAAGTCTCTGGCACAAATATATCCGACTAGAAGCGTTGCTATATGCTACGCATGTAATGTAATGTAAATGTAATTCTCTATGACATGTAATTTGAAAATATCTTTTCATAAAAATTGATTTAATTCTTAATTTGGTATTTTAAAGATGTCAAATTACCTTTGATGATATGTATATACATCACTAATTCGAAAACAGTACGAGTTATTTAATTATTAATTTGTTTTTTTAAGTGCATGTTATAGATATTATTGCTAATTTGCCAACTTAAAACAAAAAAAAAAAACAAAAAAACAAAACAAAAAAAAAAACAAAAATACAAAATAATAGTTTCTATAATCGCTGCCTCGATATTTTCATATAAATGGGTTGCACGAAAACGAACAACATTTCAGTAGCACGCTTAAGAGTGTCTGTTACCAAAAATAAAAAAGAGAAACCAAATTGAGTAACTTAAAGAAGAAAGAACAAAACATACATACATATGTATTTGTATTGTATTTGTAGGAATAAAAAATATGTGATATTGTGATTATGAAATACATGTAAAAAATTTATGATGCTTCAAACAAAGTGTAAATATTTTAATAAGAAAACAAAAGTATTGTTGCTGCTTTTAATATTAATGTGGTCATTAATGGGGCAACATGTTTATGGTAAATCATCAACGCATGATGTCGGTATTGTCAAAGCTGCGGCTGCTCTTACTGTTGTCGGAACTGAAACTGTAGCGAATGGTGATGATTATGATGCTAATGTCACGGGGGATATGAGACAACAAACATTTACAAAAATAACAACGGCAACACCAACATCCGCATCCACATCGATGAACAATGCAAAGAATAAAACATTAACAACCACTGAGAATAAAGGCAAGAATAACAATGCCACGATTTATGGCCATATTAATGAAAATGATAATAATTCCAATAAATTGCCACAAAATGTAGCAAAAAAAGACCAACAGCAGTCAAATAAGATGTATATGAACATGAAAATGCCACCACCATCGACATTATCATCAACATTGTCTACAGTAACAGAAACAGCAATAACAGCAGAAAATGCAGCGACACCACTACCACCAACTGTGGCAAAAGATCAATTAAATGAAGCAGAGTATGAAATCCCAAAGACCACTGAAGAGGACAAAGACAAAAAACAAAAGAACGATAAGGAGGAACAAAAAAATAGTATAGACTTGCAAATGTCAACGGCAATGGAAAAAGTTCATGATACTATCGTAGCTGATGATAAAGTCAGTGTGGACAGTGACAATGACAACGGCAATCAAATCAATAACAACAGGACTTCTAAAGATCTCAATAGTAATAATTTTAAAATAAGTTATCATGACGAAAAATATGATTCTGAAAATAAAACCAAAACAGTTGATGATAACAAAGATGACCATGACTTCGATATTGAAATCACTCCACACTCGAAAAAGATATATTCTACGGGATTTCTCAAGCATATGTTCATATCACGGTTTGCCGTTGATTTAAAAAAAATTCCAAGAGTAACATATTTCACATGCCGAACTCTTGAAAAGATTACGACCCAAAAAAACAAAACGGATAAAAATATATATAAACGACATACGACCATAGATCCTAGTACACTTGAACTAACAGCGCAAATGCATTTATCGACATCCTCAAGTAGAATGTCAAAATATTCAAATTTAATGCTAAAAGTTGTTTATATCGATCACCTACTTCAGAAAAATCGTATGAGTACGAACAATGCTATGCCACGCGTTGGAATTAATAGAGCTGGTCCTGGAGGCGGTCAGTCCACAAGGAATACGTTTACAAATGTTAACTGGTTAGAGCAAATTCTACGTCCAGAATTATTCCGTCAAATTATTGTTCTCAATCTAGACTGTGGACAATTAAGTCGTCGACTGCTCGAAATGGTAAAGCTGTCAATAATTCTAAAATTACAATATACGAGCACATACACTTGTTTGTTTGTTTGTTTGTTTGATTGCAATATAAAACATTAAAAAATCACTATTATCGGATGCGGATAATTCGTGTTATTTCCATAACCATAAACTAAAATTTATAATAACGCTACATAAGAGTTTTTTGTTGTTTATATTTACTTTAACACTCTATTTTTAATATTTTAAAAAGAATTTTTTGACTATTTGATATTCAAATAATTTTCCGATATTTTCTTTATAATGTTTCTTTGAAAATCATAAGTTTTTTTTAATTTGGTGTTAAATTTGAGAAAAGAAAAAAAAAAAAAGAAAATTGTAATTAACCCTTCGACGACGAACGGGACACATTTCGTTTTTCGTCATTACAGACACATTTTCCAATGGGGTTTGATCAAATCGGTATTGTTCGGTAAAAAATAAATGCACTCTTTGGTGTTCAAGTTAACATTAAGCTTTTGTTGTTAAATTAGGTTTAAGAGCAGCTCAATGTCAAACATTTGTATATATTTTTTTGCAATTTTTATTCTGTAATATCACGCGTCCTGGTTGATACAGTTATTTAAACTTTTAGTATTTTACATATGTACGAGTACCAAAGCGCTTTCAACTCTTCTTTACTTATAGAAAATATTATACATTTATGCCTGCAATAAAGTTTTGTTTGACGAATTATGCACTTTATTAGGGTGTCGAAATCACAAACTGTATTGAAGGCTACCAAAACAGATGAAACTGGCTCATGAAAGCTTATATTTGCGATTAAAACCTGTCAATACAATTGGCTTTTTTCAACTGAAAATTAACTGAAAGTTCCTTGGGAACTTGAGGCTTACGATCACCGGTTGTCATTGACACATAAGTCATAATTTTTACTTGTTGAAGATATTTCGACCTGCTAAATCCGTAAAATTAATTAAAACACTCTTATCTTCAATGTTTAATTTCAACATATTTTCTTTATTTGCACTAACGGATATGTTCAAAAGCTTTACAAATTTATTCACAAATTGCGACGCTGAAGCCATTGGGCATTTTATTACAAACTAATGTAGCTGATTAGTTTACCACATTTATATCATAAATACGCATTGGCATTGGCATTGGCTCATTACTTAGTTCTTGTACCGACAATGTTTGTTCACAAATTTTTACTTTTGACGACGAATGGGACAAATATGTCCCATAATTTTCTTCGTAGAAGAAGTAACAATTTTTAAATTTTGACAACTCTTTAGTCTTGAAAAGCTGCGTTTGCTAGGAAGAATCAGCAATTAAATTTTAACTATTCCCACTGAAATAAGTATTTAATTCGATTCTAGTTCAACTTGGGTTTAACAACAACATAGTAAGCAAATAGATGATAAAGTTGTATGCAGCAGTATAAAGAAGTTTTAGTAGAATTTCAATTTCATAATGGTAGACATTCTCCAGATGATAAAAATTGTGTTTTTTTTTTTAACTAAACTATTAGTTTATTCCACTTCTTACTTTCGTTTGTGTTCTTTATTATTAAATGTTTCCTTTTGTTTGTTAACAAATAAAACAATATGAAACACATGATGGGATCCATTGAGAAAATAAAATATCTATACATACTTTGCAAATAGTGTGCTGCACTACTTTACTTGTTTACTAACTAAACACAAATACAAAATACAAAAATAAACAAAAAACGGTAACGGATATTAAACGTTTGTGTTTGTGTGGTGTGTGTATGTCATATAGTAATAACGGCACTGAAATATTTTTCACTTTATTTCTGATGTTTATTTTTGTCTTCGTTCTTTTCCCTTAACGTGTCGATACATTTGGCCATGTCTGTTTCCACTATACGAGTAAAAAACATCATCATTTTCGATTTCGACTACAACCTAAACATCAACAGGCCTCAAATAAGGCTTTTTTTAATTCAATGTATCACTGGTTGTTGCTGGAGGATTATGTATTTAATCGACAAACTGAAATCGATGATGTGGATGATATAGAGAACAAGATGAGCAGTTACAGCAATAAAGATGAGGCAAAAACAGCAAGTGGTAGTAAAAGCTCGAAGGAGGAAATTGTCAACGACAGCCAAGCTACAATGCAAGTTAAAAAATTATCCACATACCCATCGGATGTTGTTGGCGCCTCCGCATCCGGAACTGGCAAGCTAAATAAAGTCACATCATCCACCTCAACATCCCCACCATATTCTAATACACCGACAACTAGTAATCGGCAGCAACAGCGTTTAATAGACGAAAAGTCGACTTTTTCTTCAAATGCTACTCGAATGGAAGTAACAGATGAGGATGACACAGAGATTATTGAAAAGTTTCTTGAAAAACTCAACATCAATATAAATACAGAGTTAATATTGGCAAAGAGACGTGTGCGTGGCAATACGCCTACACCCACCTCAGTAACCGTTTCTATCAATATGATGCCGCCGACACAAGCAAGCTCTCCAACGCCAGAGTCGGATGATTATAATACACTTCAAAAGATGGATTACTACTTGTTATACGATGTTTGGTATGTTATAACATTCTTTTTATATTATTCTTTATTGTATGTATTTATGTATACATACATACATATGTATATAAATAAATATAAACTAGTGTATGTAAAACCCTACAAACATTGTGTACTAAAAACCGTCGTCGAAAATTATATTCCTCTGTAATACCAGTAGACGAACTTTGTTGTCAATTTTTATTTTGTATTACATATGTAGTTATTAAATGTTAGTTGGGTATGATTTTATTATTTGAAGTTGAAAGTTGCAAAATGCTTTTCTGTTACATACATATATTATTTTCATTATACAATAAATAAGCCGTTCAATATACAGTAACCAATAAAAGTGAAACAAAATATAAAATGTATTTTTGCTAAGTGCGGTTGAAAAATGACATGACAAACCAAACAGGGTTTTGACAAGTTATTCCTGCAGTAATCATTTTCCTACTCAGGGGATAACCCCTACTCTTGCAGTGCATTGTGCTGGTACTAGGAAAATAGGTTGTCCGAAAGAGGGTAGATAGAGTAATGTAAGTGGCAGGGAAAACATTCGCAGAAAGATTGTTCCACAAACGAATAGTGTGACCAATGAACGAATTTTCCCTATAATGCGTTGTGCGATTTACTGGACAATCAACTACAAAGGGATATGCTCTACGAGAAATACGAGTACTACGTAAAAATATATGATTACTAGGAATTAGTTCATTAATTTCGTCCAAACACATTCCGCTATAGTACCGATAGAACAATGGAACACACGCCATATTGCGACGATGCTCTAATGAATCGATAGAGTTGGCTATCCTACCGTCATTAATAAGAACCTTCGCCCTCTCCTGTACGCGGTCGAGAAGCTCCAAAATAGACTTTGGAGCACCGGCCATACATGAGAGTTGTATTCCAATTTGGGTCGGATAAGGGTCTTGTAAATTTTAAGGAGATCAGATTGAGTGAAGTAATTCTTACACCATCTTAAAAAGCTGAGACACTAAAATTCTTCTTTCGACTCTTGAAATATGTGCTTGTTCCAACGAACGTCACAGTGAATTCTTATGCCCAGAACATCAAGAGCATCTGATTCCTCAATATCTACATTACCCATAGATACAGATGACAACTCACCACCACGTCTGTATGTCAGAAAACAACATTGGGTATTCGCGCGACCCCTTTCAGAGATTTTCGACAGGTCGTTTGTAAGTGTGTCGTTCATATTCCGCCTTTTCCCCCAATCTCTAAAATTGTCGGCCTACGATCAAAAGAATATGAATGACAAATGTTGTTGCCATCTGCAAAAGAGTAGATAGGATTAGAAGTGAGAAAAAGAATGTCATTAAAAAATATTAGAAATAGAGTTGGAGAAAGAACAGAGCCTTGCGATACCCCCGAATTTATCTTGAACTCGTCGGATGATATCCCAACTATAACCACTCTAATAGTGCGACTTTATTCAAGAAAATGGTTCTTAACGACATAACGCAAATATTGAATAGTAGTAGTTTTTTTTATAGTTCTGCACGTACATAAATTTTGGTTTTCTTTTTTTTTACAAAAATTTAGCATTAATACAATACTGAGCATAAAATGTGCAACGCTATGACAAATGACGTAATATTAGATCGCATTTCTCATTACAAAGTTTTATAAAGACCTTTTTTTGTTATTTTATAGGCTTGTATGTAATGTTTCAGTAATGTTTCAACGTAATTGTAAAGACAGGTTATTTGTAATTGATAAGCTTTGAACTCTTTACGAAGATAGCACAAAATTGTATGCGAGCGAAAAAAAGTTAAACTACGTAAAACTTATCAGTTGTTTTTAATTACTGGTCCACACTTTAATAGTATCTATGGATATTCTGATGCATATTCAAAATTTTTTCTATGTGGCTGAGATCTAGTGATTATCAATTGATCAATTGATCAATCTTTATTTGATTAGTGTAAGTGGCGATTTGCAAAGTCAAGACTTTGCCTAAAAGTAGTTTCTGACAGGGACGTCAGGCAAATATGTTTATTTCATTTAATCTGCACCTGGCAGTATAAAAGGTAATTAGGATACCCACCAAAGCTATCACCATCTTCGGTCGTCTTTTGTAAATCATTTTTTATTGCCTTATCCTATTATTCTACTTACATTGCCAGAGAGTGAATTCGCTAGGGAATTCGACTAAATATTTATTTGTATACAAATATGACTCCAAATTCATCAGTAATCCCTCTTCCGAAGCTTTTATAATTGCCAATTTGCTATCATTTGATGATTGTTCCTTCAAAAGGGTAACAATCGTAACAAATTTCTTGATAAAAAGTTGTACTTATTATTTACTTGTTTTATTTAACTATCACATATTATGACAAAATCAAAAAAAGATGATTAAATTAAATAAATTCTTTTATTTTTATTAAAAAGAATTGAAAAAAAATTTAAAAAAATAGAGAAATGCAATCTAAGATTATTAATTCCAGAGTTGAATTCTAAATGCTCGCTACTGTATAAGTGTTTGGCATATGAATACATAATACCAATTATAAAAATTTTGCATTCGTATTCGCTAAAATTACGCGAATATTTGGGGCGAATACTTAATAAGAAATAAAAAAACAAGAAATAATTTATAACAAATATCAAAATAATTATTTTATATTATGGAACATTTGTTAAAAGTGAAATTGAAATCTTAAAATATGAAATACCTAAACTTAGAGACTCAGCTAGAATAAGAATAAATGGTGTTCCATGTGAAGAAAGAAAAATCTTAGTGACCGAGAATTTGCGGTAAAGCACAGATTGATCCTACAAATATTAAATAAATATTCCGCTTAAAAGGTAAAGGTAATAATTCATTGAAAAATATAACATTAGATGCTCAGTGCCGTTTTCTATTAATGAAAATCTGACGGCTGAAAATTACAAGATATTTCTTCGAGCTCATCGGTAAAAAAAAGGAAAGTTATATCCACAGCGTTTACGCATCGGGAAATCGTATATATATGAACTTCTCTGAGTGGAGAGCCAGTTCGAGCATACGAGCTTACTTCGCTGGTTCAGTTTTTTTTATTAAAATAATTCCTTTTTGTAAAATTCTGATTGTTTTACTGTCATATTTCATGTATTTTATTTTTTATATTCCTTCCAGAGTGTCTCAATTTTTGCAAAAACTTTTAAATTGTATGGTATTTTCTATGAGCATTATACATGGTATATAGTACTTATTATTAAATTGACTTGCATTGTCACGAAAATTAAAAAAAAAAATTTCTGAGTTTTCGTTTTGCTAATATTTTGAGAAAAATGGTTAAAATACTATCTGGGAGGACGCCTGGCTTAAAAATTTGCCATATCAATGCACAGAGTTTAAATAATAAAATTGATGAGTTAAAAATTATATATTTGAAGATGCTGATATTGATCTGATATGCATTTGTGAAACATGGTTTCATCCAAGTGTCGATAACTGTGTATATAGCTTAAGTGGTTACCATATTTTTCGCTCTGACAGATTGACTAATGCGGCATTGTAATATACGTTAAGTCAAAAATATCATGCAAAGAAAAAATGAAAAATTTATTTGGCGAAAATATTGAGTACGAATATATTGAAATTTGTAATGATAAAGGAAAACTATTGATTGGTACTATCTACCGTCCGAATAGAAATATGAATTTTGATCCTTTTTTTGAAGAACTTGATACCATTACACTTGGGTACGACAATGTTAGTTTGGTTGGCGAGTTTAATGCTAATATTTTGGAAGACAATATCCTAAAAGATGAGCTCCATTGGGTTAAATTTAGCAAATTGTACAGCCCCAACACATTTCACATTAACCACAAGTACCTTAATTGATCTATGTTTTGTGAATAATTACTCACGTCTTGTGTCTTTTGACCAGTTGTCTGCTTCAGTGTTCTCTAAACATTATTTGTTGTTTTTGGCCTATGATTTTATGATTACGTCTGACAGCAATCCGAAAATCGTTGAGTACAGAGATTTTGGAAACATTAATAATTAATCTCTTACTGAGGAATTATTGCTGATGAATTGGAATAATACTTTTTACATTTCTAATGTTGATGGGCAAATAGAATTTTTAAATAATAATGTAAAATATCTATTTCATAAATATGTACCAATAAAAATAAAGATAATACGAAATAGCAAGCCATGGTTCACAGGAGATATAAGGAACCTTATTGATGATAGAAATCGTGCATATAACCGATGGGAACGGTCCAGAACGCCAGAACTCTATGCTGTTTTTAAATCCTGTAGTGCTGCCGTAATATGCGAATAAGGAAGGCCAAATTAACATTTTTTGGCAATAAGTTCCAGTCATCTCTTGACTCGGGAAAAAAATGGCGTGAGATTCAGAAAATGCTTTCAATATGATATTAACTACTTCTACTTTCCGACTGCATGGAAATATGCCAAAGTTATTCCTATTCGAAAACCCGATAATAGCTATAGACCTATTGCAATTTTACCATATCTATCAAAAGTCTTTGAAAAATTAGCTCATTCACAAATGAGCTCTTATTTCTGTGCGCACTTCATGTTGGATGACAGACAATCTGGATTTAGGCCAAGCCACAGCTGTCTCACTACTCATATATTATCATTTTTGGCCCTTCTCGACCATATTTTTTGCCTTAAGCTAAAAAAAATGTTTAATTTTTCTTCAACAGCATTGAAACTTTTATCATCATACTAATATATCTGAATGCTGTTTAATGCCTAGAAGAGTACCACATGGTTCAAAACTAGGTCCACTTTTATATTCTATTTACGCAAATGACCTTCCGAAACAACTTGAACATTGTAATATTCAAATGTATGCTGATAGTGTTCAGCTCTATATAAGTTGTGACATATCAATTCAAATTGTATACAATTAGTGAAACATGATTTTCATAAAATTTATCTGTGGGCGTCTGCAAATGGGTTAAGTTTAAACCCAAAAAAGTCGGTTGCTCTGGCTATTGGGGCACCAGGGAGCATATCTACGGACAGCAATCAGCAAAAGGGGCCCCGTCAAACTAAAACGAGCTAGCACTGAGGGGCAACAGCTAGCTCCCCCAAGCGAGGGTCCGACAATCTCTAAATCAGTGATACAACAAATTAACAGCAACCTTACAGCGTGCTTGTGCATTTCTGGCAGAACACACACTTGACCAGACCTGATGTCCCCTGCTTGTCATTGTAGGTTTAAACAATAAAAAATAAAACCACCTGCTGAGAGTTTCCACTTTTAAATATTTTTATAAGAAATTCTATATAAACATTAAGCAAATTGTGTTAACACCCATTTAAAGCCAGTTCAACTTAAAGTATACTTTATTTTTATATATAAAATAGTAAAAGGTTTATAAGATAGTAAAAGGTTTTAAGTTAAGGACTTACTCTAGCAAGAGTCGACTTTAGTGTGAGACTATAAATATGGGCCAATTTTTATATTGTATTTGATTAAAAAAAAAGAAAAAAGCAAGTAGTTGCCATTACAAATTACATTTACTTTGGCACTGCCATATTTTTTAAAAAGATTGACTTTATTTTTAAAAAAGTAGATTGCAATCACGAAAAAATTTAAGGTTACCTTAAGGTTCATTAAGCTAAAGTTGTCCCTTACTAACTCGAATTATATAGTTATAATAATGGTCCTTAGTATTATAATATTTTATTTTGGTTTCATTTAATGTTTACATTTGTATGTTATAAGAATGAAAAAATTAAATAAATTTTATGTTCATATCAATTTAAAATGTGTAGTAAGTACTCGCCTACTTACATTCGCAACACACCTAATTCAACACCTGTGTGTCTAGTCTTATTATTTTCTGTTCTTTTGAATATAGGTACGTATTAGGCAAAAATTATTTTTTTCCTTTCTGAAATAACTTGTCAGTAAATATTAAATATTTTACATTCACATACTTTAATCACTGTAAATATTAACCCCTTCTTAAATAATTTAATATAAAATAAAATGTCTTATATTGTATACAAATTTAGGAATCCAGGTCTGCAGTATGGCGGTGAATTGAATATATCGGAAATTGGATATTTTGACTTAGTTAAGGGTTTGCAATTGGTGGAATGGTACAGAACTATTTCGACGACAATCAGACGTAAGGATATGCGTCTGTCCAACGTGAGATGTTTAGTTGTGGTGAGTTTTATTTCTTTAATTTTATGACACTTAAAATATTTTTACTTAAGAGTCTAATTCTATTCTATTACATACATATATACATACACACATATATATATTTTACATTTTTAGATAACTCATAAAAATCGCTCAGATACTTTGGAAGAATACTTAACAACACACTATGATACCCATTTGGATTCAATGAATCGCTTTAATTTTGCACTTTTGTCACATGTGAGAGAATTGTTTAATTTCAGGTATTTCTTAGTAATTTTTATAAATTCTTAATTTTGATATAAAACATTTTCGGTTATTCATTTAATTTGTATTTAATATTTTAACCCTTTTGACCCTACTGGGATTATATGTATCCCAGCAACGTTCCTTACTTCATAACTTTTGTTGCTCTTATTATATTTTAATATACAATTTAACCCAATAAAATTTAAACATTTAGTTGTGGTTTCATTAAAAAAAATTGAGTTGTATTATGACGATGTGTCCAACTGAGTACAGTTTTTTCGTCTGGAGTAATGTGTTTCACACAGATCCTGTCTTTACTTTCTGGAAAAAAGTCGAAAATTTTGTGTTTTTATTTACAGTTTTATATAAAAATGAAAAGAAAGTAAAATAATATTATTTTTAACATTTTTGCAACAAGGAAATTTGAAAACATTAAACATATTATCGCAATAAGGCGTAGCATATACAAGTTTGTTGTGTGTTTTTTGTGGATGGCAAGGAAAAAAATGTCGAATAATGAAGTAATGGGAATTATGGCACTGGTCCGCAAATTTGAAAAAGAAATTGACTGCAGAATTGCATGCTGGCAATACTATAAAACAGTCAATATTGACATTACAATTTCATGGAAGATCGTGTGTTACTGATTCAAGCTATTTTTGCTTTGTGTGTGGTGAATATTTGGTTGGAAAAAAAAGATATGCCATATCAGAACCATTAAAATATGCAGAATCTTGGACAAACCGTGAACACCGACAATGTTTTGCAACAGTTGTAGAACTGTTTTATACAAGTGGTCAAATGGCAAGAAGATCTATTTCGGTTTTTCAATTCCAGTACTTTGGAGAGAGTCAAGTAAGCACTAAACCGATTGTTATTTCTGTTTAACAAAAGTTGCTTGATGCAATATGAAAAATCGAAAAAATAAAACTTACGCGAATGTTCCATCGGTTTCCAAATCAGTTTAACGTCCACCAAATGATCCATTACAAGTAATTCCCAGTGCTACGAGCAGTGAGTCTTAAACATCGTTTACTAGCAGTGGTAAATTGTATAAATTGTATAAGTGGTAAATTGTATAAATGATGAACGCCATTTAGCGACTCAAGCTGAGCTAAATGATCTAATTCGGGATTTACATTTAACTAAGCAAGACGCAGAATTACTAGCTTCATGCATGCAGCATTGGAAACATTTTGCGAACAATCAGGAACAATCTATAGAGATAGAAGTTTGGAATTGCCTGCATATTTTTAAAAGAAACACTCTATTCTATACTGTACTGATATACATACATCCAAGGTCGCAGTGGTCTATATTTAAGAACACTCTATCGAAATATTGGAATGGTCGGCTCAGAACACAGATCTGAACTCATTGGGAAACCTGTTTGCCATACCAGATACCATAATCAATGGAATATCGGATTAACATTACATATTTTTGAAAGAAATGCTAGTCGAATGGAGACAGATTCCTATAAAATTTTTGAAAAACTTGAGTTCATTTGTACCTAGAAGACTTTGTGAGGTCATAGTTAATAAATGAAGAGCTACTAAATTCTTCATATTTATGAAGTCAACATCCAGTATTTTCCATTTGCACTTTATATTGTCCAACAGTAGGCAGGGAGAATTTTGATTTATGGATTGATTTCGCTGGAAAGGTTTTATTAAAATATATAACAGCTTTTATCTTTTTTATATTAAAATGTAAACGAATTTATTAAATTCAATTAATTTTTAGCAATAATATTGAGTTTGACTCTTTTCTTCTTTGATGAAATATAAAAAAGGTAATTTGCACTTTATTTAGTCATATGGTGTAGTTTAACGTATTTGAGCTTCTTTGGGACGTATTTTCCCAACGAAAAGTCTTATTTGGACTATACGCCCCAGGATAATGGTAAGGATATTCTAATTTATGTTACCCAAACATCTTAAATTTTTATATAATAAATGTATGTGCTTTTACATTTAAAAAATCCAATCTTATTAAAAAAAACTCAGCGCTGAAAGGGTTAAGCTAGAAAATTAGATCATTTTTTTTTTGTAACCTCATAGAAGTTTTTATGTCAGAAGGGATTTAATTTTTAAAAATTTTGTTGCATCATTGTTTTGAAATAAAGTTTTTAAAATGCAAAAGCTTTGGATCTGCTTTCAATTAAGTAAGAAATTTGTTTAATAAGACTAAGGTTTAAATTATGATTGAAAGTGGTATAAAAATGTAGGGTAACCGAATTTTAGCACATGATGTATGGACGAATGATGTAGCAACGTAGTCAATGGATGTCGAAGATAAAGTACGTGAATTGTTTTGTATGTCATGTTTGAGTTTTTGTTTAGAATTTTTATTTTTTTTTACTTTAATTTTTTGTTATTGATTTACAATTACTTTGCAGCTTTATTTTGTCGAAAACATCCACCTGGGGATATTTAAAAAATGGTAAATTTGATGGAATGATTGGTGCCCTGGTGCGAAAGCAGGCGGATATTGGGGGATCACCAATTTTCTTTCGTATTGAACGTGCCAAAGTGATTGATTATACAACTAGAACGTGGGTGGCCAGGTATAAATATGAACAAATTTTTTTTCTTTATTTTTGTATATTTAATGTATCACTTGCACATTGTCAATTGTATGTGAAAATGTGAGTACGAATATATGAAGCATTTTAATTTAGTAATTTAATATTTACTCCAGACCATGTTTTATATTTCGACATCCCCGAAGTACAAAAAAGGATCGCATTGTATTTCTGCAGCCCTTCACAAACGATGTTTGGGTATTTTTGGCGATATGCGGAGTCATTACTATAGTGTTATTGTGGGCCTTAACGAGTTTAGAACATAAGTTTGATCCCAAAACCTTAAATCAGTTGATTGGTGTGTATCATTTAATCAGCGAACCGTTCATTGCTCAATGTTGTTTATTGTTTAGTACCCGACAATGGAAAGGTGGCAAATGTATTAGCTAACAAGCATAATCAAATAATTAATTTAAGGAATAGGGGATTCAAAAAGTGCTTTATTCGCTGGGGTGGTCTTTTTTGCGGCCAAAGCATTGATGAAAGCAATTCAAGACGACGTGTAGGTTTATTTTTTGAATCATTACTCTTCTATATCGGCTCGATATGCCAGCAAGGTACATACATTTCAGTATTTTGGATTCTATATTGTAAAATTTCATTTTAAATTGCAAAAAAAAAACAAATATTTTTAATAGGGTTATCATTTTCGACACATTTCTTTTCTGGTCGTTGCATTGTCATCACTTCGCTGCTATTTTCTTTCTCAATCTATCAGTTTTATTCTGCCAGCATTGTTGGCACTTTGCTAATGGAAAAACCAAAAACTATTCGAACACTAAGGGACCTAATTCACAGTTCTCTGGAAATTGGCATTGAAGATATTGTTTATAATAGGGATTATTTTTTGGTAATCAAAGAAAAAGAAGATTCTAGTGGAATAACAGTACTATTTTAATATGTATTATATTTGAAAATGTAATTTTCTCTAAAAAGCGTACAAAAGATCCTGATGCACAAGAGTTGTATGCAAAAAAGGTCACGAGTGTTCCAATGACTGGCGATACAGGTTTTGTTGATGCACCACCAGATAGTTTTGCCTTACCAACACAGATCACTGAATTGACGGATGCTCAAAAGGCAAAGGCTTATCGTGACATTTTGCATAGCCACGAAACCGGAGCGCATGCGAAAACAAATGAGGCCTCAAATTGGTACGATCCTGAGTTTGGTGTTGCTAAAATAAAAAAGGGTCGTAAGTAAATTAATCATTTTATTAAAACACAAATAGGAAAAAACTAACAAATGGTTAATTATGTTATTATTTAGGCTTTGCTTTCCATGTGGACGTGGCGACAGCTTATAAGATAATTGCGGATACATTTACTGAAAAAGAGATATGCGACTTAACTGAAATTCAGTTGTTTCCTCCGCAAAAGATGGTTAGCATTGTTCAAAAAGGATCGCCTTTACGAAAAACCATTACGTATGGGTAAGATTTCATTCATTATTTGATAGTTTAATTATCATTAATATTATATTTTCTTCAGTTTACGTCGCGTTACTGAAGTTGGTCTCACCGATTATCAGCGTAAAGTTTGGCATTCTCCTAAGCCCAGATGTGTTAAACAACTTCATACCGACGATTTAAAGGTGGGTAGAATGTCTTCTACAAGTAATGCTCAAATGATTGTACCTCTACATATATATCTGCATTCATATTTGAGAACTGTCACATTCTTCATACATATGTACATACTTACTTAAGGGCGGTTTCCACGATAATACAAGTCGTACGACATGTTAAGTTTTTGTGTAGAAGAGAGCGAATAGTATCGTGTAATGAAAGCGTACGATATGGAGAGAAAATACGGATGAAAATTTGAAATTCTCTTTTGTTATGAAATTCGTAATGTCATACAACAAAAATGTTGTTTGAAAATCTTAAATTTCATTGAAATAAATATAGTAGTGTAGACGCGAATGCAAGTTTAAAAGAGAATTGAACAATATTTCTGCAAGAAAATTATCATCGTGTGTTTCGTGACTTTGTACTTTTAAATTTTTTAAAAACCATCACACTTCATTAGATCAGGGATGTATCTTTATGTAAACAAATAAAAAAGCGAAGAAAATAGCAATTTTGTTCGCTCGTACTACTGGTCTGTTTTAAAACAGCTGTAAAATAAATTTGTCTTTTTTTGGTTTTTTACGTATCGTGTAAACGTACACAAATCTGTCGTAAGATTTTTATTCTCGTTTTTAAAATACGGATGGCATTTTATAATATTTTCTCTCTAATTTTACGTACGTAAAATATTATTGTGTTAACATTACATACATATTATACATTTTAAATCATTCACATTGCACACTGTTGCATCAAAAAATGTACCTTGAATGCAATGGCGCATTTTATCTGAATATGTTGTATATATCGTGCCGTAACCGCCAAAAAATCTTAATTAACATAATTTTCGATTGCCGATTTTTTCGTTTTTTTTTTTTATGAATAAATTCATTGGCAACATCTGCATCATCTCTTAAAATATCATTGTCATACAAAGTACCGTTACAAATTTGTAGAAAAAACCAATTTTAGCTTAAGTTCACACTGTTTGTTTGTTTACAGTTTTGAGGACAGCAGGTTGTTGGTTAAGCTAAAATTCTCTTTAAAAATTTGGTGAACATTAAAAAAATAAATATTTTATAAAGGGTGCTCAAAGGCATAGCGTAGTTATTCAGCATATCAGCTCGAGATAAATCATCGTTTGTGACATGCTTCCCTATTAAACTACTACATAAAGTTGGTGTACAACGTATTAGTTCATATTCGAACCCATTGGACATATAAAAGTATTACACAGTGCGCTTGTCCCAGAAAACCAACTCGTAAAAATGACTCCTTTACTTAAAGAGCCTAAGTTGCAGGCTGATTTAAGTCCTTAACTCCAATTTAAAAGTAGTTTTCAATAAAATTTATTATTGATATCTCCTCGCGAACAATTAGAAGAAGGAAACATGAGAAAAAAATTGCGTGGATACATTGTACAACATAAGGTACACGTATCAATAAAAATTCTGAATAATATTTTTCTTGACCATACAGTAAAGCAAACGCTCTTTAGGAAACATTTCCTGTAGTGTGACGAATCCAAATTCTTTCGACTTGGATCCGATGAAAAATTTTATATATGGCGTTCTTCAAGCATGTAACACAATCACATCTACACGTCCAACAAATTTCACATATAGTTGAGTGTTGCTTATGGCAAACGAGAATTGAAATTTCTAATTGGCCGAATTAAACACCAGATCTTAGTCCCATAGTGAATCCATGCAATGATGTAGAGTAACACATTATTGTTGTTAAGTCTAAAAATGTTAGTGATTTGTGGACAGAAATCAGCTAGATGTGGTAGGCAAAATGTTTAATTGGACTTATGGACGGTATGCCAAGTAGATGTGAAGATGTTATTATGAAAAAGGGTTATCCTACCAAGTACTTAGTTTTAAATAAAATAAATAAGTAGTTTCCTTTTTCCTTTTTGAAAATATTTTTTTTTTTTTTGTAATTTGCGCTTAGTTACTGTCCAGACATTTTGCTCCATTTTATCATAAAATAAACGCTACGTGTTCTTTGGACCACGAGTGATACATTAAGACATAGAAATGGTTGAAATAATAAACACGTAAACAAATTTTTGATTCAAAAAAGTACACTTAGATAATGTGGTAACCCAATGTCCATCACTGTGTATATATAAACGCAGATAACATACATTTATTTCTTTAAAAAATATTTTTTAGCTTAACTGACACAAATATCATCACATAAAGCTTAAGTGACATGAATTGCCGTTATTATACTAAAATGTTAGCAATATTAACTGTATTATGTATATTGGGAAAAATAACATATACATAATAAATTTCATAGTAATAACTGCAAAGAAAGCAAAGGTATTTAAAAAAACCTTCTCCTGTAAAATTTTACTTTTGTTGGTTAAGCTTTTATTGGCGGTTACGGCACGATATCTTCATAAGTATGTATTTATATATGTATGCGTATATGTATATTTCAGGTTGACATGCAAACATTCACATCAGCATTGTTGGTTCTTATCTTTGGTTATGCAGTCAGTCTCCTGATTTTGAGTTTAGAGATTGTGCACTTTAAATTGTGGCAACGATATACGACAACAACATAAGAATGTCACCGATGTCATCTTTAAAAGTCATATTGTTGTGCTCATAATGAACCATTCGATGTAGAATATAATGGTTTGGAATTAATTCTCTTTAAATTAAATTATTTGCGTTAATTAAAACTGTTGGCAAGTGCCGTTGAGATGAACATGAAATGTTGTTTCAAATATATTTACAAATATGTACGTATGTATGTGCATCCTAAAATGAAAATTATAATAACTTATCTAAAATTGCACATGTTATTCCCCTAATAAATAATAAATCATTTTTTCTTTCAACTTTGAGTAATATTTTTCACATTTAAAATCATCTTAAATTTTTGGATCAAATTGGTTCCATACAAAGCTTAATAATGAGTATTAAAATATTTATTCGTATGAATATTTAATATTCAGATCCGAAAAATTACGATTTCAAAATACGAATTAGAAATGTAATCCATATATTTATAAATTACTTTGTAAGATTATTTGTTTGTTTGTCCATCAAACGACTTAAACGACTGAATCAATTTTATTGAAACTTTAAAATGACGCGAATTTCTGTTTGGTTACCTTCATTATCCTTTAAGATGTGTTGTTCAAAAAAACATATTCAAAAGAAAAATTCATGAGTTCCATAGTCCATTCCTACGAAACAAGTACTTATTACGGAATATCCTGGGAACTTTAAAATATAGAATCTTAAAACGAAGGAAGATTGGACGTGGCACCTTCCACAAGAAATAATAATAAACTTTATAAAGACAAATAGGTTGCACAAAAACAGATAGGATGTGGAAAGAGAGGAAATTATCTCTCTTTTGTAATATCGGGTGGGCCATTTAGAAGTTTAATTTTAAAAATGCAATAAAACAAAAACGGTTTAAAATGTTATCAAATTTATTTTTTTGTTGTGAAATACAATTCTTCCGGTTAGAAATGAAATATTATATCATATATATGGCTACCGCGGCTGGTCTTACAACACTCTATTTGATCGGACCAATTTACGAGATCGTATCTCGGCAATAGCATTACGAATGTTGGTCTTCAAATGCTCAATTGTTTCTGGTTTGTCGGCATAACTCTTGTATTTAACGGCTCCCCACAGAAAATAGTCCAACGGTATCAAATCACAGCTTCTTGGCGGCCAGCTGACATCACCATTCACTAAGTCGATTGTAGCATGAGTTGCACCATCCTGTTGAAACCAAGCATCGTTCACCATGAAGAGCGGGCACAAATAAATCGGCTATCATGGTGCGATAGGTGTCTCCACTGACCGTAATGGTTGCGCCATCCTAATTTTTAAAGAAATATGCCGCACCGAACAGTCACTCGTAATGCCAATGTATCCAGGCTTCTGTAAGACCACGTCTGGATTTGCTGACTCTCACATATGGCAATTTTGTTTACTAACGTACCCACCAAGGTGAAAATGAGTTTCATACGAAAAGATGATTTTTTTTTTTGGCCAAATCTCCATCATCGTGCAGTTTCTCGTTGGCCCATCCAACAAAGCGAAAACGAAGTGGATGGTTATGCGGCTTCAACTCTTGGACCAATTGAACATTGTAAGGCGCCATACCGAGATTTTATGGCAAAATTCGGATTCTTGAGAATGATGACGAGTTGATGTTGATGGATCCTCACGCATTTTCTCAGCTACACTTTCGATATTTTTGGGTGTACGCACTGTACGAGCACGCTTACGTCTTGACGCATCAACAATGAAACCAAATTCACGAACTTTAGCAATAAACTTGCGTATACCGGGTCCTTCTCTGCGACAATTTTTTTTTAACATTTTTGTGCAAATACAAATTGGAAATAAGTTTCCAATATATCCCAACGTTGCTCAAGCGTAAATCGATTCGTAAAGTTCAGTGGAGATAATATACAAAATTTTGTGACAGAATAGAATGGCATAGGTATCTCGAGATTCGGAATAACCGCTGCTTCAAATATAAGCCGATATATACGTACATTAATTCCCGGGCACGTCAGATTGGTAAAGCTAGTATCTGATAAGTTAGTTAAAGTGTTATAGAGATTTAAAAAATAAAGGGTCTGCCAAATAATTTTTTTTTGAAATGCTATAAAAAAAACTACAGAATATTTTCTCAAATTTCTTCCTTTATTTGAAAGTACAATATTTCCGGTTAATAATGGAAAATAGTTTCATTCAAATGGCTGCCTCGGCTGGCCATGCAGTAGCCTACACGATCGTTCAACATGGCCCGATAACGATCGCCATTGACTGTAATGGCCACTCCTTGCTCATTTTCGAAGAAAAATGGCCCAATTATGCCTCTGGATCGAAATCCGCACCAAACAGTGACTCGTCTTGGGTGTATCGGCTTTTCAATGTATGCGTGCGGGTTTTCTGTGCCCCAAATGCAACAATTTTGCTTGTTTGCATACCCGCCAAGGTCAAAATGAGCTTCATCTGAAAAGATGATTTTTTTTTTGGCAAAATCGGCATCTTCTGTAAGGCGATCGCAGGCCCACTTAGCAAAGCGTATACACAACCATATTCGTTCAGGGGAAGGATAAAACTAATTATCTGTCAAATCAGACATGAGCCAAGTGTTACCATTCACGAAATAAGCACTAGTTGAAAAAAAAGGTTAAATGGCGGACAATATATATATACCTTTGAGAGTATATTCTCACCATTTGTTCAGATTTTGATGAGTTTTGTTATATGTTTTTAATTAACTACCTTGTAAAATACGGATGGAAGATGCTGAAGAAGAAGAAGGCTAGCTATACCTATAAGAAACTGGAAAGAGCAAAACGGCTTCTCCGCATACACTTTTCAGGGAGTGTATTTGAGATTGATTGGCAGCAGGATGTTAGGTCGACAGATTGCGGCATATATATGTACCGGGGAGAGAATTAGATGGGCATTAAGCACCTTTCAGCCATTCGAGTTCCCGGGCACGTATGGGACTTTTTGTACCTTCAACTGATGGCGTTATACCACGCCTAATAAATATAGGCCGTAGCAGTCCGGCACTTGGGCTTGGAAAAGGCGAGGGTGGCGTTCATCTCAAAACGGGTAAGAAGGACTTAACGCACTCAAAGCCTTTTACTTGACATCTTTTATGTTGAAAACGCTTGGAATAGCTGTGGACAACCACATAAGATGTGGAGTTCTAAAACGGAAGCCATTGCATTCTATGCAACGCGCATATAAAACGGACAGCTTATCACGAACTGCTCGCGTGGATTAAGCAGAAGCTATTCAGAAATCCCACGAAAACAAGTAAATGTATGGCTCTACTTGATGTATAAGGGACCTTTGACAATACCTCCAAGAGGACAAAGAGAGGGCGCTGAATAGAAGGCAGTGGACTTTACAACGTCGAGATGGAATGTAAAAGTCCTTCATACCAGATCTGCAGACACCAATGCAAGTTTTTTAAAATATAGTTATTGGATCTTCAACTTGATCTAAAAAAATTATCTAAATATGCTTTGTAAGTCCAGCCAGTGCTAGACATAATAATTTTAAATTATATGGTTGTTGTAGTCATTGGGTCATGCCTTTGATTACCAGCTAAGAGAAACAATATTCTTCCTTCTTAGTCGAATGTAGCCATGATCATATAAAATTCCATGGGCCAATGGATTTGAATGCATTTCAGGCTTCTTTAGACATCTTGTTGCATATTTCGCTATTTCTTCTTTAACAAATGGCACGTCTAGATCCTTTTTGAATTTTGTTATTTTTCATATTCCAGGGTGCGGCATTGATCATTCACAGAATCTTGTTTGGCGCCTTTGAACTTTTTCTATGTTTGAAGCCGAGGTAGTACCCCATAATTGAATTCCATAGCACCATATTGGCTTGAGAATCGATTTGTAGAGTAGAAGTTCACAATCTAAGCTGACTGTAGAGTTTCTGCCTAAAAGCCAGTTCAGTTGGGCTGCCTTCAGCTTCATTTGAGTTAACTTTTATTCCATATGGCTTTTCATAGTAAGGTGCCTATCAAGAGTACATTTTACTTCATTCACGACTAATGCAGGTTACGGGAAGATAAGCGTTAGCACAACCAGAGGTTTCCCACAGGCTAGGCGGGCTATACGAATGGCATTGTTCTGATCGTGGTATGATTTAAAGACGGCTTAGGATTATGGATTGATAGTGTAATGATAGTACCATTCACAAAGAGGAGGAAACTCCCTAAATAGTGAGACATTCAGTTTCTAGATAAAGTGATCAAAAGGAAAAAAAACACGGAGGCAAAATTTCTGGTTATAATACTAGATAGTAAGCTAACGTGGAAAGCATCTCGCATGTGGAGAGCATATCGGACAAATCTAAGCAACCTACGAGTACTGAACTGGATGTATTTCACGATGATCAAGCCATAGGTTACAATCTATAAGTCCACTGTATAAACAGATAGAGAAATTTTCAAGACAACTTAGACAAAGTTGGATGAAATATGGAGACAGACGTGCTTTGGTATAACGAGGGTATTTCCCATCTGTAAACACGTGAAAAGAGGTGTGCGCTTTTCAATTTGGATTGGAAGTTCAAAAGGCAAGACTTAGCCATACTATCTGATAGTCAGGTCACCATTTCGATACTTAGCTCTTATGAAATGAACTCAAAGTTAATATGTGGCTGTCTGAGTAAATTGAATCGACTAGGAAGGGACAATATTGCCAGCCTCTGCTGGGTTCCGGGTCAAGTGAGAATTCGGCTAAATGAACAAGCAGATGAGCAGGCAAAAGGCAAGCTTCCACGCTACTATGATAAAAAGAAATTGTGTCTTGTAACAGGCTATTAAAAATAACCTTAGAATGATAACCGATATCCTGAAGAGCATCAGAATATCAGAGTTGGGAGGGATATTGTATTCTAGTTAAGGGCTGTATAACAGATCAAAGGATAGCGCTACTTTAATATCTCTTAACAATACGAATAATAGGTACATATGTTATATGACCGATTGTCTTAATTTGCTGTTTTACTTACGTAAATTACTTTTGTATTAAGGCAATACTATATGTTCCATAAATATGTTAATATTATAGTTTGTAGTTCTCTTTTTAGGATTTTTATTATTATTTTGTTTTTTCTTTTCCTTTCATTGTTGCGTGCTTGCGTTTGTGTGTGTGTGTGTGTGTGTGTGTGTGTGTATGTGCGATTTTGAAAGGATTTTAATAAATTTATTTTTTAGTTTTGATAATATTATTCTCTTTGTTTTATTTGTTGTGCTCATGGGTTTATGTTTATGTATTAGTGTGTGTTTGTGTGTATTTTTAATACATTTATTCAATGCTAAGAACCATTCAATATATTAGCGCATTGTTAAATATTTATGAAAAAAGGACTCTCAATGGCTCTTAGCCAAATACAAACAAATAGTCGTGTTTATTCCCAGAAAATACTTGCATACAAAGCAAATACAACATTCTGTGAAGGTTTTTTTGTATTTGCTTTCTTTCGTAAATGGCAAAACCATCTATATCTTTATAAATAAAAGAATAAATAATGCAGGAACCAAAGCAGAGCAGAAAAGAGTAAAAAAAAATAAAAGAAAAATTAAAAATTGAAACAGAAACAGAAACAGAAACAGAAACAGAAACACAGTAAGTAAAAAAAGAGAGCGAAAAAAAATGAAACAGCAACACCAACATCGAAACTAACAGTTACAAACAGGCAAACTTTCTAAATAATGTTACTCCAGGGAGTGGGGGAAAATGTTGAATTTATGAAAATTTTAATAAAAATCCATTATAGAAAAACGACCATTGAGTTTAATAGTACATCGTTCATGTAAATACATATAAACTTACGTATGTATGTATATGTATACATATACAAATATTCCATGGACCTATACATTATTTCTATTTCAATGAAAATAGATAAATAAAACAAAAATTGTAAAGATTTTAAGAGGACGATTTTAAATATAACAATCAAGTAAAAGGATGAGTAGTATCCATAAAAGATTTTGTCTATCTTCTCTTAATTAAAGGTATGAAAGACGTCTATATATTTCTACAATTTGATTTTAAAATAATGCTGAAACTTAAGTTTAACTTCATTTGACAGTATTATGAAAATTATACAAAATATAGTAAGTAGATGGTATCCACATATACGAGTACATACATACATGCACCGCTGTATTTATATATATTCAGTATAATTAGTTAATATGGGGTTAATTAAATTCGCTTTAAAAATTAGTGTAAATTTAAAGTTCAACCGATGGAAACGACTTAGAACCGGAGAGCTTTATGAGGTGTATTGTTTTGCTGAAAGAAATTCGTAATAGGAGGATGAAGACTACTGTTTTTTTACTTGCTTATTCATCAAGTCAAATGGTGAAGGTTAACTTGAGTTACCTTCACCATTGTTGTCTCCTGGGATGACTGTGACGTTGACGTCGTCTTGGTCACAGTACAAGAGGGCGACTTCGTCAACCACTTCGTCCACTCTATCAACAAGATTACATGAGAGTGTATCTTCGTGAGCGAAAGAAGAAAATAAGGAAAAAAATCTGAACCGGTTTTTCTCTGTCTCCCCGGTAGACCTGTAGAAAGATCGACTCGAAGCCGTGTAGATCTTTCCATCTTTCTTCCGTAAAGGTGGCAAAGACTCCTTGTTCAGCAGGAGAATAATCCTTTTGGATGAGCCATTCGATGCGGACCGGAGAGCTTTATGAGGTGTATTGTTTTGCTGAAAGAAATTCGTAATAGGTGGATGAAGACTACTGTTTTTTTACTTGCTTATTCATCAAGTCAAATGGTGAAGGTTAACCTGAGTTACCTTAACCATTGTTGTCTCCTGGGATGATTGTGACGTTGACGTCGTCTTGGTCACAGTACAAGAGGGCGTCTTCGTCAACCACTTCGTCCACTCTATCAACAAGATTACATAAGAGTGTATCTTCGTGAGCGAAAGAAGAAAACAAGGAAAATATCCTGAACCGGTTTTTCTCTGTCTCCCCGGTAGACCTGTAGAAAGATCGACTCGAAGCCGTGTAGATTTTTCCACCTTTCTTCCGTAAAGGTGCCACAGACTCCTTGTTCAGCAGGAGAATAATCCTTTTGGATGAGCCATTCGATGCGTAGACTCTAGCAACCATCCAATCATGTGAAGGGATGTCAGCGTTCCCGCAACGGATAAGCTCCAGGATCTCTTCCTTATCGGATTGCTTGTTGGGGGTTCTGGAAATGGCCATAGGCCGACGTGGAACCGTCCTATAGGCCTGTTTTAGAAGCAAGACCGATCGCTCGTTTGAGCAGGCCATTAGCTTAACACGCCCGGGATACCATCCAGTATCGTCGGATTGAGGGGAAGACCCCGAGTTTTTCCTTAGGATTCTCCAGAGCACTACCATCAGCTTCTTCCTCACTAGTTCCAGTTTTCCCGGGAAATACAGCAATCAGAGTCACTCCTATCAATGATAGCCCGTATGAGATGACCTGGTGTCTCCATCAGACTAACCTGGACCTTGGTAGCCAAAATAGTAAATAGTGACTTTTTGAGACAGTCATATTACCAGTTGTAAAAAGAATGTAGCAACAGGGATAGACTCGTACTAGTTCAAAAGCGACGCAAATATGAAAAATTATAAAACTGTGTTGTTAATCAACAGGTTTTGTAACGACTTATAGTGATTTTTGAAAATGTTGACATGAAATAATCGAATTCGTGATTAGCGATTACACTCGGTAAACTTTATATTAAAAAGGGGTTAAAAATGTATAATGATATTTTTGATATATAATCCCTTACCATACTTGTTAATAGATAAAATTTAATATATCGGCAATTTCGCCAAAATTTTACGTCACGCCAGATAAATTTTTGTTTTATATCAGAATTTTTTTTTTTTTGTTTTATATCAGAAACAAAAATTTATCTGGCGTGATATTATATTTCGGTTGAAATGACCATTTGCAAATAATCTTTTCAATATTGTTTTTGTTCTATTTTTATTTGAATTGAAAACGAACATTTCTTTCGTGATTACGCATTTGTCTCATATTTAAAGCTTTTAAAAATTTAAAAGTTGATAACACTGTTTATACTCGTAAATGACGCTTTTTCAGATTTTCTATTATAAAAAAATTAGGAAAATATTTAGTGTTAACGTTTTGGTATTTTAAAACCAAACTTTATTATTTTTAATATGGACTCTTTAATTGTTGTTAGAGTATTGAACTTTTTTTAAAGTAGAAAATACATAAATGAATTTGTATTTGATTTCGGATTAAATGTTTTGTTTTTTATTCAATTTGGATATTTTATAATGAAATTTTGTTACAGAAAATTAAAAGCTATAGTCTCCTCTACGTAGGCTTGCCAGCTGAGCTTGATTTCGCTTTACTTAGAAGAATTATCAGTGCTTTTTTAAAGCACAATTTTTTAAAGTTTCCCTTTGATATATGGGTGCTTTGCATATATTGGGTGCTCGGTTAAGTTCGGTAAACAATTATGTCAAATATAAGACACCATTTTTATATTTGAAACGAGCTTTATTATGTGCCGATAACCTTTTGCCATTTTTGCGGTAAAGCCATTATCCACCAGTGTAGATCTTCCGGATTTTCTTAGCAAAAAACTGATATAAATGAGTGCAACACGTTATTAAGATTTTTATAGAAAAAATGTTTGTTTGGTTTAAGCCACAGAATGACGTTAAAGTGATTTAAATCGATTTAGAATTAACAGTGGTTCAACTAAATGGCAAAAAAATTGGAAGCAACTTCTAGATGTAATGGAGTATAACATATAGTAGATGGGTCGCAAGCCAAATTTCATCTTAGAAACTAGACGAACTTTTACAAGATGCTGATTGGTAAGTATGCAGTGTTAGCTTACAATTTTTTGCAATTAACAAATTTATTTTAAATTTTTTCCAGACCCCATTGCAAGATTACCCGCAGAAGGGCGGTAAGATTAAGATATTTTTTATATATTTTTATGTTAGGATGCTTTCTTTGGTATCATTGATATTTTTGCTTTTTATATTTAAGATGAGACATTTTATGTTTAAGATTCTTTGTTTTTTATGTACAATATGAATAATAAAACTTAATCTGGTTACATAACAACTAGAACTAAAATATTTAGTACGAAACTGGTGTAGAATAGGGTAGTATGCAACTACTTTAAAAAAGTAGTATAATAAACTCGTACCACATAAGTAGTAAAACACTAGTGTACAAAAAACTAGTAATCGCATTAGTTTACGATATATTAGTTCTTTAACTGGTATGTAAGTATACGCAAATGAAACTACTCGT
Source organism: Wohlfahrtia magnifica (assembly GCA_023159175.1). Taxonomy (NCBI): domain Eukaryota; kingdom Metazoa; phylum Arthropoda; class Insecta; order Diptera; family Sarcophagidae; genus Wohlfahrtia; species Wohlfahrtia magnifica. Next base: position 383,317 of record JAKWBJ010000213.1, on the reverse strand, counting down.
AGTTGGGGTCCTACGACAACCCAATATAAAAATCAATAGTTGCTTATATGAAAAAAGGCAGATATACTACTATCAGTTGGAAGACAAAAATAACTAGTTGTATATCTAACCCTATACTAGTCACTTTATCTGCAAGGTATAAATAAATAAAAAGAAAAGAAAACATACATTTATGAAAACATACATTTATGAAAACATACATTTATGTATATTTATGTATATGTAAAATATACATATTTTTTTGATTTTTCATGTAGAAATCATTTTTTTTTATTTGCATTTTTTCTGAAAAATATATACTTTTATTTTTAGTACACTAGTATTAATAAAACATTAAAATAAAGTCATTTTTACCATTGTGGTCGTGATTTTAATGATTAATAAAAACAAATTTTTTGTTTCAATTCTTTCATATAAATAATAATATAAACACAATATATTAAAAAAAATATTTATGCATAGGAAACTCAAACTAATACATTCAATTCTTAGAAGAAAGATACAGAACAGCGTTGTCAACTCAGTGCTTTTAGCACTGTTTTTAGTGCTTTTAAAATTTTCGACGCCTACAATTTTCGAGTGCATGTTGCTTTTTTATTTTAATATTAGTGCGTTTTCTTTGGTGTCACCAAATCCTTATTTTAAATGGTAATTAAAACTTTTACTAAACGTTCACAACGCAATATTTTTGCGGGTGTAAATTTAAATATCACACTAAATAAATTGTAGTTTGCACACAAGCACAACGGTTTTTTAACATTACTTGCAGCTCTCTAATAATGACTTGGCGCCAAATTTTAACCAGTCATTTGTAAATAAGTCTGCGTTATGGACGCATAAGTAATATAGTCTGTGATATAAATTTTAAAATATTTTTCTTTCATACGCAAGTGTTTTGAGCACATTTTTTAAACATACAACAACATCCTAAGTTAAGCAAGGGTGACATCTCTCAATAAATTTTATCTGATACTATCTTTGGACTTAATGAAAGGGATATAGAGCTTAACGCCGGTTTCGAATATCGGATGCATTTGTTAGGGAAGTTTTTCATAGCGTAAATACTCATAAGTCGCTAGCAGTGTCATGAGAATTGTCAGATGGTCTTGCCTAGGATTGAACCGAGGACCTTCTGGTTGGTAAGCGGATTTCTTACCTACCACACTCACAAAGGAACAAGGGTTTTAAGTTTATAAATATTAAATAGGAATTTTGCATATCTTAATAAGAGTAATGGTCGAAGTTTTTCACTTCATTGCCAATACAAATCATCAGTCAAAAAGTATTCTTTTACCCCGAAAGTCTTGATTTTTTAATTTCAGTAATGGTAGTTAAAGTTTTTAAATCTGCGTATTCAGTAAGATAGTGTTGCCATAACAACAAAGTTTTTAACGAAATACATACATTTGTTGTTGTTTTTTTTTGTAGGAAATAATAAATAATGATTATAAACAAAACTAGAAGCAAAAAATTTTAAATCTAGTGATTGTTCTAAAAAACTATGCGCTTTTTTCTCGATTTTAGTGCTTTTTGAAATTTAACAGTTGACAATGCTGATAAAGAGATATGTAGATAGAGAGTGGGAGAGAGTAAAAAAAAGAAATAAGAATTTTGTTGTCGTTATAAACATATTAAAGGCATGATGCCAAGTGGCAATTGCTCGCTTGTTATACAATTTGTTTCAGTTAAGTGCTCTTGTTTTCTCTGTACTTTTGGTTTGTTTGCTGACATTCATGTACATTCACCGAAACGAACATGACAACAATAACCGAATTTAAGATATTTTTCTTCTATTGCTGTTATTGTTGTTGATGTAGCCGATGTAACTGCCACTGTCGCCTCCACCACAAATCCAATCACCATTACTGTATAGATCCAGATCAACTGATTCGCTTGCTTAAGAGTTGGTCTTATTAAGTTTGAAGACATATTTTGCTTGAAAGTTTATTTCTTATTACATATAATTTTTTTTCAAAGATGGGTATTTTTTTTTTGGTCTCAGTCTCTCATTTCCTCTCAATGACTTTGACTCAAAAAGAAAAAAAAACAAATATATATATATATATATATATATATATATATATATATATAATAAATAGCATTCGAAATGGATAAGAAATGCTGTTCAAAGTTCATTTGATACTACCGTCATTGTTGGTACATACAGTGAGTGTCACTTAAAATCGTACAGCCTTTCGAATAGAGATACGAAGTAATAAAAAAATATCAGTTTGCTTAAAAGTCATAAAAAATTCGAAGAAAAAAATCATAGAAAATTCAATGAAATAATCATAGAATTTTTTTTTTTTTTTTGCTAAAATACATATCTTTTATTCTATTTATTTATTTTATTTTTAATTTAATTTTTTAATTTTTAATATAATAAATTTAAATTTAATTCAAGCTATTTGAAATAAAATGCTGTACGATTTTAAGTGACACCCACTGTACATACGTATAATGTATTTTTGTGTAATGTTTAAGCAATTGCTAATGTGAGGCGACTTTTTAGCCACAAAATTCATGGTCTATTGTCATTTTGCCTTATCAGTTGTATATACAACCACATTAGAGGAGGTGGTAAAGGAAAATAAGTTTGAAGACTATGTTCTAACGTATGTATGTATGTATGTATGTATATATATAGTATGTGGCCATGTTGTATTGACAATAAAAAATTATAAAAAAACTAATAATAAACAAACAAAATTTGTTTTTTTATTTTGACTTGCAAAAGGCGGAAGTACTTCAAGTGAAACAAACACTATAAATTTGTTGCTCTTACTATAGTTAATGATGATTATGATGGTGTTGTTGCTTTACATTATAGCAAATGTAATTTTGTTGTTGGAGTGGTTGAAATATCTGATTTGATCACCAAATTTTGTCCGCTTCCCAACGTTAGTGGCTAATGAGGATTTTGATTTTCTTATTTTCCATTTTCGTTTGCTGTGAAAGCCGTCATTAACTCTTGGTGAGTGAGTCAGGGTTGATGTTCATATTCTTTTCATTTTACATTTAATAACTGTCTCTAAATTACGATAATGTCGAAGGTCATCGTATCTTTAAAAGGTCGTTATGCTACTTTTTAAATTGATTTTGTTTTCTGTTTTCTGTTTTAGTTATTGTATTCCCATCAATTAGAAGTTGATAAAATCGAACCCATAATTTTCGATATATGTATATACATATGTATGTATTTAAGATGTCTTAATTATATGTTGGTTATTTTCAGTAAATTTGTTTTGATTTCACTTAATTTACTCCTTTTTCTTGATATTCTAATATGTACAATCTATCGCGTACATATGTACGTGTGTTTGTGTGTTTTATATTCGTATTTAAGTTAATATACACTATTGAACAAAATAAAGTGCAAATGTAAAATATTGGATGATAACCGAATAAATATGCAGGGATATTATAATAAGCAGAACTTAGTAGCTCTCCCCTTACTAAATATAACCTCACAAATATTTTAGTCTTTTAGTCTCTGACGAAATTGCCACAAAAAATTACCCTTGTCCCAGACATATCCACCGGATATCAAGTTGAAGCCGTTGTCGAAAACTATTAGGAACCAGATAGTAAAAAATTAGAAAGTGTAATGAAATGCAAATTGTCCAAAAAAAGAACATATTCAATATCAGAAGCAAAAGCAGCCCTTTAGCTCTGCAGGATTCGAAAATCAAACGAAGTTTAAAAAATGAATGAGGGAAAGCTCAAGACTACAAAGCATAAAGATGATCGCATATTAATCCTAGCGAAAAATAATAACTTTTTTCTACTTCTATGGTGATGTAGGAAGAACTAAATTTAAGTCTTCCGTCTCGTACAATACGAAGAAGGCTTAGCCAGAGCAGTCTCAAAAGTTTTTACAAAAAAAAAAAAACCTTTACTATGACACATAAATATAGGAATGCCTTGGCCTTTGCCAAATGTATGTAACTGTGGCAGAGTCATATTTGAATGGAGTGATTTATCCAGATGAGTCGTAATACAAACTAAAAAAATTAAAAACATGTAAAAAGAGTACGTGAGCCCTCAAAAAACATAAATTAAACATAAAGCATGTTGGTTTTCTTTCTTGGGAGTGGGTCGCATAGTCGGGATTGAAACATATATGACTGGTGAGCATTGTGTTAAGAGCAGTGATATGATCATGGGCTTGTGGTACTGTAGGTTACGACAAGATAATGACCCCAAACATACAAGCAAGGTCGCAAAGAACTACTCTGAACGCAGTAGAAGACCTATGGACCAAATAAGATAACAATATTCCAATGGAATATCGAACATTAACATTAAATATTTTAAGAGGAAATGCATGCCGAATTGAAAGAGGTTCCTATAAAAATTTTTGAAAAACTTGACTTCAAGTATACATAAAAGACTTTGTAAGGTTGCATTTAATAAAGGAGGAGCTACTAAGTTCTGATTATTATATCATCCCTTCATTTTTCTGCGGTTATAATCCAAGATTTTGCATTTGCACACTATTTTGTCGAACTGTTGGCAGGGAGCATTTTCATTTATGTTGCTTTGTTGCAAAAGTTTAATTGAAATATATAAGTGTTTATGTTTTTTATATTGAAATGTAAACGAAACTAATAAATGCAATAAATTTTTTAATAATAATATTGAGTTGTAACAAAGGTAAATTGCACTTTATTTTGTCCAATAGTGTATGTGCATGTTTCGTTGCGTTTGAGTGTGTATATCCGTGTATGTGTGCGTTTGTGTTAATGTTTGAAAATAATAACTTAAATGCCCACAGCTGAAATTATATGTTTTCAAAACAAATTCATAAACTAGAATGTAAATATTCATATACATTGTAGGTATATTTTATCGTAATGGAATGAGAAGAAAAAGGAAAAAAACCAATTTATGCTACTTGATGACAACAGAAATAATAATATATCAACTCACAGTTGAATTAAAATAATATATTCATATTTAATAGAGACCATGTGGTTGAAATACAACAACAATACTTACATTTCAGTTTCCTCAACACGTATACATACATGTCAAGTATCTATAAAACGTTTCTTTTTAACTGGTAAAAATGTACGCTTCAACACCTTTAGGCAGATACATATATTGACAAATTTGTATTTGTAAATAGCTGATCATTAATCGTGCGTCGCTTTGGTGTGGTAAGTGAGACACCTGCCTACCAACCGAGAGGTCCTCGGTTCAATCCCAAGCCAGACCGTCTGACAATTTTGAACAGCGAGTGGTTATGAGTATTTACATTATGAAAAACTTTTCTAACTGATGCATCTGGCGCGGCTTAAACCGCAGGTCCCTTTCAATAATTGTAAAAATTGAATCGGCCGTAGCTCATTGATTGAGAGAAGTCCGTCTTGCTGCATTTAGAATGTCGTTAACCAGTATGATGGAGTAAAGTTATCTTATTAATCGTGTTGAATTTAAAAATGTTTGAATTCATCGAAATCCTAAAAGGCACCATTCCAGTGTATAACAATATATTAGGATTTTGCTTATGTACGAGTATATGAATTTTCCATCCATACTATCAATTCTATTGTGTGAAAAAAATTTTTTAAACTGTTATTTGTTCCATAGAATCTTTTATAACAAAAATCGGGCTACATAGTCATGTTCAAATTTCTCGTGCATGAAAAATTGTGGTAAATAGTTCTGCTCCGAAACATTAGAACAAATAAAAGTGAGATATGACCCAAACACGTGTACTTTGGAAAAACAGCATACATTTATAGACTTCTGTTTTGAATAAACAATATACATATCTCGTGAGTTGGAGCGTTATTCATTCAAAGACAGACTAGACAAAATATTAAATGTATTGTCGAGTACTAGAATATGTTTTTGGAATTTTCGAAATACATACCTCAAAAATCTTGAGTTACGGGTAAAAAGCCAAGTAACCTTAGGGAATCTATGTGCTTATCTTTCGCAAACACATTTTTCATTCTATTCTTCAAGTTTAGAGCTGTTTTTGCGCAATAATTTATATAGAAATCGTACTATTTAAGAATTAATTAAGAAACTATATAGTTGTGAGTAAAATTAGTCTTAGGTTTTTGAAATCCATTGGAAATGATATATAAGTATAGATGGATGTTTTAAATATTGTTTTATTTTAATATACATACATATTATATTCGTCTTCTCAATTTTTCTTTTTTTCATTAAAATATGCCTTAAAAGCCTTTCCTAAACATATCTTCCTACAAAACTTGAGTGTTACTATTTCGATGTATAAATTTTATCTGTGCTTTATAATTGTTGGAATAAAAAAAAAAAACAAAAATAGTGGAAAATATTAAATAACTGTGAGAGTTTTTAGCGAATATGCGCTTTTTGATTCCTTGCCGAAAGTTTAAAGTGAGCAATGAATGCATTTACACAATATAGTGATGTTTTATCCATTCGTCAAATGAGAGGGTTTCCATTCTGATGTACAGAAATACTATAAGAATGTAATGAAAATTTGTGTCTTATTAACTTGAAATAAAAATACTCAATGCTATGCATTGTTGCAGACACATTATCGTAAGTCAAGAACAAGTGGATGACTGTAATATTTGCTTGCATACATTGCTGGCGTTGTTCGTGCGACACCGTTTGTCGTTCTAAAGCTTATATATTATGTTATAACACCTCTCTTGTTATGTAAAAAGCAGATAACAGTTTTTTGTTCGTTAAATTTTTTCGTAATTTTCACAGTAAAAGAGCACAGGAATAGATATAATAAACGACCTACCTTAACGTAAAATTGAGAGAAATATTCTCTGAAAATACAAATTCAATATTAATTCTACAAAAAAAAAAAAAAAAAAATTTAATTAGAAAAAGAAATTGTTACGATCTTAAAAACGCTGAAGAGTTTTGAAAGAATTTATTTCTATTAATTTAACAAAATCATTTATTAAACAGATTTGAAATTTTTATAAATTCATGTGAAGAACTTATCTCTAGTGCGCATGTGATTTTTTCTTTTTTTTTTAATTTGCTTTAGTTCCTCAATTTGTTACTTTGTCATGTAGAATTTGTTGGAGCATATTATAACATGTACATCACTTGCTTATATGTATGTATATCGCCGAATAACATTTCAGCTGGAACTCTAAATTCTAACAAGTTGAAGAGACATTCGGGCGCTATTGTCCTAAGAATAAATGTTAGAAAAAATTACGGAAAATGCAAAAAGAAAATGAGGAACGAAAAAAAAAAATAAAAAAATAAAGAAATACTGGCCTACAACAATGAATATGTTACACACGACTTAACACAAAATAAGTGAAATATTATACCAGAAGAATAAGCATAAATCTCATTGGCTGGTTAGAAAGAATAACGACTGGGAAATAAACTCAACAACACGGCGCATCTAACTTGTGATTAGTTCTTTACAATTTGTTTACAAGTAGACCCAGAGCCGGCAAATCTTTCTGAGTGGCACGAAGGAAACTAATTTTATTAATTAAATAAAAAAGAACGAATTTTGAATTTTTTACTAAAATTAATTTCTTCAATCTAAATTGTATACATACGTTGTATGTATGTATGTACATATAAAAGTAGTAAAAAAATGTTGAAGAAGTAATTACTAAATAATAACTTATGTATTTGAATTTTATACTGGATTGTTTATATTTTAGTTATAAATTTTTTTTATATATTCAGAACTCATAAATCAATAACTTTGACAAACATTAGTGGTTTTGCATTTTTAAAGCACTTTTTTTACTGTATTCTTATCTTATCCACTTAAACGCTGCCAGAAACCAAATACATATTCATGTTCATATTCATATGCTCCAGAAAATATTTAACTATTTGTTAAGTTTCATTCATTTATTCCTTTTCTATAACGAATTTTAAAAATCTTAAATATTTTTTTTTTATAAACAGAAAAGAAAAAATTTCAAAAAATTAGTATTAAGACAGGATGATGTAGGCCCTCCATTGTAAGGTTATTTAATAATATGTTTGCGTACATACATATACATATGTATGTATTAACTATGTTACGAAACCTATAAAAAAATAATAACAATTTATAACTTAATTTTTCTGCAATGGTTTAGTTTAATAATCGTTAGTTTAAAAATCGTTTAAAAACTCCTTTCAGCCTAAATGCAAAATTCATTTTTTGGACTCGCACTTGTATTTCTTTCCTGAAAATCTTGGTGGAGAATCTGATAAACATGGTGGATGATTTCATCAAGATACTTATGTGGCATATAGAAAGGCGATACAATGGAAAATGATCGGAAAGAATGCCGGCAGTTTTTTGTTGGTCGATCTGACGATAAACTCCAACTGAAAATATGAAAGTAGAAAAAAACACAAACTTGATTCAAGATAACTTTTTAATGGAAAACATACATATGCTATATGCGTATGTATTGTTTCCTACCAGACATTTCCTTTCATTATGTTTGTGTTGCCTACTAATGCATTAAAAATTTTTTGTCGTAGTTAGGTACCTTCCTTTATAGGTTACATATCTGGCTTTAATTTAAATGCATAAATGTAAATATTATATTTTAATAATTATTGTATAACTTTTTGGAAAAAAAATAAAAAAAAAATTTCTTCTAATTTTGCAAGAAAACATTTTTTCGCTAATTTTGGTCAAAGTTAGGTACCTGCATTTAATTTTGAATAAAATCAGCAATAGCCAATCGATTTTCAACATTTAAAGCTTATTTTATTCTAAACATTTTAAGCTTTGATTTAAGTGCTTAATATCTACAATTTTCGTTCTGAAATTTTTATTATGAGTTTTTTTAAAAAAAAAAAAAAAAAAACAGCTAAGTTTTAAATAACTCCGAAACTGTTGAAAATACAAAAAAATAGTGTTCAGGTGATTTACAGGAAATTTTGTTACTAAGCGTTAATTGTTTGTTGTTAATTGCATTAAAATCGGTCAAGTCGTTTTGAAGTTATGATAAATTATATTGACATAATTACCATATTTTGGGCGAAATATTTGCCACGCCCATAAAAAAATTTGAGTCCGATGGAAAAAAACTGAAAAAAGATTTAAATTCAGCGCATCAAAATCATTATGTTCCATATAGTTTTATTTAAAGACGTTCTTTGCTATAGCCCAGTGTTTTGAATAGAAGAGCGGTTAACAAGTTTTCAAGACAACCATCTTTTTCTTCTCTTCTTCTCTCTTCTGATATGCAGAAAATAGATCGTTAACCCCACATTGAAGGTTCATTGTTCGTGCCTTATCTGAATCCACATTGAAGTTTTCGTTTTGTACGTCGTTAACTTTATTAGGAACTTCACAAAATTTTTTTCGAAGAGGTTTAACTATTTTTTCACAATCACTTTCGCCATGATTGTCTTCTACATTATCTTCTACATACATTATAGTTGAACTAATAATGTCGTCATCGGATAATGGCACTTCTACAAGTAGTTCCGCTAAATCATTATGGCTTAGAGAATCAAATTCTTGGCCTCCAGTTTCGCGAACCAGGATTAAAATTTTATCTGGTAATGTTGGTTTTTCCTGATCAGTGTTGCTACCAAAACAATCTTGATATACAGCATTTTAACATGCATTTAAGGCTTGCGGTTTGGTTACAGCAGATACAGCCCAGTGCCTAATAATAGCATTCGATATCGAGTCTGAGATCTAGTGAAAACTCGTAAACGTTGTTCGATAATAATATATTGTTACGAAAATAAAAATACAACACTGTATTGTGGGATTTTGATATGTTTTGTGTAACCCTGTCAATTTGGCAGCACTACCACATCGACCATCTCTACGTTACATTTGAATTAACGGATATGTAAATAGAAGATGGTCGATATTTCCTGAACCTTTCAAACTGTAGACAATACGGTATATAATGAAGCTGCTTTGCCTACGTAGTTAGTTATCGTTTGGCTGTCAGTAAAAACAGTTGTGTTAGAGCGGAAATAAAAGTGTTGTATAAACGAATATTAAGCGTTGTATTAAAAAAACTGTATAAAAGTTATACTGAAGTAAATAAAGAAACTGTAACAACAACAATATACAATCAATTAATAGTAAGTTTTAGGGATAAGTTTAAAAAATATTGAATTAAACAAAAAAAAAAAATGTTTTCTGATTTCAATGAACAATAAATACAAATAAATGAGAACAAATAAATTTAAATTCATACTTAATTCAATTTAACGATTTAATTGATTTATAAAAGTATAAATAAACTCCTATTAATGTTAATAGTATTCCTTCTCTTTGCTTTTGTTTTATACACAACTTACCTCACATTGGTATGTATGTTGTGATTATTTTTTTAAATTTGATGAATTCATTCACAACAAGTATGAAATTTCGATACGATAGCAATCGAATGCAGTAATTGGAAAACTTGATACGTATCGATATCGAAAGCGTTAATTCGGCCCAGAACATTGCAATCGATTGTAAATTTGTATTGTAATTTTTTCCACACTTTGTTTAATGTTAAGGTTTCACTTTCAAGTAGGGTTGCCAGACGTACTGTTTTTATCAGTACATGTACAGATTTTTGTTGACTGTATTGATTTACGCATAACATGTAAATCAGTACTGATTTTTTCATGTTTGTAAAGGGTAAATTTTGGAATAAAAATCAGTAAAAAAGTGAAGGGTGGGTAAATTTGAGGTTTGGAAGTAAATTGACTTAAAAACACATCGTTCTGACAAATTGAGTTTTATTCAAACCAATACAAAATAGAAATATTGAAATTAATAATGGTATATAATGTCCACATCTAGCACGTCGGCAACCGTCCACTCTTTTCAAAAAATTTTGAACCACATTTTTTAACAATGCTTCGCTTAACTTGTCAATGCAGCGCCGAATTCCATATTTCAGAGTGTCAGTTGTTTGTGATTTGTTCACGTAAACACGGTCTGTCAAATGTCCATAGAGAAAATAATCCTGCGGCGTTAAATCAATCAACATCGCCAAATCGAGATTTTAGGCGACAGGGAAATTTCTCATGCAATAACTGAATTGTTTTGCTGACTGTGCGGCTTGTGGCGGCGTCTTACTGAAACCAAAGGTCAGGACGCTGACGACGTTTCCTTGCACATTTTAAAAAATATACGGTCCGCTGATGCCGCCTAACCACAAACCACATCATAGGTTCACTTCCTTTGGATGTAATGGTTTTTCGAGGACTGTTTGAGGATTTTGTAAGCACCATATGCTACAGTTTTGTTTGTTTACATAACCGCACAAAATATTTTTGAAACCATTCACTAAACAAAGCAGATGTTACTCAATTTTTGGGATTCGCCATCCAATGAACATTTTAAATCTTTATCTTAGAGCGCTCTTGGTGTCTAAAACGTATTTACAACTAGTGGTTCCAACATTCTATTACTCGAAGCATTGCACTGTTAGTCTTTTGCAAAGTAGGTTCTACTTGAAAATTTTTTTTTTTCGAAATAAGTCGGTTTCATCTGGATTGGATACTTGATTTGGCGTTACCTCCTATTTGAATTATTATTTTTTTATTTTTCTCGGTAATTCGCGAATGCGAATGTTGTGAAGATTATTTTTTTTACTTGCTGAAAATTCTTTAAGCGTAAATGTTGTTGGATCTGATTGTTCTATCTGTTTATGAAATACTAGAGCTTTTTCTTTTATCATATGTATGTATGTATATTCACTCATGGGAATCCCCACTTTTCAATTGATGTCTCTCTTGAATAAAAAGAATATTTTGGTTAAGTTTTGTACCATATATTACCGATTCTCCTATAGAAATCTCATTGTTTTTAATCGAACTTATAGTCGATTCACCTCCATAGTTTGTAGTCCTCACCATGTGCTGCGTATTTTGCTCCATTTAAAATACCTTCTAGAATTTCAATTTTCACTCATGTTTTTTCCATGGCAATACTATCTCTAAAACGAAACATTTTTGCCACAAAAACATAAAAATGAAAAATAAATATATATGCATATGATCGCAAAGATGGAAAAGAAAGTAAACAGACCTCCGTCAATATAAAAAATTATATAAAGTTATCTATTTAAATTAAGAAAATCTGCAAACACCATATCAGAAAACAAATTACAAAATCAAGAACAACCTTTATTATATAATAAGAAAAATAAAAGTGAGAGAACTGTTGTTAGCGAGGCTAGCAATGGTCGTCCTCCAAAAATTACAGAAGCAGATGAACGACGAATCGCGCGTGAGTGAAAAAGAATCCCAAAATTAATGCATCTACACTAGACAAAAGTACAGAGAAGCACTACTAGTGCTATTTCAGTAACACCGTTAACAAGAAGAAATATTTAAAAACATCACGATTCCCATGCTAGATTTGCCAGACAGATACTCCACATTTTTGCTGATAAAAGCAAATAACAAATATTTTAGCTGTGATGGAAGGTTTTAGTGTATCGGAAACCCAATACAGAGTTGGAAGAGAGAAATATTGTACCAACTGCAAAACGCGGCTAAGGTGGTGTTATGATCAGTGGGTGTATGGCGGCATTAGGTGTGGGAATTTAGCATTTATTGATGTCATTATGGATCACCACAAATACATTGTGACAGATCGCTGAAAAATTAGGACTTTGCGACCAATTTCAGTTCTACCCATATAATGATCCTAAGCTTTTGGTCATCCATACAAAGCTTTGCCTTTTATATTCCCAGATATAAATCCCATTGAATATTTGTGAAGTCTCTTGGAGAAAAAAATTAGATCCTGCAAGAATAGTGAGTGAAATTGGTGACATATGCCAGAACGTTTAAGAGAGGTTACAAAACCTAAACGAAAAGTAACTCGTTTTTAAACCAACAATAAATATTTTATATTTTAAGAATATTCTCCATGTCGAATACTTCTTTTGCTGACATTTTTTTGTTTCTTTAATTTTATTTCTTAATTACACGTTATATTGTCTTTTATTAACTACTAAATAAATTTGTAATTTCATGTCAAATAGTTTTTTTTGGGCACTGTGTGTATACATATCGTCATGTTAATTTAGAACGATCGTAATTAACATTTTTTTAAATAGGCAGGAGGTAAACAGAACTTAACTCAATCTGCAATAGAATAATAATAGAATAATAGAAAACAAGTTTTAATGCAGTCTCAAATTAAAAACAAAACAAATGTGGCGTAGTTTGTTAATGTATGTACATATATATTAAAGACTAAAAAGTCTTAAAACTTAAACTTCTAGTGAGATTACAAATTTAATGAGTAATAGTTAATGAATACAATTTAACAGAGAAACAAAATTAAAAACAAGAAAAAGAAAAAAAAAGAAATTAATTGGGAAAAAATCAAAATAATCAAATTCAAATACTATACAGATAGAGAAGACCAAAGGGAAACAATATAAATTGAAGCGAATTATGTATATAATTGCAAAACTGATGAATAAAAAACAGGAAGAATAGACATACTAAACAATTTACAAGACAAAAACATATGTACATACATACTATATATACATACCCGTATGTATATTATCAAGATAAAAATCCAAGAAGCTCAAGTTTAAACCGCCTTGCGCTGCGAATAATCTGAATCCAATTCGGTAATCAGATGAAGCTTTTCTTTTTTCAATTCCTTGAAAACAAAACAAAAAAATTGCTAGTTAGGGCTTTTCTTAAAGCATGCAAAAATATATATAAAATAATATATGACAAAAATTCAATGCATACTATGTACATATGTATGTATTTTATTGTATTGTGATGTGAAGTCATTTAGGGCTATTTTCTTGCAAGTTTTTTTCCAGATGAGTTACGCCTTTTCTTAAATTATCTATAAGAACGTAATTTTTTCGAGGGTTGCAATATTTTTTTGGGATGCTGTATTTAAGGACATTCTATCGGAATATGCCAAAAACCAAATTTTAAAAAAAATGATTAAATTAAATTTTGTTATATATACTTACATACATATGTATTAATCGTTTTTAAAAAATCTAATAATATTTTTAATGACAAATATGATGGGGAAGTTAATAAGGTCCGGGGACTATTTGCCTTTTTAAGTATTAAATTTTTCTGGGATATTAAACCATTGAAATTTAATTGACATTAAAGAAAAATCTTTATTATCAACTCAAATAGCGACCCTATTTCCATTATGCTATAGACTATCAATGAAATGACTTTAATTGGATTGGTTATAAGTATTTGTTTTTCTAAAGCAAATAGCTGGAGATTGACAAATGAGTTTCAATGTGTTGGTGAAAACAATAATAAATATTGTTTTGAAAGCTCAGAGTAAGAGACACCATTCTCGAAAATATTGCTTATAGAACTTCGCCGAAGCCTGTTGTAGTATGAAATCTATTCTGTTTAGTTATTTTATTTTCATTTATTATTATTATTTTTTTTTTCTTAAGAAGGTTAAAAGTGTATCGTCTGGTAAGATTAAGCTCTAAAACCAATGTATATTCTTTTTGCACAATTACATATAATATTATATGGAGGGCAAAAGTAGTGGATTCATTTGTTTAAAAGTAAAATATATTTTGAAACTATTTTCGTAACACATTATCTATGTATGTATGTACTCGTTAATGCATGCATGTCTCTTCCAGCGTGGGTTATAAAATTTTCAAATACAAACTTTTTTATTTGGTACAAGTATAGCAGAAGATTATATTTCCTGCCTTTAACAATCGAATATATTTCTTTTTATAGATGTACATACAGATGTGCATATGAACTACATATGTATATTGCTTCGTATCACGTTTAGAAAAGTATAAACTTTAAAGATGTTACATGTTTAAAATACTTCTTTTTTCTCTTTTTAACCTGAATTTGAGTAGATTTTTTCCTTTTAGACTTATGTATATAAATACAAATGTACACATATACATACTTATACTGTATATATGCGTATGTATTTTTCTGCAATTTTTATATTTCTCTTTAAAGTACACAGTATGTATCTAAAAAAAATTATATAGTGATTTAGACATATATACGTATATACATACGAGTACATACATACATACATACATACATTCATACAGTATGGGACAAAACATATGCACGAACTTCTGGATAATACAAAATGTCACAATAAAAAGAGCAAACACTTTTGGAATTTAAACTATTTGGTTTATTTATAAAGTTAATCATCTAAATTCAATAAAAATGTAAATAAACACAAAATATTCCTATTGAATTTAGAAAAATCATTTCGTACGTTGAACGCAATTTTTTGAATGTAACAAATCATAAGCACGTCTCCGATAAATTCACTTAAAATATTAATTTTACCAATATCTAGTTGCATAGCCTTTATTATTATTATTTTATTTTTTTTTTTGTAAAGTTCTTTACATGTTTATGTTATTGACTCGATTAGATTCGATAATGTTTCATTCAATGCAATTTTCACCAGTCAATTAAGTTCGTCCTTATTTCTGCAATTATCGCGGTTTATTTTGAGATCGAAAATATCCAACTGTTTTTCGGGGGTATTGAGATCTGCCGACTTCGCTAAACATATTAAAACGTTGACTTGTTTCCTTACAAAACACTCTTTCACTAATTTATCTGTGTATTTTGGATTGTTGTCCCGTTGATAGCTCCAATCAAATGGTATTTTCTCCTCTGCATGCGGTATCAGTACGTATTCCAGAATATCCTTGTAGACGAATCGATCCCTTACACCCTTTATTTTGTGTATTGGTCCGATTACATGGCCAACATGCATTCAAAGACTAAAACGCGCTCTTCTTTATTTTTTATCGTGTTTTTGTTTATTCAGTTTTACAGGCTAAATTCATAAGAACGTCTTAAATAAAGCTTAGAACCATCAGAAAAGAGTAAGGTCTTCCTTTAAAAGTTTACATAAGTTGACTTGCTCCTTTGTAAATTCAGTTCTGATCAATCTGTTTTTATCAGTGGTAAATAGTGTTTTGCACTTCGACATGATACTAATCCACCGGCTACAGGTCGTGCTTGGATGCACCTAATCGAAACATTTAATTTTAATTTAATTTTATTTTTTGATTAAACGGAGTATCGCCTGGTCGTTTCGTTTGCTGGTTTTCAGGGATCGACTACTATGTGTACGGTTGCAGCCTGATTGATGTCACTGATTCATCTCTATTATATTAATTAATTATTTTTTCTTCTAATACACATTTGAATTTTATTTAATTATTCCTTTAATGTCGAAAGGATCGTTTGTGTTATTGCACTATTTTTGACGCATGCAAAATAGCTATTTCGTAATTTTAACAACAATTTTTTCTGATACAAATTTGTTTTTCTTTGTTTTTCTTAGTAAAAGGAGGATAATTTAAATTAAAATTTGAATGAGATTTTTTATGTTATGAATATATATGACAGTAAGTGCAACCTCGTGCATATGTTTTGTCCAATACTTTATGTACATATATAGTGAAATAAATTTAAAAAGGGTTTAAATATTTCAATTTTTACAAAACACATACATACATATTTATTATTACAAAAATAAGATAAAAAAAATCGACGCTAACTTTTTTGTTTTACAATAAAAATATTTTATAAAATATTTTATATTTATTTATTATGTTTTATATATTTTTTAATTATATTTTATTTTATAGAAAAGTAAAATTGCTTTAGAAACTGATATGCTTACAACTAAAGATTTTATGAAATGTGTAATGGAAAAGATTTCTACCTTTTTCAGAGATTATTATCAAAAATAATAATACTTATCTAAGAAAATTAAAGTCGTTACATACATATCTGTATGTAATTATCGCAAATCCTATATATGTATGCATTTACATTTGGTATATCAAATCAAACAGAGTGCACTAAAACTCGCCTAAAACAGAAATAGCAAAAATATAAAACTATTTGCGATTATACTAAAGATGGGCTTGTAATTTTTATATAAAAGATGAATATTTTAAAAATGCATAAATTTTAAAAATATTTTAATAATGCGTTTGTACTTAATATAATAAAGATTGTTTTCATAATTTCACTTTGCATTTGATTGCTGTATATCTTATTATAAACTGCCACAGTGAGACATCAGTGCCCTCATTTTTATATACACTCATATTCATATGAACGTACAGATATAAAAAAGCTGCTGGAAAGTACTCGAATGTATCTACCGAATAAATAACAAAATCAACAACATGTTCTAAGTATGTTTAAAGTTGAATTTTCTTAAGAAATTCTCTTGAGCATTTTGTGAATTTTCCGTACACATTTATATATATATTATTTTGTTTTATGCTTTTATTTTGTTTGTTAGTTCTTTTCCAGATATGGCATCATAAATTTAAAATAGATTGAATCCGGTTCAAAGTGATATGAAAGGTCAGAAATCTAGTCGTTTATTTGAAACAAAAAAAAAAAAATGCTCATATTTACCTATTTTCTTTTTAAATTATATGATATCGCAACAAAAAATAAATAAATAAGTACATAAATAAATAAAAGGTTACATTAATAATCGCAGCTCTAAGTTTTTAAGATTTTGTCAAAAACAATTGTACAAGATAATTAAGTATACATTAATTACATCATATACGAGTAGATGATATACATACATATATATTTCCTATGAGGATCATTTAAGTTCGATAAATATTAGTTAAACTTACATACATACATACTTAACCTCTTTCAATATTTGTGATATACATACGTTTTTTTTTGTTTTATGAATGTATTTTTGGTTACTTTGCCTGTGCATTTGCATCGATGCTGAAGCTTATTAAACCCTTAACAATTGTTTGTTTATAGTTTTAGTTATATCCATAGATATATTTGTATATACATACATACATACATACATACATACATACGTACATACTTATATTACTTTATATACGTACATATGTATGTATTCGATTGTATTTGTGTTTATGTTTATACTACATGTCGATGTATTCTCTCTTTGTATAAAGGCGTTCAGGTGGAAATTTACATGTGCTGACGAGTGGCATATGGGTTGCATGCAAATAAATTGTACCAGCATATGGATGGTAGTAGAGATGTAGAGATGGTAGTAGAAGAAAAAGCCGAATGTGTACAATCGTCGCATTGATACTATGCATTACAATACAAATGTTCTTATGTATGTTTATACACTACTATCTGTGTTTGATGTACCTATCTATGTATGTATGTATGTACATTAGAGTGTCCCTTAAAAATCAAAAGTTGGAAATATTGAGACAGAACACATTATTGAGAAAGCGCATATTTCGCACTTAGAGACTCCGTCGCTTATTTAAAAAATGACGTGGTCCAAAAACAATACAATTATTTGTTGCGATAATGTTGTTATTAAAAGACAAGCTCAGTTTTTTTTAAATATAATTCCAATATTCATTTATTTAAATACCAGTTTAGGATTATAGCTCAAATGCGTCAAATCAGTCAATCAGTCAATCTTTTTAAGTTTGCCGTTTAAAAATTCTAGAAGTTACATTAACGCCATATTTACATATTTTATAAATAATCGCTTTGATGTAGAATAGTCACAGTAGTGTTCCAACATTATTTTTTTTTTTCAAACGGTCCCCGCCCATCATCTACCCACCCTCAACAGACCGCAGTGGGCATCGTCGCCATGACGTAGGCATGATGACACTTACACGCTACAGGCAGAGCTGTAACGGATATAAACATTTAGAACATTGTTCTTGAATTAAAAATGCTTTTCAAACACATATTGACTGGAATATTAAATTAATTAATCATTTAAATAAATAATTATGTATGTGCTTTAAAAAATCGCAAAAAAAACACAAACACAAACAAAAACAAAAACATGTGCACATATTGTAAACAGTAATAATATGTTCATATCTACAAGTGATGAAAATAACAATTAAACTCGTAAGGCTAGCGAAATAGACTGTTTTTGCAGCAAAAAAGAGACGAAACTTCGAGGTGACAATTAATAGAGAGTAATATTACACAACAGTTTGAAAGAAATCCGGAATATAAAGTTGCAATCTATCCGGATTATAGAGTACAAAATGGAATGAAAAATTATGTCCGTATTACCGAAATATCCGGATGAGCGAGGTCCGGATTATGAAGGTTTTTCTGTAATCAATCCTACGAAAAGATTTATTAATATACTAACGAAAATAAATATAAATTTACAAATTAGTTTTAAAAGCCAAACTACGTTTAATACTACAGACGCCCCAATTAAAGTCAATTATATCATAATGTAAGTAAATATCATTGCATAATCCAACGAATTCTGTAAAACATCTAACCGGGAGGTTATGTATAATTCAAGGCTAGAAGTAAAAATCAATACCATCGATATCATCGGTAAAAAGATTGCAAACAAAACAAACATCTGAGACTGATGAGGGCATGATCAAAAAAGTTAGAAATGATCTCTAACGGGTATACTCATAAGGGATTGTATTCCTGCGAAAAAACCATATGCTTACATTTCCTCAGGATGAGATCCATCAAATTTATTCTGCACCAATAAACAAACACATCAAGACTTCGTTGCAAAACAGTCTGCCCGAGATCATTGGAAGTATAAAATAATTTAACACTATTAGCGTACATAATAATAAGACAGTCAGATAATACGTCATGAGGTCATTTGAAAATAATAAGAATAATAGCGAACAGAAATGGCCACCTTGCGGAAGCAGCATACTAAGTCCCAGACAATAGATTCCTGAAAAGAACTCTCTGAGAGTTAAGAGTTAATCCAACAATGAAGTCTACCAAGAATACCAATCATTGTAAGTTTATGAATATTTTTACGTTTTAACCTTTTTAAAATGTTTGAGTTCGTTTAAATTGCGTTTAAAATAAAATAAATACCGTTTTAATTTATTTGTTTTACTGTTATATTTTTATTTACTACACAACAGCTTTTATACAGTTTACAACAACTTAATATTCGCTTGTACAACACTTTTTATTTCCGCTTTAACAAGTATTTATCTTACGATAACCAAATAATAACTAACTGACATGTAAGTTACAATAAGCAAAGTTATAATAAGCGACTCCAAATAAAAGAAAAATCATCCAATTCTAAAGACTAGTTGAAGATAAGCTTCAAAGGAGCATTTAAAAAAGCAGCACTGTTCCCAAGACATAGGCAGCAATCCCATCAGACCCTGGCAAGTGTGCAGAAAAAGAATCAAAAACAGACTCTACAACAATCCGATTGCCCATACCATATTCCATATTCGAAATCTCATAATAATCTAAATTAGTATACAAATGTACTGCCTTTTTTTCATATTTGTACTGTTTTTGTACTGATTTTTATTTCCAAAATTTCTTCAGCGCATAAAATTGTATTGTATTGTTGCTTATTCTCTTAGACAAGCCCAGTGAAGTATTTGTGGAGCTATAAAAAACAGTTTTGACTAAATGGCCCTTATCATGTGTATTTTTTGTCAATATTTTGTGTTTTAAGTTAATCATTCTACTAGCAAAAGTCTAATTTTACCCAAAACAACTTCTTGAGGATATTGTTAGCCAATGTCACTATGAAAATGGACTAAGAAATTGGAAAAGGATAGCTTAGTAGATAACCAAGTGCCTTCAGAATCCTATAAGTATAAATAGAACCATCTGTAGAAACTGTAATAACTTAAAGAAAAATAAAATAAAATTGAGAAGATCTGATGCCACTTTGACTTTGACAGGGACTGAAATCTTAATCGAACTCGAACGGGTTCAGGATACAATCTTCACATAACATGAAGTAAAAAGGGCATTTTATTTTTCTATTCAAGAATTTGCAAGTGGAAAAGGAAGAGAGTTTTATAGGAGAATCAATCTTTTGTTCTTCAGTAGGCGATAAAGATTTTCTCGAACAAATTCAAAAAAGAACAAAAGATTTTATAAATCAAATTCTTCGAATGTAAATGTCCCCCGTTCGATTGATAGCTTATTTAAAAATTAAATTGCAATGTATAAAAAATATTAGAGACTGGGAAAACAAAAAATTTATTTTGTCGCCACAAAAAACAAATTTTAAAGAAGAAAAGTTAAAAGTACTCGTATGTCAATTATAAAATTAAACGAAAATTTCTTTCAAAAATAAATAAATTTTGTACTCAGAGAACATTTGTACTTTTTTATATTTTGAACCCAACCCGAATCCTGAACTGTACCCAAAACTGAACCCATTTTTTACACATTTTCAGTACCTGGTATAAACATATATATTCTTCATACAAATATATACAAGACGACGATCAAAATACGGTTTTTGTTTTCAACGAAATGTGTACTGATTTTTTCTGTTCTTTGATTTCAAATTTGGCAACCTTAAGATAATAGGAAGAATTGTCATAAAAGGACTTCAGGTCTCTAGCAAAGTTTAACACGGTTCTATCTCTCTCTATGCATTAAATCTAATTCTATCGCCAATGATGAAATTCATCCAAAATTTGTCAAATACATTTTGCCATATGTAATTGTAGACATAACACACCTTATTAATACGAATGGGCTAAAATAATACCTGTGTCTAAGCATGATAAAAACTACCGCCCATTCGCAATATTATCATTAATACACTATATATGCAGATGACTCAATATTCTGTGCTGTCCGAGAGGCAAACTGGTTTGAGGCCTAATCACAGTTGTATTTCTGCTCTTATTGATATATCGGAGGAGTTGCGGTCATTCTAAGGCATTTGACACCGTTGAACATATTATAATCACGTATCTCGGATACTGCTATTAAGCTAATATCATCGTACTTATGTGTCATCAGTCTATTTGTGTATCATGGTTGTAGCATGTCCAACAGTTCCTCAATTTCGAGAGGTATGCCACAAGGCTACATACTTGGACTACTATTATACACAATTCACTGTAATGATCTGTCCTTAAAATTTGAAGTTCTGTAATGTACAGATGTATGTATAGATAAATTAACTTATGACTTAAAAAGTGTGTTTGAATGGACGTCAATGAATGGTCTCTGCCTTAATCCGAAGAAGTCAAAGGCTTTGATAATAGGCAAGGTGAATTCTATTACACAGTTTGGATAATGTCAAAAACCTAGGAGTTATTTTCAACAACAATCTTAGCTGGCTGAACCATATCAATACAGCTTGTGGAAAACGTTTGCCATGCTGCGAAATCTTTGACTAACACAATACTTAACACCGTTTAAAATTCGTATGCTACTCGTTAAAACCTACTTCATACCCTCATAACTGTACCCACGGATGTTAGCTCTTTTCTAGTTGCAATTCGATAAGTAAGAATGATCTAAGAATCACGTATAACAATATTGCTAGATATGTATATGGTCGTTCGAGGTATAGCAGGATATCTGAATTTTCATACAAAATTTATAATATACTTACCTTTTGAAAATTTGCTGAAATGCCGCACACTAATATACTTACACAGAATCATATATACTAGAAAACCTCTTTATCTCTACAAAAAATTGGTTTTCTCAAGATCAAATAGAGGCCTGAAACTTAACAGCGTTAAATACCGTAAACAAATTTCTGACAGACACTTTTACATTAATGCAATCCGTCTCTGAAATGAACTATTAAATGATATACAGTTATAAAGCAATATTCACATTTTTTGACAGATGACAATGTTCTAAATGTATACATATTAATTTTTAGTCAATTCATTCAATCATTTATTTTTGAGATTGTTATTATATAATTTTCAATTTGTGTTATACCTTTGTCTTACCAGTACTATTAAATAAGATTATATCTTGTTGTACTGTATTTACCTGTTTAATAAATAAATAAATAAATAAATAAATAAATAAATAAGATATCCAAATTATCATTTTTTTGATTTAAAATCTGGCAATCCTAAGACAATAGGAAGAATCGTAATCGTAGAACATTTCAAAAGGAAACGTAGATGATTTGTGTTTAACACGAACGAAGTCATTAAAGGACTTCGGGTCTCTGGCAAGGTTTAACTTGGCTCTATGCAAATTATCATTATCTGGCTTATGTTATTTCGTCCAGATGGTCTAATCGTCTTAACAGTTCTGACTTTTGATTTTTAAGTGACACTCTACTCTACCTAATGACATTCTACGGTACCTCCACATTATGTATGTGTGTCTGTATACTGTACAGATTTTGTACTGGTACTGTTTCATACACTATGTGACCATGCACATTAGGGTGCTCCTTATTTTAAATAATGCGAAATTGCACTCCGTCCAGGAATGTTCACCGTAGCTAAAACATGAGTTATGGAAAATTTAAGGTAGATTGCAGCAAGGGGAAAGCATGATACATATGCCCTAAAATTTATATTTCCTTTCCCACCATTTCTAGGGAGAGTTACGATTCAAACTTTACATAAAAATTTGCCCATACATATAAGGAGAACCCTAATGTACAAATAGAAAGAATAGTTTGTAATAAAACTTGTGGAATACACCGATATGTACACTTACATATGTATGGTATGTACGTATGAAGTTAAGAGTATATAAAAGCAAATATGTAAATATATGTATGTGCTGAAATATATACAAATATATATACTACGGGAAATTGTGTTAAGTACTACTCACTACTTTTAATTTCTTATTATTCTTTCAATATTATGCTCAATAAGTATGCTATTAAAAAATCATATAAAACAAGGCGAATTCATGGTGGCCCTAATTTACTACGTAAGCAACAGCTGATACATTCACGTATGTCAAAAAACACAAATATTCTTTATTCTGTTGACAACAAATATTTTTGTACAGCTTTTTTCTTACTACAGTGTTGCATTATATTGACACACCGAAATTTTGTTTTACAGTGTTGTATTCATTTTCAATTTAAGACCACCTTATTGAATTCGCCTTGATATAAAACAAATTAACGATTTTAGCCAAAAAAGAAAAATTTTTATTCGCAAATAAATAAACGGCTTAGTGTGCTATGACAGGCCATGCTATGACAAGTTTGAAATTTGATTAGGCCAAAAATATTTTTATGCATTTTTTAACACATACGTATGTATCACTTAATCAAAACAGTATTCATAACACACAAATATTATTTATCTAGAATTATTATACATTATCCTGCCTTTACACATGCAAGTAATCACGTGCAAGTAGAGTATACGTATTAATATCGAAAATGGCGAAAAAATAGCCGAAAGTCTAGCAAGTCGCTTGAGTGCTTACACAGCCAGTTGCAAGTTTATTTTCAAAATGTTCACGAAGTGTAAACATCTAATGCAAATAGGTTAACTTTACTTTTTTAAGAAAATGGCTTTATCTTTAATATTTTAATATTTTATGAATACAGTATTGCCGTGTTTCCAATTTTATAAAACTACTGAAAAACATATTTTGATACTTTCTTTTTTAAATGCATGAAATATGTACAGTGAAAACTACACTTTCCGTAAGCGGACAATTTCTTCAGTCCCTTCGATTTTTAAGTATTTTTAGAACAAATTACACTCTGCTAAACGGACACTACCATGGCCGGACGCGGACATTTTTTTATGTGAAACACCTCCCGTGGGCGGACAAAAATTTCAACAAAAAATAAGGAAACACCATAATATTTACAAAAATAATCCACAGCAACAATAAATTTTAAAATTTTTTAAAATAAGACAAATGTGTTATAATAGAAAATTAATTTTGAAGAATTTTTAACATCGATAACATTGCGTACACCGAAAATGATAGCATTGAAATAAATATCGAAAATGAAAGACTCCATAAGTATTGTAATATCAAGTGATTCAGAAGATGTTATAGAACAAGAAATCGATAGAATTAAATCGTTTAAAGGAGCCCTTATACAAATAGGGCGTTTAAAAGCTTTCGCTTTAGATGAATTTTGTTGCATATGAAAAATGAAACAATTTGCAAAACCATTTTGAAGAAATGGACAAGAAATGGAAACAAGCGAACTCTAAGCAGGCTACAATTCGCCAGTTCTTTTTTGCAAGTACATAATTTTTAAGTTCATTAGTTTTTTTTTCGAATGAAATTTTCATATTTTACTTTGTTTTTCTTTTATTTTTTTCTTTTATTTTTTTTCTTTAGTTTTTGTGCTAATATACCTCTGTAAGTGTGTATGTATAAATCTTAAAATCAAATTTGTTTCACGTACATACATGTATTAATACATAATAGAATATTTAATATCAGTGAATATCGACCATTTATAATCAAATATCCCGTAGACGGACACCTCTTGATAACGGACAAATCTGCTGTGACGGTCGGTGTACGCTCACGGGATCTTTCAAACATATAGTTTAAAATACCTTTAAGATGCGTTGTTGGACGGTTCTGTTCTTTTTTATGTATTTGTAATTTTGTATAAATACAATGAAAATCAACTATAAATTTATACAAAACTCAACCTCGGTAACACTGTTTTTTCATTTACTGTCATTTTACTTGACGCAAGTGCCAAAAATTTACTTGTAAGCAAATGCTCTTGCAAGTTGAGCTGCAAGTGGGAAAATTGTGATGGTGTTAGTAAAAAAGTGTGAGTTTTGAGTTTTTCGAACTTGCACTGGCATATGTAAATGCTGGGTTAGTAAGAAATAACAAATTAAAGGTTATAAATTTTCATGGACAACGTTTAAGTAACTTATGTTAAATCATTAAAAAAGTGCGGAAAAAAGTTGAGACATTGTCTTAGAACTAATAGATATGAAAAAGCTTTCCAATTGAATATAAAAAATAAAATTACATTTATTGTATTGTGTTATATATATGTACATATACATATAATATACATATTTTGCGATACTGAACTCTGTATTGAACTTATCATGAGTATTAAATCTGCTATAATAATATAAAGCTAAAGAATTATTAAAAACTATATTATTATTGTCCAAAACTTGTGAATATATTGCTGAGTAGTATTTCTTAATTAAAGGAATTGTTTTCTATAAATTCTGATATAAGAATATTGCTGTCATTGTCATAGTTATTCAAAAATTTTAGACCAATATATACCAAGAAGTTATCTATTATCATCATTTTACAATACTTATCAACTTCTTTGAATCACTTTTAAAAAAATGCATCCGGATAGGATATACAAATATTCAATTGACAAAAAAGTACATTGAGAAAAAATGAGCAGTACAATTAATAAGAAAAAGTCCATTATTATTTCAATTAAAAATGTCTTCAAAATTTATTAAATAACACGGAAAAACATTTACTTCAACAAAAAATATAAAAATGCGATCATTTTGTAATAGTAATTCTATCGAATGTTAACGTACGGTCATTGAGCCAAATATGAGGCAAAAGAAGTGTAACTACTACTTTATATAAATATTTTATGGAAACATTTCCTTTTATGTCTTTATTTCTTAAAAAATGATTTAAAAACAAATAATAGTGTGAAAAATGTTTGAATACATATTTTAATAATTAAATTTGATAAAATATGTACATAAGTACTTATATATTCGTACATATGTATGACGTAAAAACAAAAATTTCTACAAATAGTTATTGAGCCATTTATGACAATATTTATATTCAACTTTATTGCTGAACAACTAGCTACTGGTTATAAGTTAGAGTTTAAGTACATATGTATACATATATACATTTGTATTTAAATAAAGAAAAATTGAAAAGAAAATAGCTTTTCCAGTGCCCGATTATTCGCGTTAAATTATAATTCATTTGATTTAACTTTTCTTAAAACCTATTAAGAAAGAACAATAATGATCATGCTTTTAGTTAAATTTTTTAGCCACATTCCTCTATCAATCTTAGAGTAATAAAAGTCATAAACATAAAGTGAAATATGAGGTTTAAAACGGTATCGTAAATACATACTTTAGTGGGATGTTTTAAACTAATTGTTTTCTAGATTAAAAACGTTCAACAAAAAAGTACACGTACTGCTGAAAATAGTACGTCTGGCAGCCCTACATCCGGAAGGTCCTTACCTCTTAAACCCATAACAAATTTTAAAAGTTTACGTTCAAACATGCTCAGTCTTTTCATTTGATGAGATGAAATAGTACGTATTATCTGTTTAAACCAACTCAATTTTGTATGTTATGACAAAACAGAATCGTCAAAAAATAAACTGCAAAAATTTCTGTTTTAAAGTTTCTATTTTGTAGGTATGCATTCTATATCATATTGAATACAAACATAAATATAAGATTGAATGAACGAACGGGTTGGGAAATTTTATGTGTTGAACACAAAAATTTCGATGCCAAGTAGAAGAACTTAAAAACTTTGTTCAGTTGCTAAATTTTCTCATGCACGAGTTGACCATATAGTATTTATACATGAACATTTACACAGAACATAAGCATGTATGCATATATGTGTACGTATGTATGTATGTATGTATGTACATATGTATGTATGTATGTATGTATGTGTTTACATACAAACACTACCTAAAATCCTTAGAGTTCGAACAGTTTGACATATGGAGCATAAAAACTTACAGTCATGCATTTAAAGCACAGTTCAAGTAGAAAATATCGTAATTTTATTAAAAATGAATAAGAGTTTGTTTCGAAAAAAAAAACATCAAAAATAATAAATCATTCAACAATTTAGATGAAATTTGTTAACTTAAACTTTAAATCTTTTAGGCCATTTAAGCTGACTTATAATTTTTTTACAATATAATTTTAAATTTTAATTATAAATCTTTATTTAGAATAAAAGAACTGTTATTTGTGAAATAGAATAATCTCCGTGGATATGTTGAGAGTTTTGTCTATTTTGGTTTAGTTATAAACGCATCCAAAACCAAGGTAATGCACATTCGTCAGTTGAATATGGGGAAATACAATATTAAGATAATTTTTTTCCTGTACTCTTTGGGTATTCTTTGGTAAAATGAGAGTAAACAATAATTTTTCTCCCTGAGAGGTAAAATCGTACATAAAACTACGGGAATGTCAAAAACTCAATTTTGGAACACAAAAGAAAATGCCAGATTTTCAATTTTCAGATTTTTTAAGTATTTTAAAAGAGTTTATCGTTGTATTTAGTAGTGGCTATCAGAAAAATAATACCACTTCCCACATATTTCAACTTAAATCTTTTTTTCCCATAGTGCAATCGAATTGCCATTAGTACTAAAAAATAAATAAATACCGGAAAAATATAAAATAAGGAAATGTAGAAGAAAGGAAATATTTATGAGAGTATCGAATGCGTTAGGGGAGTAGTACGGTATTTTTTGAAATTAAAAAGTATTAAGTAAAAAAGTAGTAGCCCTAGAGTACATCTATCTCCATGTGTGTTGGCGATTTTTATAATTTTAGAAATGGATTTAAATTTGCAACAACGAACTTGTATTCAATTTTGGCTGAATCCGATCCGAAATTCATCAAAAGGATCATTGCTGGCGATGAGACACACGAGGCTTATTCAGGAAACTTTTTGATCAACTTTGTCATCGCTGATATACACAATCGAAGGAAACTGAACGGAATCGAAACGCAGAATACCGAAATTGCCAAACGGAGAAAATTCCGATTCGAACCGAAACGCAGAATAGGGGAGATAGACTAAATGAGACCTTTAAGTGTAAAACTCACATAAATAAACTCCAAATTAAATTAGGAAATGGTGCCTTTTCTCTATACAAACTTAGCTCCTCAGCTCTATGTAATGTAAAGCATAATACAAAGAAACATTTTCATAACTCGAAAAATTTACTTCGCGAACTGAGAATTCTTAATATCAAAGTATACATACCATACATATACGTATATATGTATATGGTAGACTTGCAGTTATAAACAAACTCAACGATCACAGCCTGGTGAAGAGAATAGATTATCGATACGTTACCAGATTGTACTCTATAGGTAGAAACAAGGTTAAAACATTAAGAAACAGCTATAGAGATCGGACTATAAGATCTTACCAACAATCTACAGTGTATTGACAATGTATGACAATAAGAATCAGTAGAAAAAAATTGTTAAGAAATTATTTATTAAGCTTCCAATAAAACTTTGTTTGTTAAAACTGTACAGTTTAGCAAATATTATATTTCTGCAGACAAGTAAGTCATTAGAGTCGCAGGGTTTAAGAGTTAGAAATAAAATGTATTTTTGTAAATAATAAGATAAAATATATTTTGTGAACAATAAAGGATAATATTACAATACATATCATAAATAAATAAATAATAATAATACAATTAAAAAGCTTGCATTTTAAGGAAATTTCTTTACACTTAACTTCAATAAGATTTGCAGAAAACTTTTCAACGAATTCAAAAAATAACATACTAATACTAGATAAGCCATAATTTAATATTATAAACATATCTATATAAATGAATGTGTGTTTGTATCAGGGTTGGGAAAAAACCGGATTTAAAAAAAAAACCAGCCCAACGGGTTTTATTGAGTTTTTTGATGGTTTTTTTTGGGTTTTGTAACTGCTTCCTAATTTCGTTCAATACTACAATCGATCAAAATCGTTTTCCATCATATACCTGAATATTTTTTATTTGTTAGTAAAGTTACGTTGTTTTAGTATTTATAATGCAATTTTACCCTATTGGTCGAATCAAGGAAGTGCTAGGCACTATGGGCTGCTAAGGCTGACTGCAATTACTTCGTTTGAATCATGCATTATGAGAAAATGACAGGAATACAAAGGTGTAATTATGTTATTCTTTTGCATGACAACGCTCGGCCTCATATCGCAAAAGCTGCCAAACTATTGTCAGAAATGCCAAAATGCTGCATCCACCGTATTCTGCTCACATTAGTTTTTCTTACTATTGGCTGTTTCACGGATACAATATCTCTTACCAAATCACCAAATCACTTCATTTCAAGAAATGTAAAATCAGCTTTAAAGTTGAATCGCCTCAAAGTTGGATCGCCTCAAAAGATGATAAGTTTTTCTGAAACGAGATTCGGAAATTAAGTCAGAGTTGGGAAAAGGATGTAAACGGTGATTTGACGAATTTTTATTTTGATGAATTTATTACTTCGTTATCATTTTCGAGCTAAAACTAATGGACCAAATTAATTCGTACTCCCAATACGTAAATTATACTTATTTTTGTTGTAAATAAACCACGAAAACATTTAAATAAAAATCCACCTGGAATTTTTCAAATATAATTGGGTTAGCTAGTACACCCAACCCTGGTTTGTATGTACATTAGGGTTTTTTACCGGGAATCTCGTCCCACGTCATTTCACGCTTTTCCGGTATTTCTTTGCGGGAAACCCGGGAATTTTGTCATATATAATAAAATTCTTGAATTCTTATAGTCTTTACCATCAGGGATGGTCCCAATGTTATGAAGAAATTTGTGAAAAAAATTTTGTGTCTTCTATCTAAATCTTGCAATACATTTGGCCGGTGTAGCTGCTTTTCCAACTTGTTGCAGTACATTTTTTGGATTTTCCGGACGATGGAGAAAATTTTGATAACCTTTTAAAAGGGAAATAATAAAAAGCAAGAAGGGTGAGACGTAATACGAAAAATTTAAAAAAATTGTGGAAAAACCATAAGGAAAAATGATATGCTACAAAAATATGTATTTCGTTTTAAAACAAACAAACAAACAAACAGAAAAAACAATGAAACGTATCTTGATTTAGACATTATAGTTCGGTAGATTTTAATTACACGTCTATGATTGAAAAGTTTCTTCATTTAAAAAAGTTATACCAAAAAGCATTTATTGACTTAGGAATGGGTAGCATTTGGATAGATTATATCGCACTTTATCAACAAGAGAGTATTAAAAGGTGAAAAACTGTTGTGGTTACATTTTAAGAGAAGTTAAATATCCAAATACATCATAGTAAGAAAAAAATAATAATACCGCAATACGTTTTTAAATCAATACAATTGACCGTGGATGCACTGAGTAAAATACAAACCTATTAACCGCTGATATTATGGTGATTGCTTTGTGTCTTGAAACTGAATCAAATCTTTCTTCTATAAGACAGAGAATTATATTTAAGAAACAAGAAATGATACTCAGCTAGTGTACCTATTAAATAATATTAAAAATGTGAATAATGTTCTCTTGCCACTTTGCGTCACTTCTATTGAAAGTGAAAGAATTTTCTTAACAGCGGCTAATTTTGTAACCAAAATAAAAAATCGATTATCGGATGAAACATGAATGCTTTACGAGTAATTGTTTTAAAGAGTAAAAGGTTTGGAGTAAAAGGTAAGCTTGTTAATTTTAATTTTTTTATTTTAAAGATGTTTAGTTTTTATATCAGTCATTTTATTGAAAAATTTTTTTTTAAAAGAAAATGTAACATCTTTTCTTTACCACAATATAGTATAATGTTTAACAACATCTCCAACCAATGACAATAAAATGAAAGGAAAATGATATGGAAAAATGGACCGGCATGTTGTGAATCTCATAAGCGAATAGGCAGAGACGTATGCAGAAATTATGCAATTATGAAATACTTGATACTTAAAATATGTATCCCGCGTTGCTGGGAGCCTTTCTAAGGTGTACTTTTAAAATGCATTTCTCATGAGACAAATTTAAAGGAATGCACACATTGTATATGCGAATACCACCATCACAAAAATACAGTCTTTTATATACATATGTATACAGATAAGAATATATCCATTTATATAAAAGATAGTACAAATCATCAGTTAAAAAGTGGGCATATCACCTCCCATACAATTTTAATAATGATTTTTGTATATCTTGAGTATGGTTAGAGTTGAAGTTTTTAAATTTGGTTTAAATAACTTGGCATCATTAAAAAAATAAAATATCGAATTTTGCATGCTTAGCGAAAGGTAGCAGATAAAACTTTCTTTACCTATCCACATCAGTCAAAAAGCAGGTACAACACGAAGGCTCCCAGCAACGCGGGATGGATTACTCTAGTCTATATATATAAAAGAAGACTATAAAATGCGTTGTAGTTAATGTTTTCTGAAATGCGCCAACTGGTGATGCGCCAAAATGTAAAGTCAATACCAATACCAATACGAAATATGTATGTATATAAAAATAACCAATTTACAAGCCAATAAATGCATTGGAAAGGAATATTTTCACTGATGGTTTTTGTATAACTGGGCGGTGCCACATCCATTTAAAATTTTTATATATATGTCTATATATCAAAAACGGTAATAGTAAGAGTCTCTAAATTTAGGCCAAATAACTTTCTAGTTAATGAAAGTCATCAGTCAAAAAATGGTCAGAATTGGATAAGTAAAATTTGATTTTTGTATATCTGGAGTTAGAATGGCAGTTGCAGAATTTGGTCTAATTGACTACAATCACGCCTAGTTATTAACTGATAATGCATCATGTCCAAAAAGTTAATTAAACGAAATTTAGAAATTTACTATTACCGTTCTTAAGTTATACAAAAATTTATAGTTACTGCATATGTATGGGAGATACCATGTTCACTTATCCAATTCTGCCCACTTTAACGCTAACGATTTGTATTAACTACGAAGTCACTTAGACAAAATTCAGAAACTTACACTCTAACCGATCTCAAGGCATAAAAATATCAGCATTTACTTCTGTTCATACTTCGAATAGAATATAAAGAGTCCGCCATCTAACGTTTTTTTTTCAACTAGTGCTTATTTCGTGAATGGTAACACTTAGCTCATGTCTGATTTGACAGATAATTAGTTTTATCCTTCCGCTGAACGAATATGGTTGTGTATACGCTTGAACAACGCTAGGAATCTGGGCCTGCTATCGACTTACAGAAGATGCCGGTTTTGCCAAAAAAAATCATCTATTCAGATGATGAAAATGAGCAAGGAGTGGCCGTTACAGTCACACAGCCGAAGCTACACTCGATGTTTTGCACCCTGTTTTTGAAGATCGCTTTATCAGCCGCAGAGCTAATGATCGTTTGGACACCTCGGAGCTGCTATTTGACATTTGCTATTATTTGTTGGGTGCCGTCAAAGATAAGTGTTACGTCAACAAGTCAGATACAATTGACGCTTTAAATGACAATATTCGTGCAGCCATTGGTGAAATACAGCTGCACACAATCGATAATGTGCTTAAAAATTGGACCGATCGTGTAGGTTATTATTATTTTCCATTATTAACCGGATGGATTGTACTTTCTGTAGTTTCTTTTATAGCATTTTCAAAAAAAAAAAAAAAAAAAAAATTGTCGGACCCTTTACTACATAAAAATAGTTTTTAAGAATGTATTTGAATAAAAATTTAATTTTTTTTAATACATTTGATAAATAAAAAAAATATATTTTAAATTAAAATTTTGTATTAATGTCATAAATATCATTAATAATGATTTTACATTTTGATATAAAACAATTTGTCGCCATTTGCTAGTGATGACAGTAAAATTAACGCAAGATGTTGGGTGGGACAACATTTGTTAGGAACATTTCACAAAGATGTGGCAAAATGTTAAATTTTAAACCTGTACAATTCTTATATGAAAATTTCAAAATTTTTGAAAATTGATTGTAGATGATAGATGTTGAGAAGTGTGGAAAGCCTATTAGTTGTTGTAAATGTGAATGTATGTTTCATACATTCAACTTCTTCCATGCGTTCATACAAAGGGTATACAAGTCTGAAAAGGCTATTATTTTAAAATTTTAATATTGTAAAGGGTGGAAAATGAACATCTTAAGGCTGCATAAGCCCATTGCGCAGCATACCAAAATAAGTAAAGTAAAACGCAACTCCACTAACACTAACAGTTGGCGACTACTAATGGTAAAAAGTGATACCTCAGGCATAATTCAAAAGAGAAAATAGACACTGACATGTGTGAGAAGACGAAAAACAATTACAACAGACGCAATCAGAGCATAGTAGAACTTGCAAGAACATTTATATTTATTTTTTTTGTTGAGATTATTTAAATGTTGAATATCAAGTAGAATGTGCCTTTAAAATTGCCAACATTTATTTCATTATTTCCTTTTTCATTCTTTTACATTACGAATATCAGTAATGTTGCTTTAGCTTTCTCGTGTTGTTGTTTTTTCGGTTGTCTTATTGATGATTAAGTTTATGACTAAGAGCAAAATTAAGTAATTAAAGTTTTTCGTTTCATGTCTTCTGAAAGGGAAACTTTATGCAAGAATTCTTTATAAAAATACCTTAAATTTTATCACTCGTGAAATTAAACGTTTTCAAAGCTCTGAAAGCATAACGACAGGTAATCATTGGTAATTTGAATATTTTTCCCCGCTACAGGTACACATAATTAATGTGGGATGAACGCTGCGCCGACATAATGACCGTGTCTGTTAAATAAAATAAAAATATAAGCAAAAATGACAAATACAAAATAAAATTGTAAGAAAAATACAATTTCCTTCAAATACGATTTAACTAAGTCTAGCTGCAGAAATACAATGACAAAGGCGTTTGATAAATTTAATATTTTTGGAATTTCTATTAAAAATCAAAATTTTTATTAATAAAATCATCTTATCCATTAGACTGTGTTTGTGTGTAGTCACGTTGTAAAACCACTTTGCTATTTATAAATCATAATCATGACATTAGAGAGTTGCTTGAAGTTGTTAATCTTAAAATAAAGGCAACAAATAATAACAAAAGAAATACGAGTAAAAAATTCTCAGCCAAGAAATATTTCAAGAGCATGAAAATCTTTTTCAAATTCACAAGAGATAAAGTTACAAAAACAAAAAAAAAAAAAAAAAACAAAAAAAAAACAAAAAATATATGTATAAGTAAATGGACTGATAGCACAATGCAACAACAGTGTGATTGTTAAGCCGAAAAGCTTTTCCAAAGAGCAGAATAAATACGGTTCTAGTTTTATGCCTCCACAACATATTTTTAAATATTTGCCGAAAACAGGGAAGTCAATAATTTTGTTGTCATTTGATATGTTTTTCAACCAGACTATTTCTGTTTTTTAAGAATCTTATTTTCATAAACATTTTTATTTTGAATTTTTCTGTTTTGCATTAATTTTATTTTATTCAGCGATTACACAGTAGTTTCACAAGAACAAATTTAGTATTGTACTCATTGTACGATTTTGAGAAGAGCAACGGAAACCAAAGCAAAAATTTTTTGACGAGATGACGTTGATAATGCTGGTTATGCGAAAGGCGAAAACAAACGTGCACCAGATGTTACAACTTAAGCAATCAACCAGACGGAAATGTTATCATGTTGTATTTGAAAACACAACTTCCGACTGGCATTGAAGAACAAACAAAAGGAAAACAATTGCCTTTTTTATGGTTGTACTGCGTTTGTCATTTATTATTTTCTCCTTTTGCTTTTGGTTTTGGTTTTGTCGATTGTAAATACATACATAGATATGTACATACAATATAAGTATTGTTTATGATATTTATTGTTATCAGTTTAAGATAATTTGAAAGAAAAAAGGTATAAGACTTGTCATCATAATAAATATAAATTCATTTGTTCCGTATTGCTAATGTATTCAAGTTTGAACTACGCTTTAATTTGTATAAACGTAAATTTTGCAGACAAACAAACATGTATGTATGTATGCATGTATGTCTGTATGTCTGTATAAATAAAATGAGGAACGTTTAAATGATCAAACGGTGGTCATAAGTTCTATTACCGCTCATGTTTTTAATCGCAAATTTAAATAAGTCGGACAAAGCTTTCAATTTTTTTTCGTAATATTGTGTATAATATTGACAGTCAAGTCAATTTACTGCTCATTACCTTAATAGGCTCCTGCTCCGTTGTTATTATATTAAGATGATAGCAATTCAAAAAAAAAAAAACTGTTGATGACTTTTTACTATCAGCAAAAATCTACGAATACATATTTGAGAAAAATTCCTCCCTTAGGTCTTAGTTGGCGTTGTTGTTATTGTCATTGCTGGTGTTGGAAGGAAACAGCTACTTGCTTGGCCGTCGTGAGGGAGGTTTTCCTAATGCCTTTGTTGGCTTGTTGATTGTACTTTAAACTTGTTGCCCAATACATAAATATGCTGATCAGGAGTTTGTAATCATATACTTTTGGTAAGAATATAATATCTGATGTTGCAGTAATTTAAGCAAAAACCATTTCGTATATTTGAAGAGCAAAAGAGATTTTCTGTTTGCAACAGGAACAGTTAAAGATGCTGACATGACGAAAAAAGATAATAATAAAATAATAAAAAATAAAATGAATAATTTTTTTTTTTTTATTTAAAGGAGAGTAGGTCATTAACGTCATTTAAGCAAATTCAAAAACTGTTTTAAAATTGAAAAATATACGAGTTTTTAGTTTTCTGTTACCTTTGGCATACATAGAAAGCAAAATATAAACAAAAAACTAAACTTGGAAGCCAATAAATGAATCATAAATTAACCTTTTTCCAATACATTGAACTGACTATCCCAAGAGAAATTTATTTTCTAATATTATATTTATTTTCTAATATTATGCTGAAATATAGTTGGAATGTGTAAGAGAATAGGTGGACCTACCAACGGATATACCATTTATATGAATGGTAAGATGGTCAAAGGACAATTTATTATGAACAATATCAATCAACAAATTCATACGCGCATACACAGATACACAAGAGAAGAAAAATGTTTAATAAAGAAAAAAACGGAAGAAAAAAAAATTTTAAAGAGACTTTAAAATAAAGGAATTACCAGGAGTGTTTTGAGAAACATTTTGTGAAAATGAGATGCGAAGTTTGCTGGATAATTGTGTTACTAGACAATTGTCAAACCGAGTTTGAATTTATGCATTTTTGTACTTCTTAGTAAACTCCGAATTCTATATAGATCTGTTTCAGTAGGATATTTTTACTGTGTTCGTAAGTCCAGTGACGCATAATTGGATAAGATTTTTTCTCATAGATAAGTCCTCTAAACGTAAAAACTATAATATTACGGGGTCATATGTGTTCTTATGAATCATATGCAAAATAGCATTTTATTTAAGAAATGTTAGTTTTAATACAAAAACAAGAATAACTTAAGTTTTCAAACTCAACGTATAATCGAACAAAGCAAAGTTTTTTTTTATTGAAATGCAATTTAAGTTCATATACAAGTATAGTGTGGGCCAGGTAAAAATTTACATTTAAAATTACAATTAAACAAAAATGCTTTGAAATTTTGCCAAATTAATTTTGTTGTTGTGAGTTACAATTGTTTCGGTTAGAAATGAAATGTTATTTCATTCATATGATTGCCGAGGCTGACCTCACAGTACCCCATTCGATCGGATCGATTTTCGAAAACTTTTTCGAGTGTATGGGGTCATATCTCGGCAATCGGCATCACGAATCAGTTATCATGGTTCGGTAGGTGCCTCCATTGACTATAATTGTTGCGCCTTCTTCATTTTCAAAGATATATAGGCCAATGATGCTCCGCTCCACAAGCCGCACCAAACAGTGACTCGTAATGGGTACATTGGCTCCTGG
This sequence comes from Wohlfahrtia magnifica, assembly GCA_023159175.1. Lineage (NCBI taxonomy): Eukaryota > Metazoa > Arthropoda > Insecta > Diptera > Sarcophagidae > Wohlfahrtia > Wohlfahrtia magnifica. Next base: position 345,910 of record JAKWBJ010000213.1, on the reverse strand, counting down.
TAGACCACGTTTGGATTTTCTAAAGCCCATGTACACAAATTTTGCTAATTAACATACCCACTAAGATAAAAATGAGCTTCATTATCTGAAAAGATCGTATTACCAATTTTTTTTTTGAATTTTTCCAATTTCCGACCAATTGTCCTTAAATTTGGAAATAAATTTCCAATATATCCCAACGTTGCTCGAGCATAAATCGGTTCATTTCGTTCAGTGGAGATAACATACAAAATTTTGTGACAGAATAGAAGGAATGGTTCAAATTTAAACCGACAGATGGCCCACCCGATATATACATTTCAATTCACTACACCTAGTCTTAAACTAACAAGTAATTTTTTTTGTTACTTAAAATTCATTGTAAGTCCAGTGGCTTGGTTCTTTTAGTCTTTTTGTATAAATCCGATCTTTGCACGATATGATGGCCTCCGAGTTTAAGTGATTTCGAAGTATGTCTTGTATGTGTTTTGAAGCAAATAGTTGTATAACTTCTGTGACCTTTATGACACCAAAATCTTTGTGTAAATCATTATATCTGATATAATAGGGAGCGTTCACCATATTCCTTAGTATATTATTTCGACAACGTTGAATATTCAGATTTGGTTCTTCGCGCACAATCCCATATTTGTACTCCATAAGTCCATACTAATTTCAGCTTATCTTCAATTGAAACAGTAGATCATCTATCACTTATCCATTTCAGTTTATTATATTTTAGGTTTAGTTCTTTTACTTTCATTTTGATGTGTTCTCTCCATTTAACCTTGGTATCAAGCGTCATACCAACGTATTTAGTGTGTTTCCCATATGGTTTTTTTCCTTGAAATATTCTGAAGGACCAAAATGTTTTTCCTTAAAATAATATTCTCTCCGAAAATATGAGAGATAGAAAAATAAAATAAAACGGGAATATTTGTTCTTTTATTCTTTATTAATTTCAGACTTATTTTCGATAATCTTTGTACGTGCCGTACGTTTTGGGGTTCACAGAGTAAGCAAAGTACAAAAAAGAGATAAAACAACCTTAAAGCCTGAGCAACAAAAACTCAACGAAACACATAGAAAAAATTCTCAACAATAGCAAAAGGGCGATCACAATATGCGCATAAGATGGGATCGTAGAATTTGATATTCTTATAGGACAACATTTTATTGATTTATAGGTGAAGTAAACATGGGCTAACTTACTTTCATTTAACTGTATTTTCCATTTCTCTGTCCACTTTACTAACTTATCTATGGATGATTGCAGCTTTGTATAGGACTCTATTTCGTTATCGCCAACTAGTAGAATACAAATATTATCACCAAATTCTTGGAGATATTGAAGTTGAGTTGAATTTATTGTCTTTTTACTCTTTTATTTTCTCCTGAAGAAGTCTTGGAAGTCTATTTAATTGAGCCTTTAAAAATCAACTCAACGCATAATTGGACGAAGCAAAGTTTGAATTACTAAAGTGCAATAATCGATCAATCAGTAATAATTTGCATATCCTTAGCAATCTATCACAGTCAGTAAGCGTCTTAGAATTGACTTTGACTTATTTCTGGCTGTAGGAAGTTCAATATTTCTAATAATGTCACATTAAGCTGAACAATGGTGTTGACCTTTGTCGATGAATGCCCCTAGCCAATTCCTCTCAAAGACGTCTGGACTCTGCGCAGGCGTTTCTACAAGTTTGGAACAATTACAAATCAACTAAGGCTTTCTGACACCTGATGTGTGCTTGTGATAGTTATCTTGATTGAATTCACGATATTTTGTAATACCCAATTTCCATGAACTAACTAATAGGAAAACAGATAAAACAGCTGACAGAAATTGTGTTTTTACGCGTGTTGTGTAACTTGCAGTTTTTCATATGCTTTAATTTTTTAACGCACAATAGTTGACGACGAATTAACGCGTGTTATGTACTTTTACCTTAAGTCTTGCATGTGGTTTACATTATACAAATAACTTACCACCTGAGCAGTGTTACAAGAATTTTTTGGAGTTGTAATCTTTAAGAAACAACGATTTGTTAATTAAAAATCTTCTAAATCTGCAACTACTCTAAAAACTCTCCAAATACTTCATAATTGTTTTTTCCATTTAACTTAAAAAAAAATTATAAATTTATTTTCTAAATATCTCGACGCTCTTGCGCAAACTTATCGTATGTTACACAAACCAAATTTTACAAGAGAGCATAAAAAGCGTTCTAAATTTCTTTGCTTTGGCTGGTTACATCAATATCAAATTTCGAATGTGAAACAATAGCCGATAAATGAACATAAAATGAACATATTTTTTTTTTATATTCAAAAATAAAATATTTATTCAAAAATAAAAGTTTTTATGGCACATACGAAGTTTTGTAAGTAGGTTTGTTAACCCTTTTACAACGTTAAAGCACGCAGAAGCTGCAATTGTACCGAAATATAAATTTTAATACAAATTAGACTTTCCATGGTTAATAAATGAAAATATTGTACAGAATTTCATCTGGTGTTTAGAGAGGCAATAATTACAATCTTGGCGGCTTATAGAATTCTGATTCATTGCCTCTTATCGTTTTGAGATTGTACCGAAATTTATTAGATTTGACAATGATAATATAAGTGCATAGCGTAGAAAAACAGTTAAAGCTGCAATATAGTATTTCTAGATATATAGACTATGATAAACAAAAATTTAGAGATATCATACAAGCCATATAAATGTATCACCATCCATGAGTAATTGCCTCAATTTAGAGGCCATACCAAGCTTACAAAGTTATATTTCCCCAAAATCCAAAAGTTCTGGGAAATATTCTGGTCTTCTCATTTAAGGTCACGTTTATACTGGAAAGCTGAAAGGCGATCCACTTCTGTAGTAAAGGAACTGTACTTAATCTAGTTGACTCGCATAAATGTTTGAGAGAAACGTAGTAACAAATAAAATTTGTACGTCCTTCGAATTGGTCACACAAATAAATTCTTGGAATATGACATTGTTTGGTATGGTAAGAAAAAATAAGAAGCTTGTGCTCAGCAAAATTCAGTCTACAAAGGAGCGGTCTATTTATTCAACTTACTCTGTCGATAACAGAAATGTCACAATTTGTTCATATTGTTACGTTTCAACCTTTTTAAAACGTTTCAACCTTTTGAGCTATTTTAAAATACGTCAAATAAAATAAATGAATCGAATTTTGTATTTGAACAGTCGATATTTATTATTATTTACACTTTTACTAAAGCCTTAGCAGGACTTTACTCTTTGACTGTTAAATTATGACTTACTCACTAAGCAGAATGCGACGCCTTTTATAGTAAATTAACATTAGTTTCAAATGTTATAGTAAATTTCACAACCTACTATTCAATTATCTTTACGAATTTGAAATACATTTATATACTCGTATATAGATGTATATAAAAATGAATTGTGATTTGTTCGGATGCTTACAGTTTGAAAACGGCTAGACCAAATTCGATACTTAATTTTGCAATTTTGTTCGTAATTGCTACGTTAAGGTTTAGGAAAAGAGGTGGCCATTCTCTTATCTCTGCACCTGTTAAAGGTATTTAACTAAAATTTTGTACTTTAATTCAGTGTGCAGTGTGCACTTCTACAGCAAATATGAACGGGATTGGATAAATGGCATGGTACCTCCCACACAAATTAAATTTTGTTTTTGGTATATCTTGAGAACGGTCAAAGTGAATGTTGATAAGTGGGCGTGGCATCTTCAATGTATAGTAACTATTAATTTTTGTATATCTTGAGAACGGTAGTTGTTTCTAAATTTCACATAAATAACTTCTTGGACGTGACACATTATCAATACGTATATAACACAAAAGCTCCTGGAAACGCGGGAGAGGTTACTCTAGTGTCAAATAAATATAACATTGGTATGGTGATTGTGATCTTGACACCAATAGAATAACTTCCATAATAAAGTTTATAGCTTTAAATGTACAAATTTTGTTGCACCTTTTTAACTTTCGTAACAATATGTTACGATAATGCCCAAAGTAGTCATTCTACTGTCAACTATACATACGACGGGAAAAGTTGAAAAAAAACAATGCTAGAAATTGTAAAATATTACAACAAAACTGATGGTGGAGTAGTGATGGAAGGAGCATCAATGTTATGTAGACTTATCACAAAATACATCCATGTTCTCTTTGCATCGATTGTACTTACAAAAAGTTTTATTACATGAAAAAGGAATATGGTTGCAAAAAGTTTAATCACATTTTAAATACTATACAAAAATTATATACATTTATTGGGTGCTTGAAAAAGTCTGATTACAAATTTTATCAGAAATGAAACACAAGTTTTTCTTATATCTGATACGAGCTTTATTACAAATATGTAACGTTTTGTTCGATAACCTTTTGCCAGTTTTGGGGTATAGCCATTATTTCATCAGGGTAGAACGTAAAACTGATCCAATTGCGTTAAATTTATACTATTAAGTTAGTTATGCAAAGATCGAAAGAAATGATAATCTAAAGATGCGAGGTCTTCCTAGCCAAACTAGATCAATTTTTGCCTGGTCTGTGTGGTCTAACGTTGTCCCTATGTAACATAATATCTTTTTTTGTTGTTGATCAATTCTGGCCGCTTAAGTTGAAAGGCTTGCTTTAATAGATCTCGTTAATTATTGGCAATAGAAATCAGAATCAATCATTTGATCAGTAATAGCTTACAATGAACTATTCCTATCCAATCCCTCCAGACACACAGCATTCATTACCTTTATTGGTGTCTATCTTAGTTTTACCACCTGCTCTTTTATGCATATTGTAATCGTACGTGATTAACTTTTCATTGCCCGTGATCATTCGTTCAGTTTTTGCAGTGAATTACAAATAGAATTTTGGCCCATTAAGTTTTTTCGCTTTTAGTTTTTGTGGCACCCAAACATCGATCTTCATTATGTATCTTTGGTAAGCCAGGGCTAGGTGCGTATTTAATATTAAAATTATTGGATCGAAAGCGAGCAACCATTTCGCTGCCGTTTTTTAGTTACAGCATCTACTTCGTAAACTTTACAGCCTGTAACGTACTTTTACCTTTTCTGTAATATTGTATAAAAACAAAATATGACGGAAATGTTCTGAATTTTGGCTCGTAGTGTTGCCTGATCGTCCGCCACTAAGTTGGAGTTGATGCAATGGAAAATTTTTTGCATGAGTGTACAGTATTCTGAAATATGATTAACGTCACTGTTTGAGTTTCTTACGCAATTAATAGAGAGTCTCATCCAGGGTGTAAGAAAAAATATCAGTAAGAAAATTCCTAAAATATTGTTCTAAGCAAATAGGCATGCCAGTAGCTGAAGAACGTAGTAGCAAGAAATTAGTTATAAATTAAATATATTACTTATACAGAAATAATATTGAGTCAACATATTGTGACTATGCCAAGTTCGGAACCTGGTTCTAAAATACCTTTTGGTTAACGTGGAACCTCTTTTGGGAAACGTTAAAGCGATTAGTTTCATTATAAAATTTTTTTATTAAACCCAGAAAAAAGTTCTCTAATTTTATAAACGATTAACATAAAAATAATAAGGCTTCTACAGTTGTTAACGTATCTTGATCTACTGATCAAGATTAACAATTTGAAGCAGAAATAATTGAAAATCTGGACATATTATAGGCTCCCAAAGTATTCGCACTTCTCCATATCATCCTTCTGCTATTGGCATGATGGAAAGATGGCACCGACCTCGGTATGATGTTCTACCAACTATAGCGATACGCCTTCGCTCAAACTTTTTGGAATCAGTAAAAAATACACTATTTGAACTTGTATATCGAGCATCTCAGCGCTTACCTGGAGATTTTTTGCAGAAACATCAGCTTACATAAATACCGATGATTTATCAGATCTCTACGATTACGATTTAATTCTTTAGAACCCGTTGAACCTCTACATAAAAACAATCATTCAATTTTCATCTCACAACTTACAATCTTGTGATTTTGTTCTCGTTCGAGATGATAGTGTCAGGAAATCTATCCAGTCACCATATCAAAGCCCATATCGCGTTATCAGAAAATCACAAATACTTTTCACTTTAAACATGAAGGGCCGTAAAAGAGTAATTTCTATTATTTAGGTTAAAGATGCTTTATAGAGGCTTCTATAGAGGGAGTATGAAGTGGGTACTTTGCATATAGAAAACTTGTAAAAATTTCTTAAATTTATTTTACCTCTGATTTTCTACTATAAAATGTTCACTTAAAAAATATATTAGTAAAGGGTGTCCAAAATTGAAGTATAATTTTAATTTTGCTACCATTTTTTTATTATTGTAATTTTTATTCAAAATTTTTATTTTCAGATTCTGAATACATTCTAGTAAGTTAGTTAAGTTAGATACGTTATACAAAGGAATAACGTGTTTTTATTATTAAAACATTGTTTGAAAATGGCAAAGGTTTCCAAGATGTAATTAGGAAATTTTTGTTAACTAAATAATCTACACCGACGAAGCCTAGCAAGTAGAATTGCCAAATTAGGGGCGAAGAGAATCTTAAGAGTTATCTTAGAGCAACCATTATATCCAGAAAAAGTAACGTATTTCTTAGCTGTTCTGTATTACATTTCCGAATAATTTTTATCGTTTTATTTCGTGTAGGAAAATGTTAGTAAAATCAAATCGGATCAAGTTTATTTAAATAAAACTTCCCTGAAATGTTAAAACATCGATTGTAATCCATAATTTTAAATGTATTCTTTTATTTTTCATATTATTTATTATTTGATCAAAAATTGTTATCATTTATGAAATTAAAATTTGTTTATAAATATGAAGAAGAACACATTTCCGAACTTTTGATTACGAGTATTTTTTTAATTCCGCACGGATTCAGTTCACTCTGAATACAGAACAAGGACGAATGTATCTGCTACAAGGGTAAGACTAAAAAGTCATGTATGAACTGAGTGAAACTGGTTTGCGATGCATTTCCTACAAACAAAATCAGTAAAAATTTGCTTAATTTTTCATGTAAATTAATGTGTACGTACGTATATGGATATAGAAGCGTATTAATAAAAAACTGAATACAGACAATCAGTCAGAGTATACCTTTCCAACGCATGTGTTGGTTTATAAATCGGTTGAGTGGTTCATGAGTTATTAAATACCGAGCAGAGAACAACTTATTTGTAGATGTATGAATGTATATACAGATATACTAGCTTAACCCATACGGCGTTGCCCGGAAATCTACAAATATGTATGTATATTATAAATAGGATATTAACTCCACCCATACTTTCAGCACCACGCTAATAGTCGGACTTATTCTCTGTCTTTATAAACAAAATGCTAAGATGAATTTAGATGTCTTCAGCTGATATACATATTAAGATGTACGATAATAATATTGTTTCAAAAATAAAAATACAACACATCAGCGCTTTAAAACGGTATTGTGGGATTTTGATATATTTTGTGTCACTCTGTCAATTTGGCATCACTTCCAAATCAAACGTCTTTACGTTACATTTGAATTAACGAATATAAAAATAGAAGATGGTTGATATTTCCTGAACCTTCCAAAATGTTGGCAATTAGGTATATAAAGTGGCTGCTTTACCTATAGTTTGAGTTAGTTATCGTTTGGCTGTCAATAAATAAAGTTGTATTAAAGCGGAAATAAAAGTGTTGTATAAACCAATATTAACTGTTGTAGTAAGACAAACAGTATAAAAGTAATAGTGGAATGAATAAAAACTGTAAAACAACAAAATAAAGCGGTGTTTATTTTATTTTAACGCAATTTAAACGAACTCGAATGTTTTAAAAAGGTTAAAACGTAACAGTACATATATACAGGGAAAGCTGTTTTTGTGCGGTGGATAGGGACCGCATGAAACAAGTCGCATAAAAAAATTACACAAAACTTCACACGACGCTATAAAAAATAGTTTTCGTAACATAAATAAAAATTATTTTGTTGTGCGGTTAATACGGACCGCATAAAAAAGTTTCGAGTCGAATATAACTCAAAACTTTTTTAATTCTTTTAATTACGTACATACGTGAAAATTTTAAGCAACTTATTTACATATCTACTTATTTTACATATAAAAATCAATTTAATCATTATTCTTCATAATCGATTTCATCACTACCACCACACTTGACTTTTTTTGAGGTACCATGTCGTCGGTAATCGGTTTTTATGACGCTGCTTGTTTTACCATACGCTTGTATATATCTCGATAGCCAGATATACAGATATAAAGTTCCTTTTGGAATTTTAAAGCTCTTTAAGTACTGTTGTCGACGGTCAGAAAATCACGTCATAATTATAGCAAAGTTGAAGTCCGGCATAGATATTATCCGCTGTCATTTTATAAGGTTCTTCTTTATCATCGGAAACATCTGTCACACAATTTATAATATCATGGTCTCTCGAGATTTTATCCTGAATCATTTCGATAAGAGGAAAACATATCAATAATCGATATCAACAAAGTGAGCGTTGTGTTCGTCAACAATATATATTTCAATATGATACACCAAACAAAAAAAAAACCGAAATATTTTTTAATTATGTTCCTTTATCAAACACTGCTGATAACTTTGTTTATTATGCTTAACTTCCATATAGCAACCAAAAACTATCGTAAAAATAAATACCTTGCAAAAAAAAACCGCATAAAATAAATCGCTTAAAAAAAGAAATCGCACAAAAATAAAATCGCACAAAAATAATCCGCATAAAAACAGGTTATACACTCGTATATGTATATATATAACATATGTGTATGTTGTATATATATATATATATTGTATATATATATTTGTATATATATAAATAATTGTATATGTATGTTGTATAGTATTATAAAATATGTATTTATTTATGTACATATGCACATACATTTATACATATACACACATACGAATTATCTGTGGATTGCATGTAAATCCTGTTAATAAATTTGCTTTAGATCATGTAAGCAAGACATAAATCTTAATGTCTTCTCAACATTTCGTACACCCCCAATAAAGTAGTAAATAGCAGTTAACACCTTAACAATGTAATTAATACTGCACACCATATACAATACTTTACGATGCGGCTCACAAACACACACATATTACATATTATCACCATATCAAAATTAACCTTCTTTAGTTAATACGTATGTACTGTTATATTTTGGAATATTAGAAAACGAAATCACAGATACAAAAAAAAAATTTAATGTTTTTTATTTGAAAGATATTATTTATTTATTATCGCTACAAAATTTTTTTCTAATATTTTACAGTGAAAGCGTTGATCAAGGTTATGGGTCTTAGATCCTTCACGGTGGAAATAGAGGGTTTTCCCGCTTTGGGGATAAAAAAACCTCGCCTCCCTCCACCTGATTGGGATATAAGAGTACCGAAGCCAAGCATAATAAATTTCCTGCAGCCAAGGTATCACCATATCAGATGTCTCTTGAAGGTCAGCAGGTATGATGCCATCAGCACCGGGTGATTTATATATTTTAAAAGAGTCGATGGCCAATTAAAAGTTGCCATCGCTCAAGGTGAGAGTAACCTGCTGAGCAGTTGCATCCACTTAAGGAGAGTTACAATTGCGTTCACAATTACCCGGGAATTATCCCTAGACCGTTTAGACCCCACAACATAGACGATCCTCGTGAGAAGTCTGCGAAGTCTGCCAGCCTCATTGGATTAAACTCGTATAGCTTAAACTTATAAACAGCCCAGACATTCGACAACTTAGCCTCGTTAAACACCCTTCGGCAATAGCCCGCCAAGGCTGCTATCTCTGGATTTTCCCTCTGCAGGCCTTATTGGTGGCTGTTTGTAGGTGTCTGTCAGTCTATCCACCGTCTTGTCTTGACTAGTCACGTCATGGATATCAGGTAAGATCACGCAATCTTGCAGAGAAAACTGACCTAAAGATTTCTCAGTCAGTATTCCGTCTATTACGACAAGGACCGCTAACTCCCCTGCGGATACCCCAAGGGCATACGTTATGAATGCATTGTCAGACAAGGAACAGTCGTCAGAGCGAATTACGCAAAATGTAATTCCTTACAATCTAGTGTTTATTGGCAATCTATTATTTCTTGAGATAACTTGGATAGAATAGTATCGAATTTTTATGCTGTTTTGCATCACTGCGTTTCTGAAGCGGTGCCCAAAATTTTGGTTCGCAGTAATAGGCACCCCATGGAGTAATGAATTTTTATCAAATATAAAAAATAGGAAAAATAACCTATATTTAGCTTATTTATATTATAAACTGTCTGGCTCTCATGTTGATTTTATTAATTACTGTTTCCTAAGATCTGAATATATTTATTACCGCCAACAAATTTGCATACCTCAGTTATTTAAGCAGAATGAAAAGCAAATAGTTTTTTAAAACTTTATTAACTCTAAACGCCGTACTAATGCTTATCCTTCGTACTTGAAATTTGGCTCTAGCCGTGCTGAGGATAAGATACCTGTTCGTAACCTATATGCGAATTTTTTTGCTCCTACGTACTCTAATAAATCATTTGACCAGCAGAATATTATGTCCACATAAAATTTACCTTTTGCTTCAATCGGTACTGAAACAGTGTTATCAAACTTAAGATCATTGCAGAATTTATGTTATGCTGGTCCTGACGGAATACCTAATTATATTCTTAAAAATTGTTCTGAACTTCTTTGTGGTCCTTTGACTGTAATTTTCAATAAGTCCCTTGGAATGGGATACTTATCTTCAATTTGGAAAAGATCATTAATAATTCCGTTATTCAAAAATGGAAGCAGACTTGAAGTTTCGAATTATCGAGGAATCGCCAAGTTGAATGCAATACCTAAACTTTTAAAAAGGATTTTAACCGAAAGTGTTTGTCATCAAGTTTCATCAATTTTCTCTTCATATCAACATGGTTTTCGAAAATCACGATCTACAGCTACTAATATATTGGAACTTACAACTAAGTAAGTAAACTGATATTATCTACATTGATTTTAGTAAGGCCTTTGATAAAGTTAGCCATGACATTTTACTTTTTAAGCTCTCATGCATGGGGTTTAGCAACAATTCAATTCTTATCTTCTGGCAGAACTCAACAAGTAAAATATAAAACTGCTGTTTCTAAGGTTATTGATGTCCCTTCTGGAGTAGCACAGGGTAGTCATTTGGGTCCTGTATTGTTTACATTATTTATCAACGATCTACCGTTTGTAATTTGCAGTTCAATTGTTCTTATGTATGCGGATGAGGTCAAAATTTTTAACTCCTTTAATAATATTTCTGGTCAGTCATCTCTTCCAAAAGACATGGAATATTTTTTTCAATGGTGTGATATTAATTTATTGGACTTGAATATCAAAAAATGTAAACACATTTCGTTGTATCGTTCACAAAAGTTTGATACTTCTTATCACTTTAAAGGAACAACTCTAGAAATGGTTTCTATTATAAATGATCTTGGAATTTTGTTGGACCATAAACTAACATTCTGTGATCATATTTTTATGATGGTTAATAAAACTAGTGGAGTATTGGGATTTATGAAGCGTTGGTCGAAGGAATTTTGCGAACCATACATAACGAAGCAGTTATATACGCATTTGGTTCGACCGATCCTTGAATACGGATCTATTATATGGAATCCTTACTTTCACACTTATTCTAACATTATTGAATCAGTACACAAACAGTTTCTTCTATTTTGTCTGAGAGGACTTGGATTGAACTCATATGTACTTCATATGATTTAATACGTGGTGATGTTGATTCCGATTTTCTTCTAAACAGAATTATTTTTAATATTTCCGTTAGGCCTTCCCGCTACTTTCCGTTAATAAACATTAAATATCACAGATCTGTATATGCCAATAATGACTCCTTTCGTCAGATATGTTTACAATTCAATAATCTATGTCATTTAATTGATTTTTCTGAGAGTAATGACATTTAGAAAAGAAATATAATACTGTATTTAAATTAATTATGTATATTGTATTTGAATTAATAATTTTCATTTTGCAAATTTTGTATTCTTTTAGACTACTTATATAACTTTTGTCGGTACGGAATTAAGTTTCCATAGAATAAATAAATGAATAAATTTCTCAATGAAGCACTCACTAAATAATGGGGTGCCACAAGGTTATCCGCTCTCCGTGATATTATTTTCAGCATAAATGTAAGTTCATTAAACAAAACTATGAAAAACTATAATAACATTTTTTGCGGTAGCATCGGGTAATCCGGAAATAATATCTTTGAACTTCAGCAACCTTGAGATGGAATATTATAAGTGGAGTAAAAGCAGAGGTGCTGTCATACCGGTTCATAAAGCTAAAATTCATCACATTTGTAAAAATAGAAACTGCACTATTAACACAATTTCTATCAGAGGCGAATTTTGGGTTTGATATTTACTACAAATCTTCGGTGGAATAATAATTTAAATATTTACCCTACAAATTAAGTAAAATTAACAACCTGCTAAAACAGATTTTTTCAAGAAATAAAGGTCCACATTTAAAAACAGCTTTCTTTAGCTATCGGAACAATTTTGCATGGTATAACCTAGGGAGGTCGATTATTCGACTTTTTTCAAAAACCGGTTTTCGAATAATTCCAATAGTAGCTTTTTTTAAAACCGGTTTTCGGTTACTAATAACTCAAATAGCCGGTTCTTTTATTTAAATAAAACTGTTCTTAATTCTTGAAGCGCAGAGCTGGACCACGTCGTTTTAAAGATAAACTAAAACTGCCGGAGAGCTTAAAATCTTATAGAAACTATTTCAAAACGTTGTGCGGAAACCATAAAAAATAAAGTGTATTACACAAAGTACTGAAAGTTGCTTAAGTTTCGAACAGCTATTCAAGGAGCTAATTTCGATTTTGTTGTATTCCTTGGTAGAGAATGGAGTTAAAAGTTTGTTATTATAGTTATAATTAAGGTGCCTAAGATAAAAAAATTAAATGTTTTACTTTAACCAAATCTGTTAGTAATATACAAGTTCTTAATTGCCTCGACAAGAAAGTTGCTTAGATTTCGAGCAGCACTATATGTAAATCTATGCACCACGTATTTAATAGTGTGTGTGTCACTGTGGTATGTTTGGTAAGAACTCACCTTCCAACCAAAGAAGACGTTTGTTCAATCCCAGGCCACACCAGTTCTGGAGCAAGATCGGCAATCGGAAAACTGAGCAATCAAATCGAAATTTTGCACCGATTCGAAGAACTTATACAACATTGCCCATGCAATTTCTAGCGGCGTGGTTTCGGTGGAAATTGTATATTCTCGCTGGCTCACCTAGGCAGCTAGATTATTACGATTATATGTGAAAATCCATTCGAAAATTTACGGATTTTGGTTGAATTTATAATTAATTGCAATGTACTTTAATATCAAGTATTACAGCTCTGTCGTATACGGTAGTGTATTATTTTTTAAGTTCATTAGTTGGTCACGGTTTCTACAACCTCGTTTACGCAGTATTATCCATTAAATAATTAAAGATAATTCATATAATGTGCATTCGGAAAATATCTTGTAATCAGTGTTGTTTGATAATAGTAAAGAAAAGCAAGACTGTGCTACAAAGAAAATTCTACGCTACGCTAATGTTGAAGACCCAACTGAACTTAGAACTTATAAAAAATCAGATATAAATTTTCATTGCAAAAATTACACGGAAATGATAACTTGAATGATATAAATAGCGTATTTGAACCACCATTCACGCGACGCATTCCGCACGATACATTAAAAGAATATTTAAATCAAGATGATCAACCGTTTAATGATCTACACATTCCGTCACATATACAAGGAACGGAACGACATGTTCAATTGATAGCTAGCGTTTCCAAACGAGTTATACCAGAAAATGTAGACGCTGTTATGGCGACAACATCAGAGAGCCATGCGAAATTGCCTAGACTTGAGAGTAAAAAAATTTCAAACAATAACTATTTTAGTTTCTTTTCTATTATTAAGTCGTGTAAAAAAAAAAATAAATAAATGAACTCCAAAACAAAACAAACATTTCATGTAAACTGCCAAAAATATTGATTTTTTGATATTTTTGTATGAAGACCTCCCAGAGGTGTATCACTAGCATGGGTGGGTCGGCCCTTCAAAGTTAGTTGTGGTCGGTCATACATTTATACTCGATTGGGGCACTTTAATTGGGTCAAAGTCGGATTTTTTAAAATTTGACTTTTGGGTCAAAATAAGAAACATCAGAATTAATTTTAGAGTTATGGTTCCTTAGGCAATGTTTCTTATTCTGATCCCTAGTATATGATTTTCCTTGTCACTTGGGCTATTCTGAAATCGACCCGCCCTAATATACGTATATGTATATATGGTGTTATTTCAACGTACATATGTACGGCCTTTTTATATTTTATAAATTCACTTTATAAATTCACTTTATAAAATATTTCCTTAATAAATAAATAAATTCCTATAAATATAAAACAACAATTTTAATTTTTGGAATTAAAATATTATAATGAATTATTGCAATAAATTTAAAAAGTAGTAGTATTTTACAAATTCATTATAATTTAAAAAAAATGTCTCCCAAAACATAAATATAAACAAAACTTTTGACAGCTAAGCTTGAAGTGTTGAAGAAGATTAAAAAACATCTATTCACAGCAATTAAATGTCAAACGATACACATTATTCAACATTTTGTATCGTGATCTCTTTTTAAAAGCTTAGATGATCCGGCTGACCTAAGAATTAAAATCTTCTAACCACGCATTACGTGGGAATTTTTGGGCCATTAAAATATAAGAAGAAGAAGTAATAAATAAATAAGAAGAAATAAATAAATAAAAGAGAATCCAAGGTTTGTGTGGTTTGTAGTCCGGAGGAATCATCGGACCATATTTTTTGGATATGAAAATGAAAATGCAATCACGGTCAATGGACATCGTTACAAGGGATGATACGAAGCTATTTGTGGCAGAAAATTTATGATTTAGACCTAGAGAATATGTGGTTTCAACAGGTTGGTGCCACTTGTCACACAGCAAGAGAAACAATGGATTTTTTGAAGGAAAAGTTTGAAAACAGCATTATTTCTTTTAGAGGAGGAGTAAATTGGCCACCAAGATCGTGCGGTTTGACACCTTTATTGGTTATTTTTTTTTTCTTTAATGTGTAGAAGTGCACTTTTTTTCTATTTTGATAACTTTTTCTTTTCAGAGTAATAAAAAAAAAATTTTATTTTTAATGGCTGAAACAATAAATTTTTATCTTTTAAAATTAGAAAAAAAAACAAATAAATAGATTTAATAAAAATAATAGAGCTTCGAGATATAACATTTCAGAGTTCACTGGATTTGAAACACATATATACTTAAATGTATTTAATTTTTTTAAATGTATTTTAATTTTTGTTTAGTTTTAGATAGAATTTAAATTTGTCTTTATTAGAGAGTAATTCTAAGTGAGGCGAGACTATGTAAATAGCAACGGAGGCAACATCTTCATATGCCTTTTCTGCTATCGTGCACGTTTCGGTAAAAATTCATTCATATTTTGAACTTATAGACTTACAAACCACTGCACAGTGGTAGGGATTGTATTGAATCGGTGGCGAAAAATTAGATGTCGAGAAGAAATTTAATTGTATTTACATTAAATGGTCAAGTTTAAAAGTTTTTGTTATTTTTTATCCAACTTGGTTACATTTGTATTGAAATTTGATTTAAAAAAATTAAAACATGTAGCAACACTGTTCACTTCGTTTACACAATGAGATGTTCATTAAAACGATTTTTATTTCATAATTCTCGCTCTCATCTCACATTTTCTTAATACGCAATAGCAATGTTGCCAATTTGATAAAATCATGTAGCATGTAACATACACATTGTTTTAAGAATTTCTTAAATGATTTTTTTTTCCTACATCTTGCAACGCCGATCTTTGAAAGCATCTTGCTTTTGCATAAACTTTAGCGATACTTGTTCAAGGCAAGTACTGTTTCACATTTGTAGTTGTTAGTATTCTCTTATATAAGTGAGCACATAAGCTGCACTACACTTGTCTCTTAACTATCGAGTGTTGATTGTTCTCTTTTCATAATTATTCATCTGTATTGACTAAATAAATGAATAAAAAATAATGATTATGGTTTCTTAGCTGTATGAAACGTATAAATATTTATTATCCTTCTTTACATATAATAAAAGACTTTTTAATTATAGCAAAACTGTTATTTTAACTCTTAGACTGGCTTACAATAAGATTAGCATGTGTAATTATTAGTAAAACTTCGGATTAAGGCAAAAAGAGAAACATATTAAAATGCCAAAATATAGGGTGAACCATTTAAAAGCTTAAATTTAAAAATTAAATAAAACAAAAGCGGTTTGAAATTTTGCCAAATTTATATCTTTGTTGTGAAGTACAATTGTTCCGGTTAGAAATGAAATATTATTTCATTCATATGGCTGCTGCGGCTGGAATCATGAATGGTGGCCATCAAATGCTCAATTGTCTCTGGTTTGTCGGCACCACAGAAGTCTAGCGGTGTCAAATCTCAGCTTTTTGACGGCCAACTGACATCACCATTTCGGCAAAATAAACGGCCATTAAACGTTTGACGCAATAAATCGATTGTGGCAAGTTGCACCATCCTGTTGAATTGGCTTGTAAGACCACGTTTGAGTTTTCTGAGCTCCATAGTACGTTAATAAGCAAAATTGCTTAACAAGCAAATCAATCAATCGTACCCATTAAGATGAAAATGAGATTCGTTCGAAAAGGTGATTTTTACATTTTTTTTTATTTTATTTTTATTTTTGTAGTTTTTTGCAATTTGCAGATATTTGTTAATTACACTGAAAAAATATGTATGTAGTAAATGGAAAATTTTACAAAATTCTGTAGGAATTAGATGTCAGAGTAAAGTATACAAATATACATTTTAAAAGGCTGCCACGTAGGGTTTGCATTTAATTGCATTTTTCATAGTCGCGATTACGATTAAAAAAATTCCATTAATTGCGATTGTCTATTAATCGCAGTTTATTTAAAACAAAACTTAAATTTATAATTCTTTAATTATCAAAATAAAACAAAAGTAAAATGTAATAGTTCTATAAAAACTTATCGCACTTCCACTGCTAAAGTGAGTCAACTCAAAATTTGGTCATTTCACGTACTGCAAGGAAAGATATACGGTGGTCATATCTACCCACTGTAAAAATCTTACATCTTTTTGTTGAGAGTAAAATTTTCGCCAAAAATTACACTTGTTACCGCCTTTTGTGATATAATTTCACATTAAACAGAAAAGTTCTTTGGGCCTACTGAAAATTTTGAGTTGACTCACTTTAGCGGCACAAGTGCGATATGTAAATAAAACTTAAACAAAAAATTAACATATTTAATGATTGTTCACTACGACGAGATCGTACTAAAGTGCTCTTTCGCATTCTGTTGAAGATGGCTTTACCATTTGAATAGCGTTGTGTGTAGTAAAGATATGTCTTATGTTTTAATCTTGGTTTTGCTGAACAAGACAAGTTCATGGCGCAACATATATATCAAACTTCCCGGTTAGAGCTCAGCAAGAGCTCTTTCAATTTCTGCCTGTAACTCAAATCCAATGTTGTCAATGTTACATTCTTCACATGCTATTACCTCACAATCAAAAACTTTATCGTCTTTTGAATTTTTATATCCATGCAAGTATTTAAGTAAATGTCTAGAATAATTAAACAAATCTTTGTTCAATGGTATGCTTTATAAAGTTTTGTTTTGTCTTTTATTCATCTTATTCTTAATAGCTGTTAGCATCTTTTTAGCAATATCTGTTATTTGTTGTGGTTTAAATTTTTATACAAATATGTCAGTGCCTCTTCACCTTGTACTTATAATGATTGCATTTAAGCTAGAAAGAGTTTCAGCTTCGATATCTTCTAATAAATTAATTCAAACTACACCCCACGCAGTCTTTCAAAAGTATTACTCTTTCTGACATTTATATCATATAATTCTAACGTGTTTGGCATTTTATGAGCCTTTGCCCTGGTTTGCTATGAATTTTGCTCCTTATCGAAAACTTACAAAAATGTAAACGCTATTCGTACAGCTTCTAAACAGTTGTCTATTTTTTGATCTACATTCGGTTTCCTCCGGGGATGGGTGATTATAAATTTATTCGCACGATTAACAGTGCGTTTACGATTACGATTATAATCGTTTTGCAATCTCTACTGTCCCAGCAGGTTAGTGGGTAGTTTGTCAGTGCGCAGATCATTTTTCGATTCCCACCAAAGACTCTGTTCTGCTACTATACACCGAGTATATGGTCTTAGTTACTCCGCTCGTAATAATTATAATATAACGTGTAAATATGTACATTTACGTACTTACGTATATTCGTATTTAAAATAAAAAAATACATTTTTAACCATTAAACTAAATCTAAGTACATACCATTCAAGATTTTATTCAACAACTTTAATTCTCCATTAACAAAAAGAATACAAATCGAAATTGATAGTTTTGATTTCATATAAAATATCACAAAGTTTTCTTAATTTTTTATCGATTTGTTCTACATTTAAATCCGTTTTGCTTTTCTTCTTTTTTTATTTTCTCTTACTTTTATCAAAGTTTTACAATTGCATTTTAATGTCATTTTCCAATGACTACTTGGATTTTTATGTCTCGTCTAAGGCAAAAGTTTTTCCCCAAGTTTGTTCATAAAACATTCTACATAAATTGATAATGATTTGTTCTCTTTTAACTTCAATTATTTTCACATAAATCATAAAAAACTGTAACGCTTCTAACTAATTCATAAAGAAGCGAATAGAAACAAAACTAACTAATAAATTTGTATGTGAATAAAATGATAAATTATTATCTACATACATACATACATACATACATATTTTTAATTTTTTGCGTATACAGAAGTAGATAGAATTTATTCAAATAAAAACCAGAGTATGGTTTTGAGCATAGTTCAGCAGATAAGCTCTTTTGAGCCTTATCTGGCTGAAAATTATCTATAGCGTATGTATATGTATACAACCGAAATAAATTGAGCAGATAATAAGAAGATAATTAATAAAGCAACAAACACTATTTAGTTGTGAAATAGATGTCAACTTGAGCAGGCGTTTGTTGTTGTCTTTTGCCTTTTTCGTTTTTGTCTTCAACGCACACAGCAAAAATTCACTAACACTATTACATCACTAATTTCTTTCCTTGGTCACCCCTGGTTTTGAATACTTTTAAAGTGTTGGTAGCCAAACATGTATGCGTGAGTAAAGTTAAAAATAAAGGATACCCATACAAAACATATTCAAAGCCAGCGCAGCTTAAATACCCCTTTGACCACAACATTCGATAATAACTTCACCGTCTTATGTTTGGCAAACATTTCTCTGATAAAGCATTCGAAAACGACTATTAGTAGCGAAACGAAAAATAAATCATAGAGTTCTGCCTGTAATATCAACAGCAAAACTTTATCTAAAGCGAATAACTTTGCTTTACTCTCTTCTGTTTTTGCCGTTACTTTTGCTTTTGCATTTTTTTTCGCCGCTCAATACTAAAAACGAGAGAAGTTTACTTGTTTCTTTAATGAAACAAGAAAACAAAAACAAAATAGTAGAATATAAGCATACATCGCATATATGTGTCCATTCGTTGCTGTTTCAGTGACGACTACAAGCGATAGCACAAGAATATATGTGAATTGAGAAGGAACAAAATTCTTATGAAATCAATAGCAATGTTCTATGCTCTGTGAAGCATTGTTGTTCAGCAAAAACAAATAGATCAAGCAGGTAACTACAAGTATGAGCTGCATGAAGTGCCTGTAATACCCGCACTTATAAATGCAAAGTGTGTATTAGTATGAGTATATTTCCACTTAAGTATACTATACTTAAAGTATATTTCTACAAAACAAAACCTTTCGAAATCGATGTGATACAGTTAATAAATGTGTTCTATATTTGACATTTTAGTAATGCTAATATGACTACATATAGGTATGTGGGCTATTTTCATAACATTTTCAACGGGATTTAGTTAAAAAATTAAATTGCTCGTTTTGAAACTGATAAAAAAATTTTTGATTATATTAACATCATTTAAAATTTATATGATCAAAACATGATCTAATAAATATTTATAATTTTAAGCTTTTATTTAGGATAATTATTTAACTATTTCATCAGTATCCGGCCAAAGGCAACAGCGAATTTCTTAATAAATTCATTAAAAAAACTGACATGTTCGATTTTTAGATAATTTAGTTTATTAAAATGTACATATATTTACTTACATATAATAATTTTTAGCTATAAAAACAAAGAACGAATTTACTAACTAGGAAGTAATCGCTGGTATACTATATCTTACCAAACATTTTTTATACAAAGAATTTAAAAACATACTACTGTCTATTGTGTTGAGTTCCAAACGGCTTATATTTTCGGTAATAATATTACCAGTTAAAAAAAACTGGTTCGGATTCTGCACTACTAGCAGAAATAGACAATATTTTCGTAGCTAGTTTTGATAATTTGGAATATTTGATGGAATTGTTTTTCCATCATAACATTACGTCGAAATTCTGTGTGATCCCTATCTCTATTGCAGTAACGCTCGACTTCATCTCTTCCTGTTTCCCGTGTAGCGACTGACGTGCTTATTAGACTTGGAACGAAAACTTAAATTTGAAGTAGGTGGCTCTGGAGAATATTGCTGGAAAACTTGTTGTGAAGTATAGGAAATAAATTATTATATAAAATAAATCATTATATTAATCTTAAGGGCCGCAATTTCTGCTTCTTCATTATTTTGAAAAAGACAAATCATATTTATTTTATTGAGGGTTGGAATAACAAATCATAATGTTGAACACTCGCCTGAAGTTTTTTGAAAATTATTTTGAAGTCTTTGCAAATCTCTACTAAGCCTTGGAAGACAGAATAATTAGGACTTAA
The DNA here is from genome assembly GCA_023159175.1 of Wohlfahrtia magnifica. Taxonomy (NCBI): domain Eukaryota; kingdom Metazoa; phylum Arthropoda; class Insecta; order Diptera; family Sarcophagidae; genus Wohlfahrtia; species Wohlfahrtia magnifica. The sequence continues at coordinate 324,910 of JAKWBJ010000213.1, read as the reverse complement.
CATACTCCGCCGTTGAATATTATCCGCAAGAATTTCATTGATTTTTGAGTAGTTTTCAAAATTGACCCAAACATTGCGAAATTCGAATTCCGCCTTGTAGGACGATTGCTCTTCAAATTTGTTTCCAGCACGTGGTATTAGCACGTGGTACGTATTTCACATCTTTTTTTTTTGCAAGCATTTGTAACAAATTTGTAGATTCGAAAGCATCGGTTAGGAAATGTCCTAATTAGAAAAAATGAGCGGCTGGCCTCACCCTACCTGATGCGATCGGACCAATTTTCGAGTGTATGGGGATGAATCTCGGCAATGGAATCACGAATGTTGGCCCTTAAGTGGTCAATTGTTTCTGGTTTGTCGGCATCACACTTGTCTTTAATGGCGCCCCACAGAAAATAGTTCAACGCTATCAAATCATAGCTTCTTAATGGCCAACTGACATCATCATTTCGGCTAATTAAACGGCTATGAAACGTTCGACACAAGTTGTGGTGGTGCTTCGCTAACTCAGTACCTTCACCGGGAATTGTATTGGTTTTAAAACGTGCAGCATATTTAAAAAACGTACTATATACTCGTATTTTCTTTTATCCAAATGTTTTAAAAAAATGTTTTAAAAGAAGAAACTTTTCAGTTATAGGTAAAGAGTGTTCAAAAAAGCGTTCACTTATTTTCAATTTTTCAATTAAATTGTCTCGATTTATAACGTCTAAATAGAGATACATTTCTTTTTCTTCGGCACTATTGCTTAATGCTATTCTCTCTCAAAAAATAAAAAATTTACTGCAACAATATGTTTTTATAAAACGAATCTATCTCTGGACCTTATCCGGACAACATTCTTCATTTCATTTTATTGTCTATAATCCGAATTGATTTCAAATTTATAATAACGATTGCATTCAAACTGTTGGGTAATGTTAATTGTTACTACAGAAACATAGTTCTTTTTCTTGTTTTACTTCAAAATCAAACTACACTCAAACCTCGTTGTATATGAATTCGCTTTATGCGGCTTAATTTTCGTTCTTTTTTTTCGAGTTGTGCATTGTAAACCTTATTTTAAAAGAGAAACACTGATATCAGTATAAAAATTGGCATTTCCACCGAAATGTAAAGTAGCGTCATATCAATTCTTGCTCTTATATTCAAATCCTTTGGCGCGATTGTTCTAATTTTATTACTGAATAATTGCCACATTCAGTAGCTCTAGTAGAAGTATTCTATGACAACAATACTAATTTAACTACAAATAATGTTGAAGACGGTCATCGCGAAAGTAATTGTGAAGAATTATTTAAAAAAGCTTGTGAAAAGTACTCAACGGAATTAATGTTGATCAAACTGAAATATTTAATCCAGATACGGAACGAGTAACGAATTATTTGGTTCGAATTCAGAAACGAATTAGTAGTTTTCACATGGAGATAGCGTATCGTTTTATGCGAATTCGATTTTGCGGATTTTTGTGGAACGATTTGGTCGCATAAAACGAGGTCTGCTAGCTTTAAGATTATTATTGTTATTTTCATGGCCTGTAATTATTACTTTTTTTATAAAATGTACACAAGTTTTTTTTCTTGCAATGTAATTATTTATTTAAATGACTAATAAATATAATGTATGCACCAGATCAGGAGTTTGCATTTGATAGCGAACGAGTGCAGTTGTGCTGACGGCAGGGGAACTACTCCGAATATTGGAAATAAAGGTAAAGAAAGCTGTCGACCAATCAATAGCGAAATTTGAAACCAAATTTGGGACAGAGAGCGAGGAGGAAGAAACTACGGACGAAGAAGCTGAGGAGATGAACACGGAAAAGCATCTGGCCGAGAACGAGCTAAGGAGAGAATCTGCTGCAAGCAGTGTTAATATGCAAGGGGTTAGAATCGCTGCAGATACGAAACCCATGAGGGCAAGGACCGTGAACTCGAGAGCAGCCACAGGCAGAAGAGTTCCATCATCTACCACGGCAACAAAGAAGGAAGGGAAGGCTTTGGAGAACAATGGTAAGCAGATTTGGAGTAAGTCTGTACATATTATAACCATATATAATATCAATGTTAGGGAATTTAGTGTGAAATTAGGGAACACATTTGTTTATTATTTATATTGATTCCATCATTAAGGTTTTGGGTAGGAATGTCACCAAACTGAAGGATCTGCTAAGAAAGAGGGCGTACATTTCTACACGTATACGCCAAAATGACAACGCTCAATATCAATTGTGGCGAAGGGCCTATCGGATACCTTTGAGGAACAGGAGGTGATGGAGTACACGAAGAGTCTCTAGATTGAGGTTGGAATAGTCGGTCTCAACAATCTGTGGGGAGGTAGATGGCTTTTTCGTGTGGACAGGGATTCTGATGCCGGCATTCCGTGACATCAGATATATTCTGTATTGCAGAGTATGCATGGAGAGTCATCGGCTCAGAGGGCTGCTACAGTGTTTTAACTGCCAGCGATTTGGACACGTATCGGTGAACTGCAACATGCCCTACAGGTGTGTTAAATGCAGTGGAGACCATGGACCGGGTAGGTGTAAAGTACCACCTAAGGGAGAGGACAATGCGGAAATATTGACCACGGATCCTATAACTGGGCGTACACGATCAGAAAAGTCGGGCAACAGGTCAAGTGTGTCAATTGCGGAGCTGTAGGTCATACAGTTGGATCAAAAGAATGCCCGAAACGGCAGGAGCTTTTACGAAGGTTAGCGGCCAGGAGGAAGAACAAGGCCAACAACGCTGGATCTAATGTGGCAAGGGCATCTGGAGTTGTCAAGGGATTATCGTTAGCTGATGCTGGGGAACTTCGGTCGGGAGTATAAAGGATAGAATAGCGATGAGCAGAAATCCCGGGCAGGCGGTACTGCCGTGGTTGTGAGGGACGGTTTATGCTCGTCTAGGATAAACCTGGACACAGGGAGCATCGAGAATACTGCTGTTAGGATACGCAGAGTGGACGGAACTGTCATTACAGTGGTGGCAATGTATCTGGAAATGTGGAAATGAGTGCAACCGGAATGAGAACAGGCTGAGGGATTTTTTGCTCTCCTCTTCGGACGTGGATGTATGTCGCACCGATGGCTCGACTTTTTTATCTGGACGTACATCGTCCTATCTTGATATTTTCATAGCCACGCCTGACATATCTACGGCCCTTGCGGCTAACGGTGTAAGGACACTTGATTATGAGACCGATCACAGGGCAATTGAGATAGGCTAACTCGAGCGTAGGGATGAGCGTGGGATATATGACTTCAATGGCATGGATCGGAACCATTTTATCGGGGTACAGCCGCGCGAGCTTCCGGCTCTCGAACTCCCGATAGACGTGATGGCGGACGGTACTGTTAGTGCTAGGCTGCGCAGATCTGCGTACTAGATAATCACAGCGATTGATGTGGGAAACGTCTTGAGGAGAAGGGCAAATAAAAGGTCGAGCGGCATTGACGGCATCCCGGAAATTGTCCTTAGGAGGACTGACATGGTTGGATAGCGCTTCATGGCTATCTTGTTTAACCATTGATTGAATATGTGGTACTTTCCAATGCAATGGAAGATTGCCCTGGTGAACCCCATATTGAAACCGAGATCTGACCCGAAACAGGTGGGGAACTACAGACGCATCTCCTTGCTGTCAGCTTTTAGGAAACTTTTGGAGTCATTTGTCTTGAGAAGGTACAGGAAAGGATAATGGAAGGCGGAATTATCAAGGGCAACTAATTTGGACTTAGAGTCGACACTCAACTTCGCATGCGCTCATGGTATTTAGTGATTATGTGGTCAGGGGGATGAGGAGGAGATGCCACGCTGGCTGTAAGCCTTATTTCCTCTAAGGCCTTTGACACGGCCTGGCAGGAGTGGGATCTTATATAAGATGCTGGAATTTGGATTTGATCGCGTGACGACCATGATGGTTGCCGATTTCTTGAGGTCTCGAAGCTTCATCGTGAAAGTGGGAGGAGAGGTTTCTCGGTCGAGACTGATTACTGCTGGTGTACCGCAGGGATCGTTACTTGGACCTGTCCTATACAATATTTTTATTTCGGATATACCGCAACCTTCAGAGGGGGACCTCCTTCTTATGTATGCTGATGACATACTGATTGACCCCTCTGGCGAGGGGATTGGACAACAGGATGAACCGATATTTGGGTGTCCTGAGATATGGGGTCTTCGGCTGAATATGGATAAGACGGATAGTGTTCTTATAAAGGGCAGACGTGGTATCCTTTATAAGAACTTCAGATCTCATGTTCCTCGTCTGACTATTGGTGGGGAGAGCGTGAATATGTCGGAAAGGTTGAGGTACCTTGAAGTACTCTTTCACGAGAACTTTGAGTTTTATAGGCATATAGACCACATCCTCGATAAGGCGAAGGGAGTCTGCCACATGTACCATCGATTACTTGGACGCAGAGTAGGGGCCTGAGCACCAGGAGCAGGCTATACCTATGCCTTTCCAGCTTGGTTCGGGATTTCCTCAAGTCAGATGGAGAGACTTAGCAAATGGGAAAGAAGGATACTCTCTTCGTGCCTGGGTCTCTGTATTATTGTACGTGCTGACGGGAGTGTCCGTAAATGCCGGTGGAACAATTTACCGTAGGATTGATTTTAGGAGGATAGATGTTTTCCTGGTGGACTCTGCGGTCAGATTTTTGGAGCGAGCGTCCTCTCTACGGAATGATCTCGTTATAAGATGCTTCGACAGACCCCCTGACCTTGAGGTAATACGCGGAAGCCGATACTACTCGCCGGTTAATCTCTTGACACTGGGAGACGATCTTCTCTATAGGGATGCAGGCCTTCTATTTTACCATAGGAGGGTGAACACTTTGAATATTGAGGATCTGGTTTACGTAACTACCCAATAGATAATTTGAGGTGGGAATTGATTTTATTGGTTTTTCCCAATATTTTGTTATTTAATTTTAAAATTATTTTAAGATTAGTTTTTAAGTATTTTTATTAGTTTTAGTTATAGAATATGAATGTGTTCTTTTTTTATGGAAATTTATATATTATTGAGTGTATTGATAGATCGTATATTTAAGGACCGCCACAGTGGGGCTGCAATTGGACAGGGATAGATTTAATCTTAGATAAGTACCTAGTACGTTAAGAAACTTAATATATAATATGAAAAGTAGTTTAAGAAACAATGTAAAATGACGATATTGATTAAATAAAATGAAATTAAATGAAATGTACCCGTAATGTATGCACCATTTCATGTGTTTTTTTTTTTAGTACTCGGGATAATTTAAAAATCCGGATCAGTGTCTCCAATCAATTTTTACTGTGTATGAAAAAATTCCCCTGAAATGAAATTAGTTGAATTTCCCGAGAAGTCCCGTCCCGGGAAGAAAACCGTAAATAGCATATATACATACATATTTATGTATGTAATTTCTATCCTTGGGGATACAAATTTAATAAAATAACATGTATTTTTTATATTTTGATTAAATTTAACTGAGTTTTTTTTCCTTTTTCATAAGATATTTCTCATTTACCATTATTATTATTATTTGAGCCATTCTCTTATTGTTTTGTCCATTCATTTTTCGCAAATATGAACAAAAAGAAAACGTATTATTCATATTTATGTCATCATATTATCCTTGTATAAAGCAGGGTTTTTTACGAATTTATTTTATTTTTTACTTTCTATAAAAACATGCTAGAAGTTTATATTTCATCTATCCTCTGGGCAAGTGGAATCATCATCATCATCATATTTTTGCGTTCCTTTTGAAAGTCTTTGCGGCAACAGTTAAAATGTATGCTCAACACTACACAACTGATACGTTCTTTTCGGTTTCCTTTTCTTTTTTTATTGTTGTATTTTTATGTCCATATTTTTTTATTCTGTAGCCGTCATAGTTACATTTTTAACAGTCCTCTGGCGAAGTTCTTATGATGTGCAACATTAAAAAAAAAAAAATTACAAAAACATTCAAAGTTGTCAAATTCAGGCTGCTATAAAAATAATAATAAAATAATAATAGTATTTTTGAGTTGAAATAAAATTAAATTTAAACACTCGCATATACTCACAAAACAAATATACGTACATATGTATGTTCACATTTTCATTCATATTACTTAAGTCTGACCACTGTTGGTTGCATTTTAGTTCGTTATTTTAATTTGCAATAATAAAAAAAAAAAAAAAAACAAATAAAAGAGGACTGATGAAATTAAGGAAATGTCTTAAAATATATTCAAACTATTATAAAAAGCCTTAATATCACTACTATTCTACCATATATTCATACATACGTTCATACTAGAGATGACGATCGGAAAATCCCCAATCCCGGCATTTTCTAAAACTCGTCGCGGGATTTTCCGCGATTTTGTCTTTTTCAATTCTTATTTACTCTTTTTTCGAGCATAATATTTAATTTCACATACATTATTTATTATTATATCACATACATACATATAAATATTATGTATATGGTATATATGAAAGCAACTTCCTTTATTTGACAACTGAATATTTAAATTATCGACACAAATTTTAAATTAAAAAAAATAATAATAATACTGAGTTTTGAAGAACACAGATCAAAAAGAAGTGACAGAAGTTCTGTATGATTCTATTTTTTTATGGACTCAAAAGAAGCACCACAAGCAAAATGTAAAACTTGTAAGAAAATATTAAAACCAAATGGCTGCTCAACAAAAGGACTCTTAACTCACCTAGAAGTAATTTAGTTTATTAAAGATTATAGAATAACTTATTAAATACATAATTTTTAGGTTCATAATATAGTGTTGGAAAAAAATGATTGCGGTGAATCACAAAAACTGTTGAAAATTATGAGCTTTGTGTCTCCAAAAGTAGAAGATTCTTTTCCCGCAGTTATTGCCTATCTGACTGCTGTTGATAATTTACCTTTTTCTCTTATTATAACGTCAACTGAATTGCGAAAATACTTAAATACACGTGGTTTCGATGTTCCAAAATCTAGAAACACTATTAAATCTAAATTTATTGAATACTTTGTTAAATGTAAAATGGACATGGATAAGGAAATATTATAAATAAAATCCCAACAACTGAAATTTAACTTTGCATTCGATGAGTGGACATTAATTTTAAACAAACGTTTCATGTACATCATCATTTATTCGGATTAGTTAGATAAAAAAATCGCCCATTGCTCTAAACCGCATTCAGTTGCTTTGCCACTGACGGTGCATCAACAATGTAGAAAATCGGGAAGGTGATTGCACTGAAACAACAATTGTATTTGGCTCATGGCGTGCATCCTGCAGTAGTAGATGTCTTATATAAAAATACTATTAATCTTCACACAGAGGAAGAATTAGCATCATCAAAAGATCATCAGAGGATAACGGTAATTCTCTTAATGAGAAACCGATGCAGCTTGGCATTTATACCCAAATAGGTTTTAGCTATTAATTCCGATTTAAGTAAGGCTTTATATGATTCCCTTCGTTAAAGAATCAGCGAAAGGCGGACGGTATATTCAATACATCTGAACTTTCTAATCAATCCCAATAAAAAATCAGATTTTGACAGCAACATAGATGTGGTAGAAATAAAAGTAGAGTTACAAATTCTCATTTCTAGTTTATTAAGAAACGATTTAAAAAAATCTATTATCTTAAATCAAACAAACCAAGAAATATCGATTGTTCAAAAACTAGTGGATGCCATAGACAAATGTAGAAGCCCAATAAAAACAAATTTCTCTGGAAATGATTCAGATACCCAACTTGCTAAAGAAATTTACTTATTGTTTGTTTTACAGGGCATAAAAGGTAAATATTTATAAACATCATATATCTGTTTAGAAACAATTTTGCCTACAAGTGTGGATTGTTTAAGGTTGTCACACGAAACATTAGATGATTTAGTGTTTCTAAGAAGTTATTTGAAGCAATAAACAAGTTTATACTTTTTTATCTAATATGTATGAATTGTTTTGATTTTTGTTGTTGGTTTTTTTGTTATTTTTATTATTGTTAAGTTTTTATGTAAGAAATGAATGTATACATAATAATAAAAATTTGAAATGGTAAAAAAGATTGTGACGTGGTAGGTAGTGAGTGGTTAGAGCCCACGCATAACCAAAAAAAAAACGACACAGGTTCGAGCCCCAGCAGAGGGCATGGTTTCGAAGTTTTAATAAAGAGGCTTCAATTTTCCCTCCAGACAACTCCATCTAGAAAAAAAAAAAATAAAGAAGAGGGCTCCTGACCTTCTGCATACCTCGGGTCATGATGACAAACACAAGATGAATGATCAGGAAAATACGCCACCTAAAGTAAAGAACACAAGGATCTTCAGCACTACGCAAAATCATATGGAGGAAGTTAATCATCTACTTAGCTTGAAAGATCAAATTGATCAAAGCAACAAAAGCAATGGATGCTTTGTTGAAGCCCATATGCTCCCTACAGGAATGACGGAGAAAAAAATTATTTACATATATTTGGTAATTTTTATAAATCCCGAAATTATGTTTTTTTTTTGAATTTTTAAAAATAAGTCTCGTTCGACTTCCCTAGTTCGCAGATATGTATGTATATAAAAAATTTTAGAAAAATTAATAACATTTACAAGGTTTATAATACGAATAATTAGGAATCACATATTTGTTTACATGTGAAAAGTCATGTACATATCTGTTGTTTTTTTTTGCTTTGTCTTAAATATATTACTCCTATATGTACTTACGTATGTAGATACATGTATGTACTATGTTGTTGATACATACATGTACTTACGAGTATGTACTAGAATTTTTTCCGCGGAATTCCCGTCCCGTCAACTAAATTCATTTCCTGCTTTCACGGGATTTTGTGCGGAACGCCGAGAATTTGCTCATGTACAATAAAAGTTTTGAAGTTAAAAATATTTACATATGTATGTAAAACATTTTGTGTAATAATAGCACGTAAAAGTGGAGCAGCTGAAATAAAAACTCACTTAAAAGAATACAACTTAGTATTTGATAAATGTGGACGCCCCGATTATATATCGCTCAATAACTTCAATAGTATCACAAATCAAAAAGCATGATTTTTTAGTTAAGTATTCTAAAATATGTATGTATGCGGAATATTGTGGTTTGCATTGTGTTCAAAATTCTTTGTGATCAGTAAAAAATTAAGAGCACAGGGGAGAAGTGTTTATCAATGTGTTATCAATGCTAAATAATAGGAAATTGAATATCAAAACTGCTCCCCTGATATATATTATTTTTGAGTTATGACACTATTAAAGTAAATGAACGATAGACATGGACATGGTTGGTGTACTGAATACTTTTTCATAATAAATATGCCACATCTCTATTTCACGATTGCTAAATATGAACTATCAAGACTAATGTTTACTAAAATAACGGCAAACAAAGTAGTATACCTTCCCGGCGGACACCCTGTATAAAAATCAAAAATATTAAATTAAATAATTCCGACATAAAATTATAAATACTTACTTATTATTTGTTTCGTGTACTCCTCGAAGTCGTTTTGGTATACTTGTTCAGGAGCTTATGACGTTAGTTCAACTATATAAAGAGGTTTTAATGCCCAGAACTGGGTTAATTTTATGGTTTTTTGTGGTTTTTAATCAGTAAATACACTTTAATTTATAAAAAATCTATAAAAGTTAAGTTTTTTCTATGTTGTATGTTCCAAAACTAATTTTGAATTCTCAGATATGTTACTACGAGTATTTTATATTTGACGTGAATTTTGAAAATATCTCAAGTGGGTTCAGATTATATGATATGATATTCTATTAATTTGTTTGTGAGTTATTTTGGTAAGAGTGACACACGCTATTGTTATATTTAGAACAATGGATCAAAAACAAGCTCCATCTGAACCAATTATAAGACGTTGGTTTGTTGACTTCAAGCATAGTAGTAGTAGAGACATCGAAGATGCAGAACGCAGTGGACATCCAAACGAGGCGGTAACACTAAAAAATGTCAAGGAAATCCACAAAACCGATTTGAATGATCGAAAAGTGAAGTTGAGTTAGTTAACTGACTGTTAGCTCACTGTTGATCAAAAACGAAACTATATGAGTTGAACTTCGTATTGTTCCCACATCCACCGTATTCGGCAGATGTGGCTCCCGGCGACTACTGGCTGATCGAAGACCTCAAGAAATATGCTTGCCGGTAAGAAGTTTCGCACGAGTGACGTATTATCGCTGAAACTGATGAATAGTTTTAGGCAAAATATACAAAAGTGGTGTTGAAATGTAAGAGTGGCGCTGAAATGATTGCATTGCTTTTGATGGAGATTACGTTGATGAATTAAGTTAATTTTTAAGAAAATACAGCATTTTCTTTGTTAGGCCATGGACTTTTCAGCTCATGAGTTAGTCTAAAAATTTTTGTATTGATTAGCGTTTTATTGATTTTGTTTTGTATATTAAAACCACATTAAAATGGCGATGACATTTATGTTTCCGGCAAATATGTTTTATGTCATTACATTTTAGTACTGTTTCTTTTTTGCAGTTACCAGTTAAACAACAAGAAAAATAAATATAAATTATAAAATGTAATAAAACGGCAAGAAAAATATTTAAATTAAATGTTGGCCTAATGCCATAAAAATAACCACATTGTGTTTCAGTTTGTTGCTAAAATTGCCATGCTATAGCAATCACAAAAACATTCAGTTGCATTTTAATCTTAACTCCTCATCATCGTTCGAGGAACGCTCGCTTAATGTTGGCACACTTGTTCCAACTTGAATAACCAACTTGACTAATTCAAGTACGAGTATATATTATTTCAAGTCTAACAATTGAAATCCTCAAAGAAATGGTGTACTGGTGTAAATGAAGAACACCTTCAGTGTTCAGATTGTATTAATGCATGCAAAACATTTGCTAATTGAATACGTACATGATCATAGTTGTCGCTGGTTAGTGATGGTAGTGTAGTGGTTGGTGTTGGTAGAGGAGCTTAATATGGTAGGCAGCAAAAGTTATTTGGCAATATGCCAAAAAATCCATTTCTGTACTATTTTTCTTTCTTTATTATGTTCTTTTTAAGCTTTCATGCAGAGTAATTTTAGTAGAATTTAAATATCATTCGTAAAGTAAAAATTTTGTATGACTGTTGAACAAAAAACAAAAAACAAAAAAAAGGCATTGAATTAAGGAAAAGAGAAGAAAAATCATAAAATCCCTTCAGTTTTATTAAAAACCTATTCGGCGTTGCCCGGAAATCTTAGAAATAAAAGTTAATATAATTCTCGAATAAAAAGAGCAGTGATATTTGTTTTGTTATAATAACTTGAATTTAATTTTTTCGATATGGTATATACGAGTACATACGTATGTATAAAGAAGTTATTATAACACAAAGTTTTAAGTATGCCGCCATTATACTTATTGCAATCTATGACTTGTAACTAATAACTCGTTTGAAATCTCCCGCTGATATATTTATTGAATAAAAAATAATATTTCAGTTTTCCTCCTTCACATACTTTTAGAGTCGTTAATTTAACAAATTTGTAATATTATGTGTATAATAAAACAACAATGAAGGAGTGAATGAAGCCGTGGATGAGTATTTGAAGACTTTCTGGTATCGTTCTTTAATGCAGGGATAGAGAGATTGGAAAAGCATTGTAACAAACTCGCTTCGTGTATAAAAGAATTTAGATTGAAGCATACGTTTCAGTATTTACCAATAAGCTAATTTGTTCGGGATATATTTTATTTAATTGTATGTAACCTTTACCTTCACATATGATTTTAATGTTGTGTGCCGATCAAGCTGTATACTCAATTACTTATCACAAATATGTTGAGGTATTAAGTATTTAATTATTGATTTTAGAGAGAGTAGATGCTCTACACAAGGTACATAAGAGCTATGTACGTATATAGGTATGTGATCGACAAACTGTACAGCACCTAGTTTCTGCTGACTTTCATATAATGGTCGTCTTTATCTGCAGCGTGTGAGGCTTAATGCATTTGAATGTTGGATATCGAGACATTTGGACGAACTTGAACCAACCATTGAACTGTACTGCTCTTTAGACAGTTTTTGATGGTATCCAAAATCAGAAGAGAATGATGTACGAGTAATTTAATGGATGCCTTTAAACTATATGTATATGTTTTTTAGGCTGAGATATTCGCGGTAATGGCAGCCTGTAGGGTACCATATAATCGCAATATTCGTTTCAATATTGCAAATTTTGTTAACAGCCAAGCAGTGCTGGTCTCTCTGAATTCGCACACTAATGCATCTCTCTTGATCAGACAATATAAGGATGATCCGCAGATATTATTTGAGTTTGCATCCCTGTATAAAGAGACCACCATTTTAATTGTTACGTTTACAATTGTGAAAAGAACTTAGGAGTTTTTAGCATAATAAATAGTGCGCAAATGGCAAAAGATTAATTCAATAATATATTATACCATATTAATTGAAACAACTTATATGTGTTGTTTACAAATAACCAAATTGACAACAACAAACATAAGCAGAAATAAATTAAATTAAATTAAAATAAAACGGCAACAACAGAAACTAACAGACAATAAAACAAGTAACAGACAATAAACAAGCAACAACAAATACTAAGAACTGAAGGAGGTAGATGTTTACATATGCATGGCTACAAAAGAACTAAAAGGAAACTAAAAAAAGAAATGGAATCTAACTGAAATATCGAGAGGTTCGAGAGCTTTCGATGTATTGTTTACTCAGCCATATAAAAAGCACATCGATGCGCACAACAATTAGTTTAAGAAAGTAAACTCGGCGAGTACAGTTTGTGTGAAGAGAGTTTATAAGGAGTAAACTCGTGAAGTAAAAAACCAGCTTAGTTGGAGCTAACTCAGTAAAGAGAGTTAAGTGTGGATAACCTCTGGTTGAAAAGGTTGTGATAGAACTTAAGTTATAACTACGATCTGGTTGGAAGATCTTTAGGAAGAAAGATCTGTCGAGTAATTGTTGTTGTTTACAAAGTTGTAAACGGACAGAGTAATTAAGAATAAAGATTGTTGTTGCCTGTAAAAAGGTTACACGCAGTGGAGCACAAAACCGTGTTGAATAAAGGATTTTAATTAAAAAACAAACACCGAGAGCGATTAAAAAATTTCACAAACACAGGTGTTTTTATCTCAGAGCCTCGTTCTAGTCGCCACCCTAAATTAACTGAAACAAACGAAATGTTATAGTGCAATTAGTGAAGGTAAAACCTAAATCAGTAGCGCGCGTAAAATTTTCTGGAAAAACAAATACACTATTTGATAGATAAGCATCTAAGAATACTGCGCTCAGAATTTGTTAACATGCCAATTACGGAAGCCATGTAGTACGCAAGAATTTACTAGTGTATCAAGGCAATAAACAAAAGTGAATTCCTTGCACTAAGAAGCGCATAAATAATCCTGCAGAAATCTGGAAACAAAATTATTTAGAGGTGAAAGCAAATACTAGATTTTTGGCATAAAAGGTCGACAACTTGTATGGAAAAAGCTTTGTACAGCGATTAGCCCCAAAAACTTAAAAACAGCAGATGAACATGATTACAGAAAAGTAATTGCGTAGAACTGTGTAGTAAGCGAAGACAGGTACATTAGAGATTATTCCATTGACAATACAAAATCTTCTTCCCTTTCCACTTTATACCATTAATGGAAATAAAATCTTTGTGTGAAGATTGTGCTGTGGTTGCTTTTTCGCTACAAATACTTTTTTTTTAATATTTTTTTATATTAAACATTTCCGAGCCTGAACCGAACCCACTCCACTCTTCACATGGGTTCAGCAGGTTCGGATTCGTGTTGGGGTTCGGTTTTAGTCCAAGAATAATTTTATCGATATTTTAAATGATAAATAATTAACAATTTTAAATAAAATGTTATCTATGCAAATGTGATTGAAAATGTCTTTTCACGATGTTCTGTAATTTATTTCCGTATTCTGTATGTTTTTAAATGTATTGCATTCACCATTGTCAACTCAATGCTTTTACAAATTCTCGACGCGAAAAATTTTAGTGCTTTTCTCTTTTTTTGGTGGGTAAAAAAAACCTTTTACTAAAAAGTAACAACAACAATATTTTTGCAAGTGCTAATTTAAACATAACACTATACAAACTGTTTCTCGCAGAAAAGTGCACTTGTTTCGATAAAATAGCTTGCAGCTCTATAATAATAGCTTGACGCCAAATTTTAGTTCATAATTTGCAAATTAAATCTGCATTACTGATGCAAAAGTTATATGTATAGTCTGCGCCATAAGTATGTACAAGTGTATATATTTTAAGAAAATTTTCTTTTAAATGCAAGTGTAGTGAACGCATTTTTAAAATCATATGCAGTGTTTTACAATAGGTTTAAAATTTTTGGAAAGAAGTTCCACATACGTTTTTTGCAACACTTAAGACTTCCTATCATATTCAAGAAGAATGATTTAACTTTGTGGTAGTACGTCATGTTTATAACGAAAGTAAATTCAATAATTTCTGATTTGATGGGAATGAAAAGCTTCTTTTTAAGCTTGCAAACTTACATTAAAATGAGGAAGTAGATTAATAATCTTTTTAGCAGCTTGTCCTGGATCCTCACACTTCATTGAAGGAATAACGGATTATAAAGAGAGATCCAGTCCGCCGATGTCTAAAGAAAGCTACGTCTTGGCCACAACTATCACTTTTACCAAGATAACGATCCAAAGCACAAAATATATAATGTAAGTTCGTGGATGTTATATAACTAACCTCAAGGTATGGAAACTCATTCACAGATAATAGTCGAATTGAGCCAAGCTATTACCGAAAGTTGGTGAAGTGTATGCCAATAAGGCTAGATATGGTACTTAATGTGAATCCTTAACTGTAGTTTAAAGCTACTGAATTTTTAAATTTGGATTTTGTTCTTAAACAAAGCCTAATATTACATATGTATGTAAATAACCTACAAATAAACTTCTTCAGATAAAAAAAAATTCCACCATGTACGAGCTTTTCTTGGAGCTACTTCTGCTCAAACAATAAACTGCACCCGATTTTACCTTTAACTCCGACCTGAACAGCGGGTGCATTAGCTAGAAAAGTTTTTCAATAAATACTCATACCAATGATAGTAGAAGACTTTGTATTTGGTCTACGTAACTTCAATGCCAATACAAATCATCACTCAAAAAGTATCCGACATTGGATAAGTAAGCATAGTACCTTCCTTATGCAGTAAGTCTTGCCATTACAACAACTAATTTAAAGAAAAGCTACATAAATTTGTTGTTTTTATTATAGTCAACAAATTTCAAAAAAGTTAACAGAAATAATATTTGTATTGAAATACATCTGATCTCGTTCAGATAATTTCTTGAGGTTACAGTGTAGAATGAAGACAATGAATATTAATTTTTTTATTTATCTTAAAAAGAACCTAAAATGTATAAAAAGTTAAGTTTTATTAGACTTTTTGTAAAATATAATAAAAACAATCTCTAAATATTAACGACTATATTCACAAAAACTTTTAATTTTGGGTATCAGATATAAATTAATTAAAATACACTTTAAGGCTAATAAATCTTTTTTCGAAATTCTTATTCAAAATCAGTATTTTAACTAAAGCCCGTTTTTAGAGTTTTCATATTCGAAACTGGCAATACTATATTTATTTTATTTCTCATTTACAATATAATAAGAAGAATATAAATTCATACAAACTGAAAACTGAATTTATTTAATTTTATTATTTTTCTAAAAATGTATGAATAAAATACTTTTCGTAAATATTTCTTTTAAGAAAGAAAACTTTTTTTGATCCAAAATCATATAAAAAATATTATTTTCGTTATTTATTTTGTTAAAAAAGGGGCTTTACAAAACATGCTTTCTGAAAAAGTGTACGAATGTTGATTTGGCATACTGTAAATTATGATAAGGAAAAAATCTAACAATTTGTCATAATTGAGAAAAATTTTGCATTTATAAAGCAACAAAATGTATGTTTATATCTTCTTAATATCGTTATAACGGTGAAAATAATACGGCTTTAGTGTCTAGCCTGCGTAACCGAGCAATCGCTCTCTAAATTCGTTATTTTCTTTCGAAATGAAATGAAACAGTAAACGGTACTGTACTCTATCTTGCCACTATATCTACTTTTAGTCCTTGTAATCCACCTGCATAACTAAACAAATGAAATTTGAATTTGCGAATAAATTCCCTTCTTTTTTTTGAATAGTATTTCGGTAGTTCACTTTCAGTTTTTTTTTTTTTAATTTTAAAGTAGGTTACGTCTTAATGGTTTTGACTTTTTTACTTATTCTTGAACAGATATTAAGTCAAAATGAGAGCATTATTGTCATCATTATTTTCCTTGTCAATACCGGATCAGACACTATTGCAGGACACTACGGCCCATAAGATCTATTGCGCCTTTCCGGTCTACAGCTTGTTCAGCAGATCTGCTGTCTTCCTAACGCACAAGCAGATTTAAAACCATACTGGTGAATATGTCATCCAGTGAGAACCTATTACTACCCAAACATTTCTATCTAAGTATGTCAAGTACCGCACAATATGTGTTATTCTGTCTCTGATGCTTACGAGCACAGTCTACAAACATCTACATCTGTAACCGCCATTCTGTTCAGATGCGTTTTTAGTTCACAGTGTCATGTAAAAAACTCCGTTAAGAGTTTTAAATCTGTCCTGTCAAATTTAAGAACCTTCGACTAGATTGAGAACGGTAGTCAGTGGTGCTGCACATTAAGGTTCCGGGCCAATATATGTATGGTGTCACGGAACCTTTTCTAGCCAATTCATTTGCTGTCTCATTACCATCTAATTCACAGTGTCCAGGAAAACGGCAGCAAGTTTTGAACAAACCCTGTTTACCATGCAAGGACTTGAAGGTCTCCAGCATCATGTTACAACTATTATTTTTAATGAGCGCTTCTCTCTTTTTAATTTTTCAAGCTTTCGTTCTCTGATGCTTTGAATTGTTTTTTTTTTTAATATTTTATTAGATTTTGAAATTTTTCTGACCAATTATTTTATTAATAAAGTATGTCCACTATTTTAAAAATTTCGTTAAACTTTAGATTTTATGTTTTTCTTCTTTTACAAAATGTTCTTAAAAAAGCTGTAAAGTACGGTCAAAACAATTTTAAAATTTTTTTATTTAAATTAATTTAAAAGATGAAAATTAAACTGAAGTTCGTTTGTGACTAATACTTTAGTGAATTTTTCTTAAAGTAGGTATGAAATGTACTTTAGTTTGTTTCCGAATACAGCCGTAATACCGTAAAACAAAAACAAAAAACAAAAACAAAATACAGAATAAAAATTTAGTGCTTTTTTTAAATTACGCGGTTTTTTGTCAACTCTATGTTAGCGATTTTTGAAATTTAAAAGTTGACAACGCTGATTGTATTGTCAAATGTGTATGTATATATAAGTATGCATATTATATAAGTATGTACATATGTGCATAGGGCTGCAAATAAGTATAACTTTATGTTTATATGTACTTATGTAAGTTTTATATTTAAGTATGTTTGTGTTTTCTTAATTCATTCTCTTGACAAAATAATTGTTAAACTTTAGTCATTCATTTATCTCACTCTTTTAGTCATTCAATCAAATTGAATTAGTTTCAGTGTGCTTCTATCCGTTCGTATGTACGTACATATGTATGTTTTTGATTACTTCAGTATGGATATTTAAATAGTTCCTGCGTTTAATTGTGCTTAATTGCACTTAAAATGATCTTTCAAAACAATAAACAAATTATTTTTTTCAACCCTCAAGAATGACAAGCAACTTAAAATAACGAGCACCAAAACTCATTGTTCAACCGAAAAAGTTACAAAATGAAACAAAAAATAAGAAGAATCTGAATGACGATGATGACGATAATAATAAACAAGGAACAAAATTCTCATTAGATTAGTAATTGTGTGATGCCAAATGACAGTTTTGTTGTCCTTGTTTTTGCTGCTACTGACAGGTTATGTTGCAAAAATACTTTTTGTTGCAGAGAAAAATAAACAATTTGTTCGTTCATCACGAAACCTTATTATACACAAAGTAGTTTTAAATTTTCTATACAAATTAAAAAAAAAAAACAAAAAACAAAAAACAAACTCAAAAATAGAGAAAAACAAGGTAAAAATCTGCACTTACAGATTAAACATAATTAATTGCTCAATGTTTTTAATGGGGTCATTAACAAATAATTCAATGGACATTGATTGTGTAAAACTCAAACTTTTAGAAATTGTAAATTATATACAGTGACCAGTAAAACGAAAACTTGATCGTTAAAAAAGATTTTTTTTTTTTTTTTTGTTTGAACCGGAGATTAGAGTTCGAGTCTATGTTGGTCTGTAAAAAATTCAGTTATGATCTCAAGGCAAAAATTTAAAAATGTCAATTGAAAAGACATAATGATAAAAATATATCAGTAACACGAATTTCGTAATATTGCTTATCCAAGGATAGAGCAAATTAATTAAAAATTTCATTTGTACGTATAGTAAATAGCAATGAAATTTTACACTAAAGACTACAAAAAAAGAAATCTATTTTCAATAAAATGTTTTTTATATATTTATAATTTTCTGTAAAACTGTAAATATGCAAGCAAAATAATTCGATATATTATTTAAAATAATCCATGGAAGAATAATAAACGATTATTAAAGCAAATTTACTGATATTGAAACTTAGTGTCGAGTTTTATGAAATTTTGTGAAAAACTTTTGCACAATAATAATGAGAGGCGATTACTTACAGAGCGTTTCGACGGAGTGTTTATTATTTTCCAAATAAGTGTAAACATCCAGGCAAGCTGCAGCCGAAATAAACAAGCCAGTATGTAAAAGGACAGCTCGTAAAGCTTTTTGTAAAAATGATCTTATATCATACGGAAGGCAGAAAAAGACAGTGTTGTCAGAAAGAAATGTGATGGCTTGTATTAAATTTCGCAAGGAACAGATCTAAATGGTCTGTTGTCGAGAACACACAGAGTGAACTAATATTTATCCAATAATAAAGCGAGAGAATTATAGAGTCAACAATTCTATGTATATTTTTTAATTCATTTTTTATCATCAACACGTAATATGGACAGTAGGAAAATTAGGTGACGCAGAGGACTTTCATTTTCGAACTAGACTATTGCTTAAAAAAAAGTAATTTGGCAAATAAGAGTCTTATTTACAAACAAATGACAAATTTATATAAAATTTTGGAAATTCTGTGGAATTTATTCAAAAGCTTCTTTTAATTTTGTTTATTAATATTCTTAACTGCCTTTAACTACACAAAACTTAAATAAAATTTTTTTGAATTAACTTATAAACTCTTATTAAACATAAATACATATCGCATTTGATCAACAAAAGGGTATTAACTCAATATTTTATAATTTCCAGTAGAGGTGAAAAATTGTTTGTGGTTACATTTAAAGAGAATTTGAAAATCCAAATACATCATAGTAAGCAAAAACATTATGCCTATTTTATGAAAATATACGATACATTTCTATTTCCGCTTTTGTTGTTTTCGAGATGAAAGAGTAAACGGAATACATAGAAATTTTTTCAGTAGATAAATATTGATGTTATAAGTTGATTTCTTGCAAAAGGTGAAATTTTAAAAATTTTGATTTAATACCCTCTTGTTGATCAAGTGCGATCTGTAGATTGAATAGCTGTTGATTTACGTTATTGTTTTACCGTGTTCGAAAATTAAGATTTTTAAATGTTATATAACGATTTGCCACATAAACGTACATACTTAGTGGTAATACCTTGAATTTTATTTTAAACGTTACCCTTTGTGTGACAACTCAAAATGAAGTCGTAAGACTTTGATATTTTGCATGAATTAAGCTTTTTCTAATCATACAAGAGATTTCAATTTTTAATAATTAAAAAAAAATTGCCATTTTCATTCCATCTCAATGTATAGCTCTAATTAGGAAAGGTGTGCCAAACAAAATAATTGAAATTGTGAACTTCATGTACTATATAACTGGATAGTTATCGAAACGCTTACCACTAACATGAGCGTAAGATAAGAATGCCCTATATCACCACTATTCTTTGCGCTGTAATACACTGTTTTATGGTAGACTAATACAAGAAGAAAAGATAAATGTCGTGGAGCACAATTATGCAGATGTTATTTACCTGCTATCATATTTTCGTATTTTGAATGTGTGACGTTTAGTTCACCTTTTTATATGATAGTGAAACATGACTGTATTACGAATCAGTATTACAAAGACTTCTAGTTTTTATGAACAAAAGCAATGAAAGCCACATTTTTTATCTCTTTCGCCTCCATTGTGCATTCATTTTCAAAAGAATTATTGTTGTGATCTTATTCATCATTGGCAATGCGTTGAAATATCTATATATCCAGTGTGACCATATTAGACTTTTTAAGCTAAATTTAGCTTTTTATTGTTCGATTTAGCTTCGAAATTTTTCATTTAGCTTTTCCAAAAATTTATTTAGCTTTCTTTAGCCCCCTCTGAAATTTCAACAAAAAAGGGCAATAGAACAAAGTGCGTCCGTATTAACCATATTAAATCGCATCGAAAATACTACAAACATTGTATAATTGTACATCGAAAGATAGAAAATTCTAGAATCACAAAAACAATAGCTTCTGCATTCCTTACATGCTAATAATAGTATATTAATATTATTTTTCATATCAGTTTGACAGAAAGGTTGAAAATGTTGTACTTTGTTTGATAAGTATTTCTTTATTTGACTGACGATAAATGGCAATAATAATAAATAAGCTAACTCTCTATGTAGAAATTTTGTAAAACCCTTACCATAATAAAAAAATATAAAACGCAAATGGTCGGTGTACTCTAACATTTTAATATAACTTTTGGTTTTGATAACATGAAATATCGGTAATGGTTTTTTTTATGGTTTCGCAAACAAGTGTCAAGATTACAACAATAGAATTTGTTAGATAAGGGCACGAAAGTCTCATATTTTCGATATAGACAAAAAGATTTTCTGGCCTATTTGAGCAAAGTTGGCAATTTAGTACTTTGTGTTGATGTGGACAAATACGAAAGCTGGGTTTCCCTGAATAGTCATATATGCGTATATATTGTTTCCTACTTGACATTTCCTTTCATTATGTTTGCGTTGCCTAATAATGTATTACAAATTTTTTGTCAAAGTTAGGCACCTCCCTTTATAGGTTACATATCTGGCTTTAATTTAAATGCCTAAATGTAAAAATTATATTTTAATAATTTTTTATAACTTTTTGGAAATAAAAGAAAAAATATTCATATAATTTTGCAAGAAAACATTTTTTCGCTAATTTTGGTCAAAATTAGATACCTGCACTTAATTTTGAACAAAATCAGCAATAGCCAACCGATTTTCATGGTTTATAGCTTATTTTATTCTCAAGTTATGATGAAATATATTGACATAACAATCATATTTTTGACGAAAAATTTGCCGCGCCCATAAAAAATTTGAGCCCGATGGAAAGAACTTAAAACGGATTTCAATTCAGCGCATCACAATTATTATATTTCATATAGTTTTATTTAAAGGCGAGAAAATCTTTTGTTTTTTGTAGACCAGTGTAATAAAAAAATAAGAATTTTTACTTGAAAAAAATATTTCCTAATTTTATACGCATACTTTTAGTTTAGCCAATTTTAAATTTGAAATATTAGGCAAAAACTCAAGTGACTAACTTGGCCTATATTCTTCCAGATCCAACTTTAAAAATAGCATAGCCTATTTCGTTAGCCGTGTCTATTTCTGTCTTGAAAATATCAACAAAATCGGCTCAGTTGTGTACGATTGATTGCTGAATAAACAAACGAATTTATAATATACTTTAGTAACCCATCCCGCGTTGCTGGGAGACTTTGTGTTGTATACCCATTAAATGTACTTCTCATAAGAAAAATTTGAAGCAATGCGCAAATATATGAGCACTATACAGCATCATAAATGGATTACTTATTTACATATAATCATAAAAATAATAATGTAGACACATTGCGGTCTTCCTTAAAAGCTTAAGAGAAAAATGAGCTAACAATTCTTTACGTTGTCAATTTGTAAGATCTTTTTGATAAATGTCTGAATATAAAGACAGAGTTAGATTTTTAACTATTTTTATATAAGTGATCCTATTATTTTCTATATGATTGTATAAATAGCTTTTACCTGGTGTGCTTTGTGCGATTTCCGCTTAACAAATTTCCAGTTTTTGGCTGATGTGGATAGATAAAAACACTTGAAGTGTTACCGTTTTCCCCACATTCAAAATTACCTATTTAGTGTGAATGGGAGCTGCCACGCCCACATATCCAATCTCGCCCAGTTGCTAATTGACGTCGTATCCGAGCCAAGAATTTGTTTAAATCAATTTTAGCAACTTTTACTATTATCGTTCTCAGGACATACAAAAATTAATAGTTACTTTGTTTGGGAGATGACATGCCCACTTGTCCAATTCCGTCCACTTTAAAACTAATGATTTGTATTGACCACCAAGTCATTTAGATCAAGTTCAGAAACTGTCATTCTCACCGTTTTGTAGATATCTAAAAATCGGTATTTATCTTGTAAGTGCGGAACCACACCCACTTATCCATTTCGCCCATATTTCTACAGAAGATGTATATTGACTGCGAAATTATTTACACTAAATTCAGAATATTCCACTTTTGCCGTTCCAAAGATATACAAAAATCAATATTTACTTTGAATGGGAGTTGCCACTCTCACTTATCCAATTCCGGTCACTTTTTGGGTAATGATTTATATTGACCACAAAGTTGTTTGGACTGAATTTAGAAACTTTCACTATAACCATCCTCTAGACATGCCAAATCAACATTTACGTTTTGTGTGAGGTGCCACACCGACTTATTCAATTTTGTCCATATTTCAACAGATGATGTGTAATATGCTTCTTATACTCGTATACAAAGTTTCAAAGATATTTTCTAACTCACACGAAGTTTGAAAGCTGTAATAACTTTCGTTTTCTACCAAAACTTATACAATACAAAGGGGTTCACTCTAACGTCAATAACTCGCGAATCAATGGACCTACAAAAACCGCATATATATAAAAACCAAGTATTGACTTCGCCTTTCATTTAAGGGCATACAAAATAAAATCAGTTGGCGCATTGCAGAGCAAATCAATTACAACGCATTTCATAGGATTGCAATACTTTAATTTATTTTTTACTTATTACACACCCTACATTATTCTATGCATGAAACATGTTATAAAATTGTTCATTTTCCATTCATATATGTATGTATGTATGTACGTCTGTATTTAAGCCTGTAAAATAACTATTATTCACGTATCAACATTTATTTTTTGCATGTTTTTATTAACACTTTCACAATTTTTGATTGTTGTCATAAAGACACTTTGTTCTTTACATCCAATATTATTGTTCTTCATTTAAAGTTTAACCTTTTCACGACTAACTATCAATGTGTTGTTGCATATTATGCTAGATTTGAAACACTTGCGATTCTGTGTTTCCCCAGCTTCTGTTATAGACTCTCGCTTAGATAGAAATTTATAAACTTTGTCTGAAGTGGCAACTAAACTAAAATGTTGGCTTACTGCCAAATGCCACAGACGTCAGTTGCAATAACCTCAAGTGTTGTCAGAAAACAGTTTCACACACAAAGGCTTTTCTGCCTTTGTTTTCATCTTCCGTTTCTTTTTTACTTTTTCAAACCTTTAAAAGCCCCTTGCAGTCGACCGTGTATGTATTTATATACTTTATTTGGATAGGGAGAAGAGTGCCACGAAAGGTTTATTTTATTTTTTTTTATCACGATTCCTTGTTCGTAATGAAATTTAACCAACATTATTTATATAACAAAGTCAAAGCGATTTTTTCTTTCCTCATACACTGTTTTGGTCGTTTGTTTTCTTTCAATTTGTTCGCGTTAAATAGTGAATGTTTGCAACCTGTTGTTTTATACGGATTGTAAATTTATTCTGTATGATTAATCAATTAAGCAAGTCTATGTGATTAGAAGATAACATGAGAAAGAGAAACATTTCAATAGTGCTTTATTTAAATTTTCCTTAAACAAAAATATGGAAATCAATTCAATAAAATAATCTAAAATATATTTTCGTAAAAGCACCTTTTTTACTTTGTTTCTTGGTAAGGAAGTTTTTACAAGACTTTTATTTTATGATATGATATGATATGATATGATATATATATACATACATACATATAAGGTGTGCTTCAAAATGATAAGGTCCCCTTAATATTTGCTCAATTCATCCAAACTATAAAATGTTACGTATGGTCACCTTAGTAAAAAAAAATTCTACGTTCAAATAAGTAAATAATAAGTCGGTTTTGCTCTTAGAGATGTACCGTTATATTAGGTTTATTTAAATTTATGTAAATAAGAGCAAAATTCAATGCGTCAAAATGATAAGGTCGGTGATTAATAAGCAATTAATTAATATTTTATAGAGTCAATAGTATTTTATTGAACGCACAACATTTTTTGGAGTTTCACTAGAAATATTGTGCCACGCTTAAGCAAGAGCTTTCTTTTAGTCCTGTTTAATTTTAATTGCGTTTTTGGGTACTCGTCGATTAAATTTATTTAAGAAATTTTCTAAGAGGCTTATTTCAGGTGACTGGGAAGAGGAAGTAAGCTGTTTGGAAACGTGGTGTGCCTTCTGCTCTAATCTACTCCTTTACAAAGCTTGCTGTATTCTTTGAGGGTTTGCGTTGTTGGAAGTACCAGCTTCCAAAAAAAACCTTTTTTCACAGATTGCCTAGGATTATCTTCAAGTAGGTTCTAATATGTGAAACGATCTATAGTTGTTTTAAAAACAACTTAAATGCCAAATCCAGTTGCCGATAAGCAACTTCAAACCGTATCAATTTCGCCCGTTTAAAGCGATTTTAAGGTCTTCGAGGTTGCTCTTTTGTTAGTTGGATCTACATTTCTGTGCTGCACATTTCAACAAAATAGATTTAATCGTTTATGCATGATTGAAGCATAAACAAACTGAAAAAACGAAATTATTTCTCGTACGCAACCGTTTGTCCGGTTTGTAATAACATTTTAAAAACACCTGGATTTGTTACCAGTCACTTCGATTTTGATATCAGAAGATTCGTATTCTAATACCAATTGTTCTCATTTCGTGAATGCCGTATTATCATTTTATCCACAAATAAATTTCCCATTAAGTTCCAACTTCAATTAAAACACAAGGAAATTTATATTTACATTATATAAGTTTGCTTGCTCTATTTACTAAATTAAACTTAAAATATATTTTTTAATTTTCATTTACTTGTTTGTCAATCCTTTATTATTAAAATTGTATGTATTGATGTATAATACATACATACTCGTATGTATTGATATTAGACTGGTAGCAAAAATTTTTTTTTCTTTAATTGATATGCATATACATATACATATATACTGTCTGTTGTCTTCATTTTTTAGCTCGATCCGACGGTGCCTGCTGCTGTTTAGTAGGGCCCAAAGTCCCGAATATTAAGAAAAATCTCAAATGTAATCCTATTTTTGTTGCTTTGTAAGTAGAAAAATATAATTCAGATAATAAAATACAATTTTTAATATTAAATAATTATTTTTTACTGAAATGATTATGAAATTATGATTATGCTTTTACACTAGAAAAGTTTTCTTTGCAAAGTCTTGAATTTGATGGCAAAAAAAGAGAAGAGTGCGGAGGGCAGACTTTGCGAATTCAAACTTTTCCATATTAGGAAAGTTTTTTATTTTATAAAAAACAACAACGAACACACGCACTTAATCGACGTACAAAAGAATACAATTTTGCAAAATGAATTTTGAGAGTGTAAAAGCAATAAAGTTTTAGAGAAATTTTAAAAAACTATGCAAATTAAAATTTTAAAAAGACACTAAGTATTATATGTAAGTTGTTGTTACATATATTTCACATGCCAAACATTTATCAATACAACAAACTGGCGCTTAAACACGAAGACAATGTATTGCTTCTCGCGACAGCTGTTTAAACTTTATGCAAAATCGTCTTAGATAATGACAATGTCTTCGTAAAAACTAACAAAAGACAGACTCAATATCGCTGTACTATTCAATTAATTGATGACAGAATGCTAGCAAGGATGGATAAATGCAAGCTTTCTAAAAGACATGCTATCATATTGTTACGCAACTACTGCCGCCATACTAAATAAAGTAAGAGAGGTTTCCGGTACTTCTACAGCACCAAATATGGAAGATCTGGTATTAAATCAACTCACGACTTATTCAAGTCGCAGAGACTACCATAGAAGGCAAGCTAAGCAAATTATTGATGAATTTAATGTATAGGGTGGGCAATTTAAAAGTTTAAATTTAAAAATGCAATAACACAAAAACGGTTTGAAATCTTGACAAATTTATTTTTTGTGAAGTACAATTGTTCCGAATAGAAATGAAATATTATTTTAATCATGTGGCTGCCGCCGCTGGCCTCACAGTACCCCAATCAATCGGACAAATTTTCGATAACTTTTTCGAGTGTATGGAGTTGTACCTTGACAATGGCATCACGAATGTTTGCCTTCAAATGCTCAATTGTCTCTGGTTTGTCAGCATACCACTTGTCTTTAACGGCGCCCCACAGAAAATAGTCCAACGGTGTCAAATCGCAACTTCTGAGCGACCAACTGACATCACAATTTCGGCTAATTAAACTGCTGTCAAACGTTTGACGCAATAAATCGAATGTGGCATGAGATGAGTGGCAAGTTGCATTATCCTGTTGAAACTACACATCGTTCACATCAATACCATGAAGAGCGGGCACAAAAAAATCGGTTATGTCGTCGTGCGATAATTGTCTCCATTCACCGCAATGACTGAAAAATATGAAATATGGGCCAATGATGCCTCCGCCATACAAGCCACACCAAACAGTGAATCGTAATGAGTGCATTGGCTTCTGTAAGACCATGTTTGAGTTTTTTGAGCCCCAAATACGTTAAAATACAGGGATACAGTTTAACAGTTCCTTAAATTTCTATTTATTAAACTCAAATAAAGTATGAATTGTAACTAAAATAAGTTCGTACATACGATTTTGTATTTGACAAATTAATCCTTGTTTCGTCAGACGTTAGATACATTTCGAGGACTCTTACCATAAGTATAGCTTATGTACGTTTCTTTGTCTTATTGCGCGACTGGAATCAGGAGAATAAGTTCATTATTGAGGCACTTTGATGACTTGAAGAGATTAATCTTTGAAGTACGAATTAAAAGTTGACAGTTGTTGTACGCTTTCTGCCCGTAATCTCTGCAGTTTTCTTTCACCGGATCTTATTAATTACTTTAGTTTTTGAGCACATCATGGTCTGAGCAATTTTCGCTCTATGTAAGGATTAATCTTCCATCAAAAAAATTCAATTCATAAAATTTTATTACATCCTGGAAAAGTTAAAGTATCCCTATTTTTTGTTTCATCACTGTATATTTATTATTATCCTTTCCTTTCACTTAAATTCTAATATTGTTGCCACTAATAGAACTTAAAACAATCCGATAGTATCGATAGTTTCTTTGCAAACTGTCGAGTGGGCCAACTATCGATAGTTTTGCAGCTCTTCTTCTGAGTCCAATTTAGAAAAATTTGCACTTTCATTAGTGTTTGAAATATTAACAAAATTTGCAATGTTAAAAGCATTCTAGTTAGGAATTAAAAATATTGTCAAATTCATGTCACCCAATTTGGTCCCCAATTTTAATGTCTTCCAGGCCAAATTTTGAACAAAAAATCAAAGCCTATAACACCTTCGTTAGCTAGATCTAAATGTGTTTCAAATTTAAGCAAAACCGGTTTGTTAAGGCATAATATCTTATATCGTCTTGACTTAAGTGATATGTAGTGATCTGAAATAAATTAGTAACTGCGTACATATTTGAGAAGGATTAAAAGTCGAACTCATTTAATTGTTTACAGATATTGATTGTGACCCCATAACCATATAATGTTTATATTAAATGTATTCCTTTGATTCTTATTTTTCTTTTACTTTTGCAGCTGTTATTTCTCATTTTGTCTCTCATCGCTTTCTTTGTACTCTATTCTATTCTGTTCTATTTTTTGTTTTATTAATAATGTTCTTTTAATTTTTTTATTTTAAATTCATTTTGTATATCAAATGAAAAACAAAACGCTAAAGAAAATTTTCTTAAACTAAAGTCTTGAGAGCTGTTTGCATATCAAGTGCATAAATGGAATAGATTACTACTAATAAGATAAAAGACAAAGAAGTTGGAAACATCTGCTTCTAATATTGATGAGAATACTTACTCATGCTCCTTGGAACTCTTTATGCCCTGTATTCTTGTTTTGTATTTGCGTTTGTGCATGTACATATACACATAACATACATACATATAGTAAATATATATACATCCATAGTCTGTACATTCTGGTATGAGTATCATGAATGAAACTAACAACCGTTTTAAGTATTTGTGTATCTATTTGTGTACATTGTACAATATACATATACATTGTACATATACACCCAGTTCTGCTTTTACACGGTTTTGATATAATACGGTCTAGAAATAAAATCGGATTCCTTTGTTACACGATTTCATTCGATTTAGCACGGTTTGAAAAGCGATTTTATTGAAATTACAAAACAAATTACACTGTGCGACAAAAATGAACGAAGTTAAAATACCCAGGAAATAACATTACTTTTCTGATAGGTGCTGTCGAGTAGAAAAAGGAACTGTTTTTGGAATTATAATAAGTTATGAATAATATGAGACTGACGGCTCAAAAATTCGTTAAAATTTTGTAATAAAAGTATGAATTTTTCATGAGTTGCTGTCCTAAATCCATCAATTTCCAAAGGATTCCTAAATCTCTAATTAATTTATCAATGGTATGATTCCTATATAAAATATTGCGCAAAAACGCATCTAAACTTGAAAAATTTGGAAAAAATTGGATGAAAAATCTGTTTCGAAAATTCCAACAGATCATTGTTCTGTTCGGCAGCGCCTGTCATAAAAATAGTATCAGTTGCAGGGTATTTTTTGTAGGTGCACCGTGTTATTTTAATTAACCGTAATTAACCGTGTTACTTTAATTAACTCATTAGTTTTATTGTTGTCTTGTACGAGTTTTCAGTCTCTGGACTGCGAAAATTTTATATTTATGTTACTTTGAGATTTGAATTGCCTTTCGTTTTTATTAAATCAATTGTGAATTAAATGCACATACAAATTTAAGTTGATTATTATTAAAACTCTCACAAAAGCTTTATTTTTTAATGAGTCGTTTCGTTGAAGTACATATCTAATAAAGGGCTTAAAAATATGTAATCAAACCCCATTTTTTTTATCTACTTTATGTGTTTTTCTACACAGTCTTTTCTGGAATGTGTTTACCGTGTAACAACAGAGTTGGGTGTATTTAAGTACATATTGTATACAATGCATTAGACTTGCATAGCTTTATTCCTTTTGCTTTCTTGGGCTATTTGTCTCCTATAACTTGCCAAGATAAAACATAACGAATTTGTTGAGGGTTTATCATGGCATAAGATTAGTAGAAAGATCTGAATTACAAAATGATTGTCATTATTAGTGTAATATTTTATAGAAAATTTAAAACATTCTAAACAAAGTGTGTATTCAATGTACATACTCGTACATATGTTTATATATATTTATGTATGTATAATATAATATAATATTTGTGTGATTGGTTAAAGTAAGTTTAAGCACTTAGATAATAGAAATTCGCGTTTAGTAGCGAGTTCTTTTAACTCCAATAATTATCTGATTATAATTTAAAATGAATAAATGAAATATTTAAATGTTCAGTTAAGTGCAGTGGCTTACAGCTTATTTCCTGAACTTTCAAAGTATAACTTTTAACTCTTATGGCATGAAAACTAAGGGTGATGTTATAAAAAAAACTTAACAGAGCTTGTTAAACCTTTGTTATATAAAAATAAAACTATCATGTTTTGGCGTCAAGGAACATATTTTGGTGAGATGGTTATCCAAGCCAGACCGCTAAAATTGTCAAAGAAGGGCTGTTGTAATAGAAATTTAAGGTAAATTAGTGATCACCGTAAAGCTTTCCAATTCCAATCCAATGAAGAATTTTTGGACAATACTCGTAGTAACAAAAACGCCTGAAAAAATATAATTGGACGTTGAGGAACATGTTGAAGCTACAGCACCGAATATAATAGGAATAGGACCAGATTTCTCTTACAATTTTAGGTAATATTGTAGAGAGTACGTCAAATTTCTTCAAAAACGCCGCAATAAAAGGAGTTCTAAGAATAGTGTTAAAAATACAAGCTCCTCCCTATTTAGGCGAAAAGTGCAAAGCTGAGAGTATGCGGATTCCTTTACATCATTGCCTTTCTCCCACTCTAGTATTTGAAAGTCATATCCTTTGTTAATGTTTTTTTAAAGGACTTAAAATGAATACTTATGTACATATGTATGTATGTATGTAAATGTTTTAATGTTTACCTTATTTTTACACATACCTATTACGAAAAAAACAAATACTACATTTTACAAGGAATTATTAAAGGAAAAAATTAAAAAAAAGTGTGGTAGAAGATCACGACTGAAAAATACCCAGGTCTGGACATGATTTAGCGATGCCTATATGCTGCAAAATACAGAGAACTAACCATTTTTACATAAAAACATAATATAAAATGTACACATACTTACAAGTTATTTTTTATTATTTGGAGAAATAAAGAAGAAACACTTTACTCTTTAATTTTTAGTCAAAGACTGATCTTTATTTTTTTCTATAACAATTTCTATAACAATATACTAAAATTTCTTAAATGTTACCGTTAAAATCAAAACAACAATTAGTAATAACTTATATACTACATAATGTGAATAGGAATTAATGAATAACAACTTATAAGGGAAAGATAAATATTTTAATTTGAGTGCGTTATAGAGGACAATAATTTCTGGGATATTGAATATACAAATTGAAGGGCAAGTGAAAGTTAAATTAATTTTAGTACCTTTTATTTTAGAGGATACAGGAAGGTTAAGAAGGATAACTATATAAATACATATTGAGTGATCTTAAGTTAATGTCAAATATGTATAACTTACACACATATATGTATCTAAATATGTACATACATATATTATATATGTGTGTGCCGCTGTGGTATGATAGGTAAGACACCCGTCTACCAACCAGAAGGTCCTCGGTTTAATACCAGGCCAGACCATCTGAAAAAAGAAAAAAGTTTTCCAACAGCGGTATCACCTCATAACATTAGCTAGTAACTGTTTATGAATATTACTACTATTGAAAACTTCTCTAAATGCATTTGCCGTTCGGAGCCGGCGTTAAACTGTAGGTTAACTTCAATGAGTCTAAAAATAGGATCAGGTGCAGCTCATTGACTGAAAGGAGTCCACATATTCCTTTGTGGAATATTATGGGAATTATATATTATATATATATATATTACACGTAAGCACAAATATCCAAATTTTGGATGGGTAAATAAAGAAGAAGTCTCAGTTAGCAAGAACTCCAAACAGTTCTAACTTTTTGTGTTTTTAATTTTTTCATTTCTACCACAGAACATTTTCGACCGAATGTTTTTTTCAACCAGAATATTTAACGGTCAAATGATTACATGACCAAATTTTTTCAGACTGGGAAGATCTTATAAATCTTAAAACTTTAGACCAATTTTTCAAATGCGAATCATTTTATAATTCTGTTCATACTTCTTTTTATCGATATTCGTTAATATGCCAATAATATGTTAAGTTATTTATATTTAATATTTAACGTAATTTCTTAAAACCGTTAACTAATATTTAAATAAAGTCATTTAAATATCAGGATTTATGTACAAACCGATTGGCAAAGAGCTTATATCTGATCTTATGAAAATCAAAAGTCAAGCATATTTGCATCCAAATTTGATTGGATAATACACAAAGTATTTATCTACAATGGGCATAAAAATTAAAACTTTAAGTAAAATTATTTCCTCATTTTTGTTTATTTTCTCTATACATTATCGGCATTATATATACGATTTTTAGCTACACCTCCGATTTTAAACTCATCTCTTTTCATATCTGTAGGTATGAATGTAGATGTACATGCGAATATATGTAAGTAATAAATTATCACACTTAGACAACTTTTGCAGTTTAATAGTCTAGGAAAGCATTTATAAATGTGCAAGAGTGCGAGATAAGTAGCAAAAAAATATTCACTTGCCGCACACCAACATGTTGCAATGCACGAACAAGACTTTTAAAGCTTCATTTTTCATGAAAAGTGCCAGGTCATAAAAAAAAAATTAAAAAACTTTTAAATAAAATAAATGTTATTTTTTAAAAGAGAAAATGTAACACATTGAAGTACATATATATACATACATACATACATACATACATATGTACATACATTATGTATACCATATTAACTTATACAGAAAGTATGTATATAGTAAATATTTAAAAATAACAAAAATTTCTTCGTGGTGCAATACTCATTAAATTACAAACAAATATAATATACTATGTACATACGTATATATGTCTGTATGTATGTATATTCATTTGGCATTTAGTTTTGAAAACATTCAGGTAATTTTTTGATAAATCGTAACGAAAATATTAGCAAAATAAAATTTCAATAGACTATGAAAGCAAAATGTTTCAAGAGAAATGTTTGATGTCATATCACAGCGTCAAAAGTATAATTTGTAATTAAAGTAAATGCAATATAAATTCGTTATTTTAATGCGAAAGGCAGAAAATAAATAAAACCAAATATAGTACGAGCCCTAACCACTATTAATTCGTACATTGACCATTAGGAATATTTTCCTAATTTTACTGACTACACCAGAAAGTAAATATTTTTTCTTAAGGACAATCTTATTGTATTTAAATATACATTGAAAACGTAAGATATTTAAAAAACAAAAATTCATTCAAAAATGTAAACTAAAACGAAAGTCCATTATTTTCAATTAAAATAAATTGACCACCTATTAATTCATACAGTCACATATTTTCTTACTTAGAACCGTGTTACATCTGCCTTGTTTTTAAAACGGAGTTGACTCGCTTTGACATGGTACTTCTCAATTTTTGACAATCTTCAGTGGTTATTGAGTCCCAGATTTATTCGATTTTGGAATTTAACCCGTCAAGAGTCTGTTTAGGATCATTGCGAAGCTTTCTTTTCATAAGAGCCCACAGATTTTCTATAGGATTGAGGTCTGGACTAGATGATGGCCTATCAAGAACCTCTATACCGTTTTTCTTGTAGCCATTTTTTTGTTTTTTTTAGCTGTATGGGATGATGCACGATCTTGTTGAAAAATATATTCAGCGCAGTCGGCTAACTTTGGTATCGATGGTATCAGATTTGCCTTTAATATTTTTGCGTATTTTTCTGCGTTTACGGTTCCATCAATGAAGTGGAGCTTTTCGACACCATTTGAGGACATACATCCCCACACCATGAGGCCAGCTGGAAATTTGACTGTGCATTTTAAGCAGTCTTTATTGTAAGCTTCTGTGTTACGAATCACCCTTTTTCTAGCATCACCAACACAAACATCAAACTTCGATTATTTACTAAAAATAATGCAGTCCCATTGCCTTTGTACCCAAGAACGTCCCTCTTTACACCACAACAAACGTTTTTACTTTTGAAATGCGGTAAGCAATGGCTTTTCTTTAGCCTACAAAAGCTTATAATATTCTAAACTGAGTTCGACATACCGAGTAAATTTTTAACTTACTTTATAAAAATTAGCATCAGATCACTTCGAGGCTATGTCACGAACAGTGCTTCGACGATTTTGCTTAAAAATATTTGCTAAAGCTCTTTTATCTCGTAGCGTTATTCTTTAGGTCCGGCCTCTTTTTGAAACTTCATTGCACTTACTTCGTATTTTTTAACAATCCTTTGTATTGTTGATCTTGGGAGTTTAAGATCAGTCGATATTTGCCCATATGTCTTTCCCGATTTTATTTTTTCAATGATCAAAATTCGAATTTCTTCACAAATAGGCTTACCGCGTCCATTTTTCAGAAATAATGAAAATTAAAATAAAAGAAAGTAAAAAAGTTCTCTCTTTTGCTCCCTTGCATTATTTTCTTCTTTTTGTAACGGTATATTATCAATTTTTGTTTACATATTGATCTTCTTTGTCATCTTGGCCTAGTTTATACACTGTACGAATTAATTGTGGTCAAATTAATTTCAGTGAATAATAATGATTTTTTTAGTTTATGCATTTTATTAAATTGTCTTTATAAATAAATTTAAAGGAAGCACAGCTACCATTCAGAAAAGTACAAGCCTGTTAGTATAGTTAACTTAATGTTAGACAGTAAAAAAATGTTTGGTGTATGAATTAATAGTGGTTAGGGCTCGTATACAGGAGATCAAATTATGAATCCTTCAAATACTACCTATATATTAATAAGCAGACATACATATGTTACATACATATAAGTACAAACCATTTACTGTTGCAAATATACAAATAATAATGAAATGCTGTTTTGTAAATAATGTAATACAGTTAACTTGTAAAGCGTGAACACCCGACTACAGAATCAAGAATCTTTGCACTGACTATTCTTAAATGTGAACAAAAGTGGAAAGCTTTAAAAGAGAAAGAATTTCTTTTTTTTGGTTAATTTAAATTGTAATGAAAGAAATATGCAATTGCATCTTTTTTCTCATGCGACCAATTAAGTCGGCTGTGAGATATTTATTAGTTTAATGAATTTTGGCATCGATTTGTTAGTGCATATTTTTGCTTGTTTTGCTTATAACAGTTTTTTTTCGCATATTTCAGTATTAGAAAAATGTTTTCGAAATTTTTTTCGTATATAAAGAACATCTTTTACCTTTTTTGGGGTATATTTGGATTTTTGTGCTCTAAATTATTTTTACAGCGAAACCAAAATTTTCTTTTTCAATTCTGACCAAGTCATGGCTTTTTTTGATTATCTGTCAATCAATATCGGATGGGCCATTTAAAAGTTTAAATCTAAAATTGCTAGATTCGAAATAACCGATAGATGGCCCATCCGATGTAAAGAACGATTAGAAAATTTTTAACGTTTAAAATATGTTTGTCTGTCAAAAGTATGTGTAAAACATGCTTAGGTAACATACGCAAATGTCTTACCATTAACTGGCACATGTTACTTGTATCGCTCATCGACTACATCGCTTATGCGAGCGTATTGAAGATCAATGCGAAAATAATTTAAAGCGCAATGAAAGTTACCTCGATTTTAGATTGCGGCCATCAATTACTACGCTCACAATTATAAAAATATGTTACAAAGATGCCAATACATTAAAATGGCAATAGATGAACTAAAACATATACTCGTATATGAGTACAAAAAGTGAACTAAATTTAAAGTTGAAATATCTCGTATATACATCAGTTGCTGAATAATAATTTTTTCTCTTAACAAAGACAAAATTTATATTCTTTAGAGCATATTTTTAAATTTTTAGATCGTATTTTAAGATTTTTACTGCATATTTTATGAGCATAAAACACTTTTCTTAGAGCATATTCCTGGTTTCCCTACTTATAATAATAAAAAACGAATTATCTGCCCGATACGTCCTAATTTTAAACTGAGACAAGTAAAATAAATAATGGATACAAAACTCATATTCATATTCAAAGATTGTAAAAATTATTAAATTCTGTTCTTCAAATGTTATTCACACTGAAGATTAGCTTAGATTTATTTAATTGAATATGACCTTCAGTGAGAACCATATTTGAAGAACATAGTTTCATAATAAAATAGGCCTCTACGAGGGCCCAAGTCATACGATAACGAGTACATTCATATTTCTTTTTTTTGTTTATTTATTTATTTTTTTTTTTTTTTTTTGAGAATGTATTCTTTTTCATTCTTTTTTATTGTATATGCAATATACAAAACACAGTCTTTTTTATTTTATTGCTTGCAATACTTTCCTCTTTGTGTTGCTGTTGTCGCCTTAAATAACGCCTTTTCTGTGGCTAAAAATAGTAAAAAGAACAGCAGCATAATAACAATGGTGATACCATACCATACTACAAAAAAAATATATATTTATATGTCTATATACATATGTATATTTAAACTCTATGCATATATATTAAGCAAGTTAGTCGCTATTTCGGATTTGCTATAGGAGCTTCTGTTTTTCGCTTAGAGCATGCCTGCCTTTAAACTCTTTCCATATCTATGTTCCGTCTTTACAATATCGCTGGTTTTAGTAAAAAAAAATAAAGTAAAAAAATATATAAAACATCAAAACGGGGCTCTTGCCATATTGTTTTTTTTTTTTAATAAATAACAAATTCAAAAAGTTATTCTTTGCTATTAGAATATGTACATATATACGTTCATCTATTCAAAAAGATACATATGTACATATGTATGTACTTATGTGCCAAAAGAATCTGATTTTTTTCTTAAAGATAATACACCACCATACATTAGATATTTTAATAGATATTTTTATTTGGTCATTACGATAAAAGTATCCATTGTACATATGTATGTATGTATATGTATCTTAATATTTAATAATTTTAAGATTAATGTTGCAGTGTTGCAATATATTCCGATTTATAAAAATCAAGTCAGACTTTCCTGTCAAAAAAAAAAAAAAAAAAAAAATGGAACGGAAGTAAACCCCATAAAGATCATTGTGTACAGCGAATTCAAAATACCATTGACGAGTTAAGGTATTGAAATATGCGGTATGATAATAATTGTATGCCAAAAAAAGCATTTTAAGGATGATTTCGTGATGTGCATGAGGTATTGGTACAGTTTTTATCTCTACCGCAACGATTATAATGGCTTAGTGCCATTTTTCATATATGGTATATATATGTATATATAGATAGATACTTATGTATATATTTAGTATATGGTATATATGGCATATTTAGTTATATTGGTAACTTTTCGTTGTGTTAATTAGGATTTTTTTAATAAAATAAACTTATATTACAAGAAGGATGCCCTTGGAATTGTAGGGCAATTAAATATCAACGTTGTTGAGTGTTTAAACAAGCAAATGTAAGCTATAAGTACTTTTCCAGTCACACCTGTGCTTTGTAGATCCAAAAGAAAAGAAACAAAACAAAGTGAAAAATTCGAAATGACAAAAATGTCAAAAAAGTTTTTCGAGTGTTGTTATAAAATGTCATTAAAGTGTGTTTGTGTACGTTTGAACAACTTGAAATATAAATGTACGTGCGTAAGTTTTTTGTCTAACAGTTTTTGTAGCATTTTAAACGCTTTAAGGTAATAACTCACACTCTAACATTTGAATTTGCTGGGTCGTTAACGGACCATTTTTTAAAATCATTTTATTTAAAAAAAAAACACAAAATATTATTTTATTTTATTTTATTTTATTTTAAACTAAAAATTAAATCACAATTTTCATTAAAAAATCATTAGCCATGCTAAACTAACACACTCATAAAACCAACTAAGCATATTACTGCATCATTTATTTATTCTCATCCATATATGCATGTACATATATATTATGTACGTATGTTTATTAGGGTGGATCAAATTGTTCGTCTGAAAAAAAAACATTAAGCGGCGTAAATCAAAAATGAAATACACGAAAATGTTAAGAAAATTAGCCTAAAAAATTGGAACGGGATCTCTGCCTTTAATACATCAAACGCGGTTGGTTGGTCCAATAAATATTACATAAAATAAAAATAAAAACTCATTTCATACTGGATCTTTGTTTGCACTTAAAAAAATATATATTTTTTCTCGCAAAATTGTATTTAAATGCTTGTGGTTGTAGGGTAATAGATATCAATTTTAATGTTTAAAACGTGAAAAAAGAACGAAAGAATCTGGCATCACATCTCTATTTTACATAGTTTTTTGAACTTGTATTGTTGTTATGTTTTACAGCTGAAGCTGGGATTTGCATTTTTTTATAAGAAGATAAGATAAGATTTCTAAGTGTTCATCGTGGACTACATATTTGCTATCAATCTTTTAACAAAAGCAATTGACCCACTCCCCCCTCCGCCTCCTAAATTATTTAGACGTATTTCTAGAAAAACTTTTGAAACTAATCTTAAAAATAAAACTATAAATAAATTTGGATGACTGGTTTTGACTGCTTGCTTGAATTCTGTTACATACCAGCCTTCCTACTGTCTGTCTGACTTGTTTAAAAAGTTTCAAGCAAAACCGAAAAAAAAAAATATAAAAAACTGACTTACATGAAGACCATAATTTGTGTGCGCTTCATTGAATAGCAATTTTGAAAAAGTTAATAAACTAAATTATGACATTTTGTAACAGTTTTCGAAAATTATTCACACACACATTCATAATGTTCATAAACATGTACGAATAAGTTTTTAGTGTTGGTATGTGTATGTATGAGTTCAAAGATGTACTCGTTCAATAAATACATCAACTACGTGACAAAGTGTTGGTTCCTGCACGTTACTTTTTCCTGCCATTGTTGGTGTTTTAGTTGATTCTCTTTTAGATGGTTATTCCTGTAATCCATTCAATATGTGTGTTGTTGTGTTGATATTGTATTTGTGCTTTTATACAATTGTACAGTTACAATATCGACCGTGTCGTTCAGTAGCATATGTGTTCACATGTTTGTATAGTATGTATATGGGATTCATTTACTTTTGTATCTCAGATAATGTAGTATACAAAGGTATGTATGAATTCTGCTCGTTTGACCATTCAAAACAACAAGACACGTCTGATGTCCCAACGGTATGGGACAATTGAATAGAAGGCGACACTAATATGTGGCATCATCATACTACTTTTAATCTATTTTTTTTTTTGTCTAGGACGAATGACAATTGAATAAAGT
The DNA here is from genome assembly GCA_023159175.1 of Wohlfahrtia magnifica. Lineage (NCBI taxonomy): Eukaryota > Metazoa > Arthropoda > Insecta > Diptera > Sarcophagidae > Wohlfahrtia > Wohlfahrtia magnifica. The sequence goes on along the minus strand of JAKWBJ010000213.1, from coordinate 285,872 downwards.
CTGGCACAGATTGATTAAAACCAATCGCAGTCACACGTTCATAATTAAATATAAAAGGAATTTTCTACATCAATTCTTATAATCAAGGTTTGCTGGTTTAATCAATTACTTTAAATGAAAACAAATTCTCGACCACTCGTTAATATTTAAACTTGATTTCTTTCAATTTACTTACATATATAAATGCTCATACGAGATGTGCAGACATTTATTTATAAATATCTATGATTAAATATTTATTTTTAACAAAAACATACATATTTTGAAATAAATTTTTCGTTAATGAATATGTAAGTATCAAAGAAGTTATTTAATAATATATTTAAACATTCTTCTTTTGTTTCTTAAAAATGTACGCGCAATATTTATAATAAATAATGATTTTTTTACATTTAATCGATTTTGTTTATCTATCTCTTCCTAGGACTTCAACAACAATTACTTGTACATCAACATGTTTAAAAGCTTCAGTATTTCGCTGATCCGCTGCGTACTCATTGTATCAAAATATACATAATTGCACTTAAAATGGTAATAAATGCTTTAACAATCTACAGAGGAAGTTGTTAAAATACTCCCCAAAGGTCAAATTCAAATGATTCTACTAAAAAAAAACAAAATCAACTCTCTGGAGTAAGTTTTTAAATGGTGTGCAAGTACATACTTATATAATAAAACATATACACACATACATACATACGTTTATTTGTATTAATTTTGTTCCTTTAGTAAAACGCTTGCTGTCAGCTGTCCTTCCTCCTAACCCACAACAACTGCGAAAAAACGCACTTGTAAAAGTCAAAAGTTTAAAACAAATTTAAGGGTGGTCACTGGGTTGATTGCCTGACTGGATAAATTTAAGAGGTTGTATTCAGTGTGTTTGTTTCTTTAATACATTTTTTTTATTATTTTTTTTTTTTTGGTTTTAAGCACTCTAAACAAAAAAATGAGAATAAAGTCTATGTTTAATATCTAAATATATTCCCAACCAGACTGTTGAAATGGACTTGTTACTCCAAGTTGTTATTTTTTACTTTTATGTTTGTTTGCCTGTGTCGGTATCTGTGTTTGTAGATGTTGATTTAGTTATTTTATTTTGTTTTATTTTATTTTATTTTATTTTATTTTATTTTTTAATGTGTTCTTTTTTATGTTTTGGATAGGGCATGCTGTTAAAAAACACTTAAATTTACATAATTTGCCAAGTTTTCTTTTTTCTATTGTCAAAGTTAGAAAAAGTTCGTACAGCCTCCTTGCGTTTATACACATTCTATATACATACATTCATGTACATATGTATGTATGTAGAATGTGTATTTGCTTAGCGGTATTCGCAAATGGAATTTATTTATTTTTTTTAACGAATGCATGCTTAAAAAGACTGTCAACAGTTTTTTGTATTTTCAACTAAATATCATTGTTACCATCGCTGACTCTGTGTTGTTTAATGTTCCAACACAACAATTTATCTACGTATTCGAAGGCACCATCCACCATCGTTGTCATCATATTCCCAGCCAGTTTTACAAACTCCGCTGCTAGTAACTATTTTAAGTTCACGTAGTGAGAAAGCATAAAATATCATAACTTTTGAGACATGCGACACTTTTCAGAATACGATAAAATACTCAAATCGGCATATGGGTTCATTAGCGATATGCACATTTTAAGTAACTGGCTGTCTTTAAAAAATATATTATGTACATAGGTATGTAGTACGTATGTATATCATTACCTTTTTTGCTTTTATTCTATTTATTTATTTATTTTTTTATTTTAATGCAAGTAAGCATATACATATGTACATATGTACATATGTATGTATGAAGGATATGTACATGTTTTAAATTTAAATACAAGTACCATATAGGTTTCTATGACTGTGTGTATCTTTGAAGCTTTTACTAAAACTCAACTTGTTCGTATTGAACGACTTAATTTAATTCAAGACATAAATGAAATGAAAGAAGAAAAAAATAAAATATCATACATGCACTCTGGTTCAACAGGATAGAACCACCGTAGTTTTCTTCTTTACAGTACCGTAAATCGCAAATACAGAAACAATAAGTGAAATTTTTTTCTGGTCGAACAGCAGATACCTTAAATGACAAATTAAACTAAAAAATTAGGCCCAAGCTAATTGTGTTGGTACTTCTTTCATCTTCAACAGGGTAGAATCACTTTCATCATTCATTACGATCGGTCGTCAGTTGCGATAAACTTTTATAAAAACTGACTAAAATTAAAGGTTAAGTTAGTGACTACAGTTTACTAAATTAAAACGGGCCGAAAAAGCATATAAAAAACCTCGGATATGGAAAAATTTTTGTTTTCTACTTTGAAGATATTTTAATCGGAAAATCGCTAAAACATCAGACAGAGACATAATGTGATAATGAATTATCTAAAAAATAGTGAAACGTATAAAAAAAAGTTCCAAAAAGGTACCCACACAGCTTTAACGGCGCAGGACAAACAAAAAATTAAGTGAACTTCTTCAAGTTCAACTCAATCTCTAAAATGAAGGACTTAGCTGGAGTAAATGCAAGTAAATCAGCATTTCGACATACTATTTTAATCAGTGGACATTTACAATAACTGAAGAAAAAACCTTAACTGAATACAGATAAAAAAACAAAAAATAAATCATTTATTGTTACTGTATTCGCGGTTTACATGTAGTATTTAAAACAGAAATAATATGGTTCTATTCTGTTGAACCAGAGTGTACATGTATAATATACATTAAACCGTTTTTGTTCCAGAACGTAAAATTTGGAGAACTGAGTAGATAAATTACGTTTGCAGTAGCAGCAGTAGAAATGTTATTGCGTTGATATCAGATGAACATATCACGTGCTGCATGATTATTTCATGTGAACAGCTCCGAAGAATTCTCAATTTTAAGTTACTTTTCAGCTAGAAGATGCGCGAAAAATATCAAACTACTACTCTACGTGACTGTTTTCAAGTACGATTAAGATAACAAGCGTTTAGCAGTGAAAGTGGGAATAATACGCATACGGTTGTGATACGATATAAGGTACATAGACACTTTATTTATACCCGTAGTTGAATTTGTATATATGTACATATGTATATATATATTTGTGCGTGTATAAGGTATAATACAATATAAATTAAATCGATACACAAATAAATGACACTGATGTCACTAGATTACAATAAGCACAACACTTATTATTGCAATATTCAGTTAAGTTATTGACATTTGATTCTATAATTAATTAATTAGAATCAGTTTTACTTCATACCTTAGGCGATTGAAGTTTGATTTTCTTATATACATACATACATATATATGTTCATACACTAGGCATCATAAGTGTACGCTCCTCACTTAAATTATAGCTTTAGTGCAGCGATGCTCGTTCATATTGTTCAGATTACGAAGTTCTTCAGCTGTTTATTTATTCTCTTCGTGAATATTACAACCAGGGTTGCTAAAAGAAAAAAAAATTACCAAAAATTTTCCTGAAATCTGCCAAAATCAAATGTATCGCTAACCTTTATACATAGCCCTTCAATTTAAATATCATACAGTTTCTATTGATATTGCTTTTATAACTCCTGGAAAAAGTTTTTGTTTAATTCATAATTACAGCCATACTACATAGTCATACATACCATACAACCATAATTACAACAAAGAACATGTGTGTTGCTTGTTAGTCGCCAACGAAGGCGGGGTGTAGCGTATGTTTTTGTGTTTTTTTAATTTCAAAGAGATTTTGAATATAGAAAAAATTTTGCTTTGTACACCGAGAAGTGTTATATAAATTTCTGCATGTTTATACTTCGTATGAATACCTATTTCTTTACAGCATTTTACTCTTACTCTTTGTGTGCATCCCTGCTTTAGTGATAAAAATTTGCAGTACCTAAGAGTCCTTCTAAGCCTATTTTGCATAAAATTTAGCAGGTTCGTAGTCTCTGTTCCTTAATTACATCCTTTAGCATTGACTCACTTGTTACACTCTGCTGACGAATGTTTCGTTTTAGTCATGCCCGCAGGTGTTCTATTGGGTTTTTATCAGGTGATTTAAGGGGGTAAACATCATCTTGATCCATTATGAAGCACCAAAGCTTGACAACTTCTGTATACCTCTGGTTATTTTCTTGCTGAAAGTTCTATTTTCCTGGCAACCCAAATTTTTCAGCAGGCTACTTTAGATTACTTTCCAACTCATCCAAGTAGACATATTTGTGCATTGATTGGATAATTACGAAATTATTTTCTCCACCAGCTGATGTCTCTCTGACATCACTGCACCTCATCCATCATGCTTAACAGTTGGCAACTAGTTTTCTATGTTAGGACTGGTCCTTGATTTTCTTTATATCTGTCTTCCATTGATTCTAAAAATACTAAACTTACTTTCGTAGTAAAAAATTACCATTTCCAAAACTCTGGCGGCATGTGAACATATTTATTGGCGAATGCTATATGTTTATGTGAATAACTTTAAAAAACTACACTTCGAGACTCTCTGCCAGTTCGTTTGCTCGGACGGCCACATCATGAATGGAAAGTTATAATTTTAGTTTTTCAAAGTTTTTTATTACTGTTCTTGTCGGTTTCCACACTCAGACGATATTTTTTACTCTTTGGAGGTAATTCAGATCGTCTTTCCAAAATTTGATTATTATTTTTCTTCCATCTACATTTATTCAGTTTCGTTTTTGAGCCGTTTCTCAAACTTTGTACAAAATTTTAATAAATGTAACGATTTGTATTTGTAAATTAGTCTTCTGTCAAAATGAATCTCAATGATTGCTTGATGACCACACTTTTATTATTTACTGATAGATTTAAAGTTATGAGTGTAGACTCTTGACTCTTTGGTATACAAGGTATTTTTATTGAAAGTACTGTTAAATTATTTGGTGTAACCATCTGGTAAAATATAAAAGTTGCATCGTAAACATTCACTACACTGCAACGAACAGTTTATGTTAAAAATTTTGTGATTTATTTTGTATTTTGTGGATATTTCTTGCACTTGAACTTTGAATTGAGTGAGGTGCGTAGACTTATGATGTCTAGTATACACTAGGTATATACATACCTACATCGTACAAGCTTATGCTTGTTTTTGTGTTACTTGTGTCGCTTGTACATCAGCAACTAAAGTTGTGACAGTGAGACAAAAGGTAGGATCACACGATTGTCGAATTGCACCAATAATTAGTGTTTTTTTTTATCTGCCAATCATGTGATCATACAATTTATTTATTATTATGCTTATTTATGCCAATCAAATACAACCCTAGTTCGACAATCGTGTGAAAGCTTTATCGGCAATCATGCACCAATGTAGATTCCCAAAATACACCAAAATTTATTGTATTCTTGTGTGGCAGTTGAAGAAGACAATAATTACAAATTTCTATTTTTTAATTGAATTTTTTCTGAAAAAATCCTGTTTATACGGTATTTAAAATGTCCGTCAAATAATTTTTTTTTTGAAAGTGAAATAAAACAAACTACTGGCCATGCAGTAGCCTACACGATCGGTCTAATTTTTAAGCACATTATCGATTGTGTGCAGCTGTATTTCACCAATGGCTTCACGAATATAGTCCTTTAAAGAGTCAATTGTCTCTGGCTTGTTGGCGTAACACTTATCTTTGACGGCACCCCACAAATAATAGTCCGACGGTGTCAAGTAGCAGCCCCGAGGCGGCCAAACAACAACAGGGCGCAAAACATCGAGTGGTGTTTCGGCTGTGTGGCACGTAGCGCCATCCTGTTGAAACCAAATGTTGCTAATATCCTCCTCTTAAATTTTTATGAACAAAAATTCGTTCAACATAGCCGGATAACAATCGCCATCAACTGTAACGGCCGCTCCTTGCTCATTTTCGAAGAAAAATGGCCCAATTATGCCTCTGGACCAAAATCCGTACCAAACAGTGACTAGTCTTGGGTGTATCTGCTTTTAAATGTATGCGTGCGGGTTTTCTGTGCCCCAAATGCTTAGCTTAGAATGTTCTAGTACGAATACGAAACTTCGATTTTTCAACGATAATTCAAAATGGTCTAAAAAAACTTTATAAACACAAAAAGTAACCAATCCATGCGCTTTGTAGCACTCTTAATTAGTGCAGATAATTTTAGAAGTTCTTAAGCCTTGACACAAGCCAATAATTTTTTTTAGCTAAAAGCTCATAATAAGCTCTGACGTGGTGAATTTTGTCTTTAGCATTATCATTTTCGTAACAATATGTTATTTTAAAACAAAAAAATATACTGAAACTGCAACAAAGAATTCTAAATATTATTCAAATTTAATTTTTACAAAATTTGTTTTTAATAATTTAAACGATTGCTGAAATATGACATTACAAATGATTTAAAACAAAACAACAACTTAAAAACATCTTCTTCATTTTTGGGCTCAGGTGTAACATAACGAAAATACCTGTCAGAGCTTGTGTTAGAAATGGTTGTGTTCTTTCTCCACTGCTGCTTAACGTTGTTCACAAGTTTGTTTTGCAACGTGGTATAAACTGGGGACTTAACACATAGTTGAACGATCTGGGTTACGTAGACGACATATATCTCCTAACATATCCAAACCAAAATTATGCGAAACATCGCGAATAATACAACGCTTTTTCGAATTGGAAACATATCTTCCCAAAAACGAAAATTTACCTTCTTAACTCGAGTGTGAGGTCTATTTGTGTATTGTTGCGAGCTATAGAATGCGGCTGTGAATGATGACAATTTCATTCAGGAATATATAAGATTCTGTCTCCGGAAATATTCTGATCAGAAACAAGATCACACCAAGTGATCGGAAGGCCAGCCCATTCCTATAGAAGACACATTTAAAGAGAAGCTGTTTCCCATAGAAGGATTTGGAGCCTGATTAGATCATTGGCTTTAGATAGGCGTAGATAGAATGAATTTTTAGGGCTCTATAATCCCTTTGGGGTTTTTAAGTGATATAATAGCAAATGAAACTTACAAGCTTAGTATTGTAGCTTCAAGCTTTCTTTAAAATATTTAAATGAGAAATGGGTCTTAAATTTGAAATACGTTTCAAATACACTAATTAAGAAAAATATTAATTTTTGCACAAATGTTATCTCGAATAACGCACTTTTCACAGCATGAAGTATTTTACGTTCATAGATTATATGAATTAATAAGTTTATTAACTTTGGTGACATTATATTTCTTAAAAAAGTTCAAAATAGAAAAGCTCTAACCAAGCGCTTTTTAAAAACGAGAAAAAATGCGACTTTACAATAATTGAAACGAGCTAAATATAGCGCGAAAGGCGCTAAATTGGCACTACTGTGCATAACAATTTACTTCGATATCCTAATATGATTAACCTGACCTGATTTCCTCTATGGGTTGCAAAACCGCTGTTACGTTAGGTTGTAAAAGCATTGCTGCAATATTTCCATCATGGGACTGTAACATGTCAATTGGCTTATGGGCAGTGCAGTTGTCAATTAGCAACAATGCCTTTGGTGGTAAATTATTTTCAGCAGAAAGTTAGCGAACCTGCAAAAATTTTAGTGCAAAAACCTAAACAAATTCTTATGAAACTAAAAAATAAGTTTATCTGTTCTATAAATGAATTATGGAAACAGTTGAAGAATATCTCTAAATTCATCCAGGATTTCATCTAATTTACGTAGTCTAATGGATTTTTAAATCCCTTAAAAAAACGTAAACTCGCAGATTTTTCAACGACCAACGGTTTTTACTTGTGCGAATCATCCGCATTAGCACACAACAAAAATGTTATTCTATTCTTTAAAATTTTTCGGCCCGGTGCGGTCACTTCGTTTGCAGTAACAAATGTTTTGTCGAGTAATAAACGATAAAATAGGTCAAATTCATCTGCGTTATAAAGTTGAGAGCTGGAGATGTTCCATCTCTTAATTTTTCTCGTAAATTATGAATGAAGGATGTAACAACCGACGTTTCGCTTGAAAGGATTTTCCCCATAAATTTTAATACGCCGAATACCGTGTTTCCACTTAGAATTTGCTAACCATCCAGCACTGGCATTAAATTTCTTTCCAGGGTGCATTACGGCTCTGGAATTTAAAATTGAACCAGTTACTGCACAACTACTCCGTCGTTGGTTCAAGAGCCATTTCTACAAGCTTGCCTCAAGATCAGCATATTAAGGATTGTGAAGCGTTTTCTTGTGTGCTATTCCATACGTGTTCGACACAGACTCTAGGATTTCATGACTTTTTTTCACCTTCACGCTTCTAAAGTTCAACTCGCTTAAGAATTAAGCCTATTGGCTTTTTGAAAAAGTTAACGAAAACAATGCATTTTTTAACAAAATCATCTTTAGTCATGAGCCATTAGCCATTTTCAAGTAGGCGGTTATGTAACAAACAAAATTGTCGCATATGGGGCTCACAAAATCCGCAAACAGTCCTCGAAAAACCATTACCTCCAAAGAAAGTAACTGTATGGTGCGGTTTGTGGTTAGGTGGCAATATCGGCTAGTATTTTTTCGAAAATTAGCAAGGAAACGCTGTCACCTGCGCTATCAAACAATTATAACCAATTTTTTGTGGAAACAGTTGACTATTGTTGACATCTGTGACCTTTGGTTTTAGCAGGACGGCGACAAAACAATTATGCATGTGAAATTTTCCGGTCGCGTAATTTCTCGCTTTGGCGATGCCAATTGGCCGCCTCGTTCTTGTGATTTAATGTCGCTGGATTATTTTCTCTGATGCCATTTAAAAGACCGGGTTTACGTGAACAAATCACAAACAACTGACACTCTGAAAGATAAAATTCGGATCTGCATTGACGAGATAAGCGAAGCTTTTCTGCAAAATGTGGTTAAAAATTTTGTAAAAAGAGCGTACGTCTGCCGACGTGCTAGAGATGGACTTTTGCTCGACATCATATTCCATTATTAATTCCCATATTTCAGTTGAAGCAGGAGCCCATATGCATGATTTAAATTGCTTATAAAAATGCATAATTATAAGTGTATTGATGACAAGGTAATTCGTGCGTCACTAAGCAAATTAAGTAATTATATGTGGTACTTAACTCCAGAAACAGCAGCGATGACCTTCAAATTAAGTAATTAAATGTGGTACTTAACTGCAAAAACAGCAGCGTTGACCTTCTTTGATCCAAAGGAATCATATGAGTCGAAAAAGCTTATGGTGCAAGTTCAGAATAAAAAAATTGAACGCAACTGTTCAATATTAAAACGAATATTGAATATACTATATTATATCGCAAAATTCACATCACTTTTTCAAAGGTTTGTTCTTCCAATGGGTTTTTTGAACAAGGATCCCAAACTTAGGCAAATGAATCTAGTTTTAACATTGGCAGTAATATCGTTCAAAATATGAAAATTGTAAATGATTCGATAGGAAGAACGGTTAAGCTAATGGAAGCTTTTAATTTTAATACATGAAATCATCTTCAAACACTGAATTACATAGAATGCTCTATTGACTCAAATAAATATTTCATACATTTCTCTAAGCAGGGGTCACCTTAGGAGGCGATGCGCCACGCCTCCCCTTTAGCCGATGCTCATAACTTTTTGATGGAGTTACGGTCTCTAACTTGAAAATCATTGAATTTGTATATGTTGTACTATGTAGACTTTATGATTTTGTATGTGCTCTTGTTTCAGCAGCTGTCATTTTGTGTCGTAGTCCCTTTTCAAAATCACTTGAAAAAATAATAACATACTTATATACATACAAGCAGTATGTATTCTTGTATGTAAGTAAAAAATATACCTCGATTATGATTTACAAATAAACTCATTCTGTAATTTCGTTTACTTGTATGTATATTTCAGTTGAGCTAAAATAATAATATTTTTCCTATATTCTTTAGTTATATATGTATATTCGTAATACTGGTAGTCATTTAACCTTCACTTTGTACATTACGGTCGATTTCACCAAAGACCCAAAAATTAAAAAAAGATAAAATCTTTTCGGCTTATTGCCACGAGGCACCTAAGATAGCCTCTATTACCTTTGAATACATACATTATAATCAAATATCTTAAAAAAAGGGTTATATAACTTAGTTATAACAGTAATTCTAACACCAAGCATATCTTGGTGTATTGGGTTCAGTCTGACCCCACATATTTTTGTACAAATTACAAATTGTCCATTCTCCCAAATAAAATTATTTAAATTTTCCAAAAACACCTTTCGGTTCTCATGAAATGCAAAAGTTCTGCTCTACTGTGATAATTGTCAAAATATTAAAAGCGTAAAAGCTGTTCCAGTTTTGCATTGACATTACAGGAATGTACACATTTTGCACAGGAATAATACACCATCATAAAAGAACAGCTTACAGCTTATATATATATATATATATATATATATATATATATAGAAAAGGATACATATATAAATAACTTTTACCCTGTGCTTGTGTACCATACCCACTTACCCGATTTCACCCACGTGTCTGATAATTTGTATTAACGACGAAGTCACTTAGACCAAAATATTTACCTTGTATGGGAGATACCATGCCCACTTGTACAATTCTGCTGTTTTTAAATAATGATTTGTATGAATTACCAAATCACATGGACCAAATTCAGAAACTACGGGTCCAACAATTCCCAAGATATACGTAAATCAATATGTACTTTGTATGGAAGGTACCACGCCCACGCCTATTTCTATTTTATATTGGTATGAATAAAACTGAATTTTTCAAAAAATAATGTTTTTAAGCCAATTTACTTTCTAACCTCAAATTTGCCCACCCTTTAATTTCATTGGAAAATCATATGCGTAAATTGTTTGGACGATATTGATGACATCTGTAATAAATTTATTTTTTTGTAGCCTGATGTAATGAATAACTCAAATTCTCTTCATTGATCTTGATTATAAATTTTATTTTTATCATTTAAATAATTGATATTAAAGTTAAAAGTTAATGACAATAAACAAAAAAGTACTATTTCTGAACAAAAGGTAAAAAGGCGTCAGATTGCGAAAAAAAATAATAAATGTGATCAAATTGATCTCAACGAAGAGACCATGAAAAATTTTCAATGCACCAAGTGAAGGTTAAGAATTCCTACGTAGATGTGTGCTATTAAGGCTGCAAGTATACACACATACATACATTCATACATAAATATGTGTGCACATGAATGTGTTACATCGATATATTAAAAAAACAGTCTACAAAACATTTATAATAATAATCCTTTATGTAAATTTGATAGTTGGTCTTTTATTTTAGAATTACAGACCCTGCACGCATGAGGAACACATACACACACACACACACACATACATACGTATGTAAATATGAAACTTGATTTATGGGTAATGTATGTACTTGAACATGTATCTGAAAGGTAGAAAGAACAAGGTATCCTTAAACAACCCGCTCAATAACTAAATGGAGTTCTTGTAATTGACGTTATATCTGATTACATTGAGAATTTGTAAGGAAGATAGAGTTTTTGTTGGGCAAGTTTTGCCTTTTTTTGTCATACAAATTAACTAAAAATGTAACATATTATATATGTAATTTGCATTATATTAAATGGACACGTTTTGGGAGTATATATATATATAACACATATGTATATTTCTATTGACTGCAACATTTTACCAACTCTACCACACTTATTAAAGTGGGTGAAATTAAATGGAGATTTAAGCGCTCCAAGTGATTTTGATTAAACACTGAAAGGCTAATTGAAATTTTTTATTTGTATACTAGCATTTCCGTGGTAATGAAGCTATTTTGGAGATATAAAAGAGTTTATTCTGAAAGTTGATTTGTTATATGCATACTAGGGCGGGGCGATCTGTAGTGACCCAAACCAATCGCCCAAATGACACATGATCGTATGCTATGGATCAAAATAAGAAACTTTGTTAAAACAAGCATAACTCTAAAATGAATTCTGATGTTCCTTATTTTGGCCCAAAGGTTACATTTTGAAAAATTTCACTTTGACCCATTTAAAGTGCCACAATCGAGTCTAAATATTTGGAGGGAAGACCCACCCATGCTAGTGGCATACCCCCTGCAACCTGGAACCTTCTTGGCGACGGTTATGTCATCAGTGCAAAATTACATCCCGATGATTCAGCATACTTACCGCCATTGTCTGAAGAAGATATTGTGGAAGCAATGGTGGTTCACAATACACAGAAAGATATGATTGTTTTAACTTTGCCTTGATGTGTGACAGATATGGTGTGCCTGATAGAGTAATATCAGCATTGGGAACAGCCCTTTTCCAAGATTTCGTTATAAACGGTCAGCATGGCGAACCCCTCACCATGGATAAATCGGAAGTTCGCAGAGAAAAACACAAATGCAGACTAAAAGTGCTTTGCAATCAGTTAGACCATACCAATTTGTTAGCGTGTTCATTCAATGGTAGAGGAGATGATAATGTAACAAGAGATAAAATTGATGGGAAGTATCATAGTAGGATGGTAAAAGAAACGCATCTTATTATTTTGAGAAAACCAAGTTCTTAACTGATTGGTTACGTAAGACTGGAACATGAAACGACTGAAAACAAGACAACCAAATTAAATGATTTTTTCACTAATAAAAATATATCACTGGATGCATTAATTGGTAAATGCGGTGATGGTGAGCCAACAAACACTGGGCCACACGGTGAAATTATACAACGATTTGAATTAACATACTACAGTGACACACACTATTAAATACGTGGTACATAAATTTACATACAGTGCTGCTCGAAATCTAAGCAAATTTTCTTGTCGATGCAATAAAGGACTCGTATATTACTAACAGATTTATTCAAAGTAAAACATTTAATTATTTTTATCTTAGGCACCTAAATTATAACTATAATAACAAACCTTTAGTTCCATTCTCTACCAAGTAATACAACAACAGAAACGAAATTAGCTCTTAGAGTAGCTGTTCGAAACTTAAGCAACTTTCAGTACTTTGTGTAACAAACTTTGGTTTTTACGGCCTCCGCACACACGTTTTGGAATAGTTTTTACGAGGTTTGTTAGAATTGCTTGTCAGTGTTGATTGCCACTTTAAATTTGAGTTCTCCGTCAGGTTCGGCTTATTTTTAAAATGACGTGGTCCAAGGAAGTGGTTCAAGAGTCAAGAACAGTTTTATTTAAATAGAAGAACCGGTTAACTGGTTATTTAAATAATTATTAAATGAAAACCGGCTTTTTTAAAATTGTCAGTTTTCGATTTATTCGAAAACCGGTTTTTGAAAAAGTCGAATAATCGATCTCCCCGTTCAGGTTTTCTGTTAATTGTGCAGTTTTAACATTTTAATTTGTTTCTTTCAATTTTGTTATTTTAACAACAAGTTCTAAATTGGATTTTCAGCGCATTTTCTTAATATAACTGTCACAAAGAAAGAGATAATTCATACAGTGTACTGTGAGGCAGGCTTGGACCATTTTTGGAATCAATTAAGCCGTTGAGTATCTGCATAAGATATTGGTATGTTTGGAAATGTTGTGGTCTTGCTATTATGAATCAATCAAAACAACTTTCGTTTTCATAGAAAAATATTAAATAAAAAAAGTTATTTTGTTTTATTAAAATTATTAAACTAATAAGAACAATCATAAACATTTCGAAAGTTACAACACACATTTATCAATTTAAAAATGCATTATTATATAAAGGGTCCGCCAAATATTTTTTTTTTTTTTTTTTTGAAAATGCTTTAAAAAAAACTACTGAATATTTTCTCAAATTTCTTTTTTTATTTGAAAGTACAATCTTTCCGGTTAATAATGGAAAATAATTTTATTCAAATGGCTGCCTCGGATGGCCATACAGTAGCCTCCACGTTCGGTCCAATTTTTAAGCACATTATCGATTGTGTGAAGCTGTATTTCACCAATGGCCTCACGAATATTGTCCTTCAAAGAGTCAATTGTCTCTGGCTTGTTGGCGTAACACTTATCTTTGACGGCACCCCACAAATAATAGTCGGACGGTGTCAAATAGCAGCCCCGAGGTGGCCAAACAACATCAGCTCTGCGGCTGATAATGCGAAAATCAAAAACAGGGCGCAAAAAATCGAGTGTAACTCCGGCTGTGTGCCACGTAGCGCTGTCCTGTTGAAACCAAATGTTGCTAATATCCTCCTCTTCAATTTTTGTGAACAAAAATTCGTTCAACATGGCCCGATAACGATCGCCATTGACTGTAACGGCCACTCCTTACTCATTTTCGAAGAAAAATGGCCCAATGGGGGGAAGAAGTTGAAGCCTTTTTTATTATTAAACATTCGAAACCACAATTAAATTTTTTCTTCGTTATGTCCTCTGCTGTAGCTCCAACCTGGGTCATTTGTGTTGTTATGCGTGCGGTCTAACCACTACACAACGCCATCCCCATCTCCCATATAGTTTTATTTAAGGGTTTTTTTTTGCTGTAGACCAGTGTAATTAATTGAATTAATAAATAATATTCTTCGAAATAGTTATACAATACATTATAAACAAAACCAATGACATTCAGTTTATTTAAAACTTCATTTATAACATATTTAATTAAGTTTTTCCAAAAATATTTAAACCCGTAGACATTGAAATAGGGCACAATCCAATGAAGTGATTAGTATTTTCTGAATCACCCAAGTTGCAGAGTATACAATGTGGTGGTCTTCAGTTGTATTGAAAATTTTTCTTTTTTCAAGCTAAAGACCGTAACACCCCCCTAACAAGTGTGGTTTTGTGTAAAAATACGTTATGCAAAAAGTTAAGGCCGTCGGAAAAAGGGAAGGAGTGCCGCATTATCTCTCAAGTTGACCACTTTTTTGAAATAAAATAGTATACAAACTTATAAATGTAACATTTCTATGTCTTTTTTCTTATTAATTTTCAATTATTTTTGTACGAATACAGTAAATTTTAATTTCTTTAACATTGAAATTTTATTTTTAAAGTTTTCAAAGCAAATTACAAATGCGATGCGCCACGTTTTAACGTTGCCCAATCATGATAATATTTTTCACACCATATTTCTAAATTATAACAAACATTTTAGGGGGAGTTACGCTTATCGAATAATAAGGGCCACCCTAGTGTACAAATGCCAAATGTGTTAGATTTTAAGATTTATAAATTTGAAAAAAAGAAATAAAAACAAACAGAAGCACTTACAAAAACAATAATATTGTATCAATTATTTAAAATATGTTGTTTTTTATACCTAGCCGTGACCTAACTAAAGTTTTATCTGTGCTAGTAAATTTAGAATTTTTAAATTTATATTTTATATAAAGTTTTGTAATATTACACATTTATGTTTTATTAAGGCTAATAACTGTCTAAAAAACTCTTTTGAATTCAAAGTGCAAGTTTAAGTTCGAAGCGGAGAGATGTACAACAAATCATAACCAAAATTATCAATATGTATATGGAATGTATATGTGTTTGTACGTACCCATTAAATGTGCAACTTTAAATTTATTGCTCAGGGCATAAGGGACAGACAAATATAACGGATACTACTTAGGTGTTTTAGATATTGTAACCTTGAAATTGGCAATGTGAAGTAAACCTGTTTCAGCAACCTCCCATCCTCTTCACTTATTCTTTTATTGTTATTTACTTAAATAAATAATAAATGCCTTTGAAAAATATTTGTGTAAGTGCATGTATATAATTACGTACATATGTATGTATGTTCATTAAGGTGGTCCCAATTTTTCAACTATATTGTTTTAAAATATTATCACCATGATATTATCACGGCTTGAAAACTTTAGAAATAAAATTTCGATATTTATTAAAATTATATTTTCTCACATACATATTGTGTATGTATGTATAAATGTATAAAAGAAAACAGAGAAATGTTATTTTTATTAGTTTGTATCAAGTGATTTTTTAAGAACTTACGGATTTGATTTAAAAAAATCACATAATTTAGAGAAATGTATGAAATCTGTTTTTGAATCGATAGAACGATCTATATAATTCAATGTTTAAGTGTTGACCGCGGCTACGCCTCATATGGCTCATACGCTGAGTCCAATTTTGGCATACTCTCTTTAACATATCGATCGGTATCTCACGAATATATTCTTCAGCATTGACTTCCGCTTAGGGCTTGTTCCTATAGACATGAGTCTTACTATAACCCCACAACAATAGTCTAAAGGCGTTAAATCGCACGATTTAAGCGGCCACTTGACCAGTTTCAAGCGTGAAATAACTCTCTATTGGGCCAATGTTTCGCGTACCGTGTGGCTTTCTGCATCGTCTTGTTTAAACCACATTTCAGCCAAATCCAGCTCTTCCATTTTGAGCAAAAAAAAAATTTTACTCATCGCACGGTAGCATTCTCCATTCACAGTAACGTTCCTGCGTCCCCCGCCGTACTTTTGGAAAAGTACGGTCCAATGGTGCCACCGGCCCATAATCCACACCAAACAATGAGTTTTTCGGGATGCATTGGCAGTTCTTGCATTGCCTCTGGCTGCTCCTCACACTAAATACGGCGATATGGGTTGTTCACGTATCCATTCAACCAGAAATGAACTCCGTCGCTGAACACAATTTTCTGATAAGAAAGTTCTTATCAAACATGAGTTTTGATAATAAAAATCCAATAATCTGCAAGCGTTGTTTGTTTGTAAGTCGATTCATGGTTCAATTATGAACTTGTTACAAAAAAAAAAAAAAACAGTTGAGCTGCCAAAAACAGTGTTGCTAAAAAAAGTTGCTTATAGATATTCTTTGATTTCGAAAGAGTACATTTTTTCACTATAAGATAGAGTTCTAAATCTAAAATATTCGATATTTTTGTTAAGATATTGGCTTATAGCGTGAAGAGTTACGACCAATTTTTTTAACTCGGATCTAGTAGGATTATCCAGAGTTTGCACCATAAAGTTTTTCGGCTCTTTAAGTAATCAATACCCTTATAAATTATGCAAATCTTTAAACAATTTAAGTCCTGCAAAGTGGCTACTGCTTCAACTGTTGCTTTTATCCATTTTTAGGTACACCCTTACAACAGATATACAAATACATATGTATCTCTAATACTCTATAATTTCAATTGTGTCATTCTAAATTAATTTCGAAATAAATATTTCTTTAGACAATAAATATCTTTCGACATTCAAAGAACATGGAGAAATGTTTCAGGTTTTTTAAGGTAAGTGGCGAAACTGTATCTCCATGAAAAAATAAAACCAATGGAAGAAGTCCTTTATAATCATCACGTGGTTATTTTACTTCAAGACTTTGAGATGCAAATTTGATAATCTCTGATACACTACCAATTGTGTCGCTAACTTTCTGATTTTGATTTCCAGTCATAAAGTTAATTTTGTCAATTTTATTCTAAGCGTCTCTAAGTCTGCTTAGTAAGTGAACATTAGACCCTGATGATTTTTACACTTTTTTTTATCGAAAACACTTCTTAAAATAATTTTATAGATGTAATGACGGCATAGTAAATATAAATAATTCTTCCGATCGATTGCTACCTTGAAGAAATATTAGGGTATTCAAAAAAAGGGTAAAAAAGCTTTATTTAAAACTCATTTACCTTAAAATATGTGTATCAATGCTTCTATTATCAGGATATATGTACATACATACATACAAGCACTATACCGGCTACCGCAATACTTAAAATCTTATTCCGGATAATCATTTTCAAAATGCTTGTAACAAATTTAATAAAATTATAGCAAAAAAGTTATATCACAATCGTATTCTAAAGCAAATAAAAAAATTTTTTTTTTGATTATTTTCCACGCCTTTATCCGATGCCAGTAACTTTTTGAAAAACATTTTTATACACAAAACCACTAATTTTAGGTGGGAGTTACGGTCTCTAAGTTGAAAAAAATTTCTTCCATACATATAAGGACCACCCTAATGTACGAGTACATATGTACATATTATTCCCTTTTTTTAGACAGAGTAAGCTTACAGCATGCATATTTCAGAATAAATACGAATATCTTATATATATATTTTATAAAATATGTACTAAAAACAGATTATAATGCTTAAAAAAATAAATCAAAAAATTTGTGTAAACATAACCACTTACATTGGAATTGTACCCACATGAAAAAATCTGTAAAGTCTTATGGGTTAACCCAATAAACATGTAGGCGTATATTCTGGTTAAATATAGGCCATATCTAAAATTAGATCATGTTATTTTACACACATAAAAAAGAGTTTTATAAATGAAATTCCTTTGATATGTTTCAGAGATCAGCAATGAATCATTTATGAAATGTTTAGTACAAAAGTATACATAAGTACACATTATTCAAAATTAATTACTCTGATGCACTCATATTCACAATTAATATAACTAGCGATGAGTATGATAAGACGTCGTTCATATTCATAGCATTCATTCGACTCATTCGAGTGCTCATCAAGTAAAAAGGCAATATTGTTCTTAAGAGAAATTAAAAAGAACAATAATGGAAAGACCGCAGCAAGCACACACCCTCATAATGAGAAGGATAAGTCAAAAATGACTTATGACACTTACTACACTATCATTTTTACAATTATTTTATAAAAAAAAACATGTTTAATCTACCTTGCCACATATCGCTATTCTTAAGAGTCTAGCAGTAAATTGTTTTAAAGCGCTACTAATTTTAATAAAACATAGAGTAAATAATATGGTGATTAACTTTGGTTGCTCTCAAAATATAAAATTGAATTATATTGTTCGCTCTCTAAATCACGATTGGAAGCCATGCTGTTCAAACGATGGTTCTAGTTTTATTTTGACATTTATTTTTTATTCGCATATATATATTTGTCACGGTTTTTTGTCTTTATTTTGTTAGTCCTCTCGACGCCAAAATTGCTTATAAGCTACTTTAAACGATTTATTTTAAACAAAAGGGACCAACTTATAGATCTATCCAGTAAATAAATAATAGAAAAAACAACAAAAAGTAAAAGATACATATGTCGCAATCAATGTACACTAGAGAATTTATTTAGAATACTGTCGGGCGAATCTCGCGTAGTAAATATTTAGCGCAAAAAAAAATATTTAAAAATCATATTTCTAAAACAAAATACAGAATCTTATTTTTATTTTTGTCAAATTTAAATAATAATTAAAAATATTTTAAAACAATTGTGTAGTTTTTACCATAGCGATGCACAAAGTTGTTTATAACAACCCTTAATAAATTGCGATCTAACAAACCCAATAATATGATATCTTCTTAAGTTCATAATAAAATCGGACAAAAATGGGACAAATTAGGTCATGTCAGTTTGTTTATGACTCAATCACGCGTAAACGACTAAATCGATTTTATTGAAATTTGGACTAAAGATATATGAATTCAGCTAACGAAAGTGCAATAGGCTGCTTTATTTCAACATCGGATCTCGGAGACGTTATAATGGGGGAGAATAATCAACATTAACCCATCAGGGCCAAAAAAACTGCCAATGTAAGACTTCCTTAAATATTATTTATTGCTTTAATATGAATAAAATAAAGAAAATCGAAAAAAAATTTTTTTTTAGAAAAATTAGGGATAATGGGTGTATTAGTTATGAAATTGGCCAAAACAATTATGGCATAGAATAAAAAAATTACACTTTTCTTTTTACTAAATGATTTAAGACTTATTAACGTGCTACTCAGACTATAAATAATTTGTACTTTTTTATTTTAAGTCTATTGGTACAAAAAATAAAATAAAATAAAATAACGTCTCCGAAATCAGAAAAATAAACGGAATGGTAATACGCAATTAAAAAGATTAAAAAAACACTTGCAGTTAATATGAGACCTTGTGCACTTTGCCGAGTTTTTTTTTAAGTCTTTTTGAGGAGATAATGGTCTTTACATTATAATATCTAACGTTTCTTTAAGAGTTGCATTTTCCTCTAACTTTGAAAGCAAAGTTTTTGGTTTGCCGTCATTCATCATCCACTAAAATTTGTTGTACAAATCAAATTTTCAAAATATACACTTTGGAGGGCTAATAAAGCGTAAAAGAGGAATTTTGGGTTAATAGTCTATTTCTGCGAAACACATTGTCATTACGACATATATCTTGGGAACTACGAAAGATATTTTATTACCAAGTTGCAAATAAGATATAAAATTAGCTTCACAGAAGGGTTGGGCGTGGCAGCTCCCATAGAAAATAATGTTTATTATCGTACATCTCAATAAATATATAAGCGGGAGACGTCAAAAGTCGCAAAAAAATGGGATTGGAAAATAAAGGGAATTTATCATAATTCTGTTTTTACACGGTTTTGAAATAACACGGTCTAGAAAAAATCTAATTCTGCTTTTACACGACTATATTTTAAAAAAGCGATTTGAATGAAATTACGAAGATATTTCTTTTATTAACTGTAATTTTAGAACTATTTTATTTTCATCACCTTGGCAGCTTTGAAAATTTATGAATTTTTGATGATTTTTAATTTGCTTTAAAAATTGACTTACGTACCTTTTGTTCATTAGTTCCTGAACTGCGACAATTTTAAATTTATATTACTTTGAGATTTGATTTTTTTTTTTTTTTTTTTTTTTTTTTTTTTTGTTAAGACAAATCATATTGTCTTCAACGTTTCCTAAAGGGTTGAAGTATATTCAACCAATCCCCTTATTTCTATAAATCTGTCTTTTTACATATACACGATTTTTCTATGTGTAAAAACAGAATTATACACAGTATATACATAGTTTTCTAGGCAACGCCGGATGGGTAAGGCTAGTTTTGTTATAAAAATTATAGATGACAGCAATTCTTCGTGGTTCGCAACAGGATTGAGATTAAAACAGGATGTTTCGCTCTCAAAATGTTATATGATGAAACGTGTTGTTCATTCACGATTCTGTCGCGACCGTGAATAGAGAGCAAACTTCGAATATTGCTGTTCTTTTTAACATACTATTATTGTACAAACACGAATTTTGCCGTTCGACATTCAATCAGAGTTGTCTAATTTCTCACACCAAACGTGGCGGTTTTAAAAGTTATTGTGCGTCCTAATATTCGGTTTGGTGATATGGCGATTTTTACCAATAATTTTATTAGACTTTTGCTCCTTATATCTACTTTATTTATTATGACTCTAAAATTTATCGTATATAGTACACCTTAATGCTTCTTCTTCTGTTTTGGAATTTATTTTTTAGCCTAAATTAAGTAAATTATCGCATAGGTTTTGTCAAAACTAACAATAAAATTGATGTAATATTAGACAACAAGAAATGTTCAACAATAATTTAAACACTATATGATCCGAAATTTTACGTAATATTTTAGAGAGCACATTTTTATGTTCGATTGTAAATTCGATTGCAACTTAAGTTGAAACTTATAATGGATTTAGTCTTTTTCATTGGCTTGTTTTAATGATACCTAATTTGAGAACTTTAAATTGTAATAGAAAATAAGAGAAAAAATAAAGTTTTGATCAAATAATTTTCTTTATTCGAATGGCCAATACATTGAATTAACATTTGAAAATGACTTTGATCATATGCATTCCGCGGCTGTTCTTTACGAAGCTCAATCTGAATGTCCAATTTTGTACCAGGTTTTCGAGCACTGCTGGTTGTATGGCACGAATAATGCGAAAAATGCTGACCTATAAGCTACCAATTACTGCTGGTTTATCAGTATAAGACAGTGACTTTATGTGGCTTTTCAGGAAATAATCCAGAGCTGTCAAATCGCAGGAATTTGGAGTGAAATAACAGGCTCATTTCTAGACATCAACTTATCGCAAAATTTTGAAACTACATCTCACCTGGACTAGTGTCATTCTGTAGCAGCTTATTGTGAATATGCAGCAAGTTGGTTTGTTAACAGACCCATTATGTAAAAATGTGCTTAATAGTTAACAAAATTTTGCGCCTATAATTTAATGACTGATATTCGACGTATACATATATATGGTACATATGTTACATAATCCCCTCAACATTCCAACTAGAACAAGGAATATTGCCGATCTTACAATCAATGAGCCCGATTCTATTTTCAGACATATTAAAAGGGACCTACAACTTAATGCCGGCTTCGAGCATTTACTAAATATGTACATATGTTGGTGATGATGCAGCTTTTAAATATTTGATGATTTGACAGAATATATTGATCATAAATGTCAAAAAGTAAGCGCGATATGACAGATCGTTTGGCAGTTAACATCACTTGTAAGTTCTATAGGGCTTAAAAGACACCGTCTGTAAGAAAAAATAATTATCACAATAGAAACAAATATTTGTGTTGTTTTCAATAAATTTAATATTCGAGTTATAGGCTTTTGTCGATATTTAAAGGAAAATTTAATACATACAGTGTCGGACAAAACATAATAGACTGAAGTAAAATTTTAGTATTTTGTGGATTTTGTTTTGAAATTTCCAAACAGGGTCCATAAAACGGATTTGAATTTATTGAATATAAGGTAAACAATATATATTTCGAAAAAATTACATTTTTATTCCATTTCTAACTTTTTTAAAACATGCGACAAAACATATTGAACTTTTTACAGTACAAGAATAGTAAAGCTGTAAATAATAACGAGATATATTCCAAAGAGAGAATAATAGTACAAAAAATTAATATTGAAGCATGTAGAGTTAAATTATGAATTTTCTAGTCATTTAATGACTTTCCTAAGACAAAAGTGGGTGCCTGAGGAATAGTGAGCAAATTCGTTCTACATTTTCCCCATATTTAGTGACAGATCTAATATGGCTGGAAACAAATAAAACGTTTCGCTTAAAAAGCTAAAAAAAAACATTGCGAAAAGTATTCCCTACCACTGTCAGCTTTATTATATATTTTTTATAATGTCAGGAAAAGTTAATAATGTTTACCGCGGTGCCGACCACGGTGTACAACATTAAAAGACGACTCAAAAATAGTAAAAGAGTTTAAAAAATAACCTGATAAGCAAGTTCCT
Source organism: Wohlfahrtia magnifica (assembly GCA_023159175.1). NCBI lineage: Eukaryota > Metazoa > Arthropoda > Insecta > Diptera > Sarcophagidae > Wohlfahrtia > Wohlfahrtia magnifica. Next base: position 262,883 of record JAKWBJ010000213.1, on the reverse strand, counting down.
ATAGTTGTTGAAACTCTGAAATTACAAATAAGTTGTCGAACCGTACAGAGAAGAGCATGTGACGCAGGACTCGATAGTTATCGGGCTGCATAGAAGCCCTTTATTTCGAATACAATTTGCTAAGGAGCACATCGACCGTTTCACACAGAAGTGGAATATGGTTTATTTTCATATGAATCAAAGTTTAACTTAAAAAACTCGGATGGTATGAAGAGAGTACACAGACCGATAATAAACGAATGCATCCTAAGTATTGTAAGGTTAAACACGAAGGTGGCAATGTGATGATCTGGAGTTGCTTTTCCGGAAATGGTTTGCGGCTCTTACACGAAATCGATGGAAATATTTACCAAGGGATCCTTAAAAGTGTTATGATTCCTCATGCAGAGTAGAATATGCCACTTCTTTGGCAATTTCAACAGGACAATGGTCCAAAACATACCTCAAGGTATGCAAAATACTGGTTTGAGGGTGAAGGAAGTCGTGTTATGAAGTGGCCATCAATCCAATTGAGAACTTTTGGGAAATACTGAACAAAATAATCAATAGAGAAGGTGTATGAGGAGATAAAAAAATTATTTGATGATCTGAAGCGGCTTTGTTTGGTATAGAAAAAAAGAGAATAGATAACCTTATTGTTTCCTTAAAAATAAGGGATATTTCACAAAATATTGCTTACAATGTTAAATCCTATCTGTTTCGTAGATTTTGCTTTTCTTTTCATAAAAATGTTTAAACTTTGAATAAAATGTAAAATTGTTATTTAATTTTTAACAACAATGCATATTTTTGAAATAAAGTACAAATGTCATACATATTATATTTAATTTGACATGTTGACATGTAAGGTTTAACAAACATTTTTGTTTAGTCCGACACTGTACATATATGTATACATCATTTAAACTTGGAACATACTTGTTTGTTGGGAAGTAAAATTTACAACAAATGGTGGCATGTAAAATTCTGTCAATTTTTATTACATTAAAAAAATATTAAGTCTATTCTATTGTGTTGTTATTTTTGGCTGCTAAAACTTTTGAAGCTCATGTTTCCAAATTTTGCTGTTTTTGTTTTATTTTAAGAGTCATAAATTATCTTTTTATGCCAGTAAAGGAAACATTTCATTAAAAATGCAAAAAAGAAAGAAAGAAATAAATAAAAGCAAAATAAAACAAACAAAAATGAATAAGGGTACCATGTCTTAAACGTGAAAACCAAGTAAATCAAATGATGGAATAAAAAGAACACATTTTAGTCTACTACATATATATGTATGCATGTTTGCGCATACATATATATGTATATGTGTACATACAATGTGCATAAATATTTGAATTTGTGCGTATGTCATCAAAAAGTATTAAAAAGGCCTCAGCTGTTTCCACATTTTCTTTTTAGGATGTATGTGTATATCGTCACCTGAAATGCAAAAGGGCGTAAAAACAAAAAAATCAAAATGGAGTTTTTTTAATGATTATGGTAGAGCAAATCAAAATACATGTTCTCATACATTTTTACAGTTCTAATGTCAAAAACAACGACTTTATAAAAGAAATGCAAAAGGGCGTAACAACAAAGTTGCTTTTTTCTTAAATCAAAAGGGCGCAACCCACACTAAATCATAAGGTTGACTGTAAAAACTCTCAAATTCAAATATATTTTTTTTGTGCTGGATAATAAAAAAAATCACGATATCCTTCAGGTCTCCTACCAAATCATATAGCCTTAACTAATAATTTTAAAATCGCTTAAAAATTTATATTTTGGGATTAGAAAAAAAATATATCCATATATTAATAAAATTCTTTCTTCTATATTATTTCGAAACATTTTTTGTCTGAAATTCAAATACCGAAATTTTAAAGCGATTTTAAAATTATGGTTTGTAATAACGTGGCTAGATAGGAGACTTTTTGAATTCTCCAAATACTTGTAATAATTACAGTTGTAAACAGTGTTGATCCAACCGGAGTCATTTATTTCAAAACTAAAATAGAAAATGAATATCGAGAACTTCCTCAAAGAACTAAAAAGAACTTCGGCGTTGAAGAGCCTTCGCAATTACATCCGGAGAGATTTAAAATTTCAAAGAAGAAGTGGCAAGATCTTCAAGATCAGAAAAGATTAATACCTGCAGATTGCCACTTATTTTATGACAATATTCCTTTTGAAGATTAACCCAGTAATCATAACAACTAACCATAGAAAATTCTAATACTAAGTCCACATTAATTTTTGTGAATGTGCACTGAACTCCATCTTTAATTCTTTTAGCCATTATTTAATGAAATGTTATATTGTTTTGAAATTTTCAGTTACTTAATAAAATGTATAAATATATAACTTAATGAAATTAAATACGTATAAAAAGCATCTCTTTTGGTACTTCTTATTCCTTCAAACTTTAAAAAAATTTCTGATGTTACGCCCCCAAAGGGCGCATTCCACACAATTAATAAAAACAACGTTGAAACTGAATTCTGTCTTAAGAAATAAATGTATCATCGTAGTTTAATGCTATACTGAAAAAATCAAAGCTAACTTCTATAGTTTCGATTTTATGAAATTTTTTGTCTCTCCTGTAAGATTTTAAAATGTGTTGTTACGCCTACTTGCATTTCAGATGACGGTATGTATGTATGTATGTTTTATTTCTAATACTACGTGCGTTTTGTGTCGTCATTATTTTCAAAAGCAATATAATACAAATGAATATTGTTTAAACCACCTTGTGAGAGAGTGTTGAGCAATTTAAAAAATCTGACTTAGGTATCTTTCTTCGCCCGAATAGAAAATCGATAAACTCCAAATTTCGAGTCTCTGTTTTATGAGAACAAAAACCATTAATCCTAAAAAAATTAAAATCTATCTACAGTGGTTCACAGTCAATGTGAACCAAGCTATTTTTTTTATAAAATTATTGAAATGTAATATATTTTAATTAATGACTATGAAAGCTTAAAAAAACAACACTAATTTAAATAAATTTTAGATGTACTAGGTAGTATGAATCTGTGGTTCATATATGTATGTAAAACGATTGAAATTTGTTTCAATAAAAACTTAAATGTCAACTGGAGCTGACGGCTTTTGTTTCCAAAGCTTCTGGCAACGCTGGAACAAACATTCGTATTAATAAATACAATCTCCTTTCCTAACTTAGCTTTTCCTTTTTCTAACTAAGCTTTATACGGTATTAGCTGAGTGCTTTATGAAATAAATCTGGAAACTAGTTGTGTTTTCTTAGCCGGTATTGCTCTCCATAAACAAAACTTATAATCTTAGAAATAAGGTTATGTCATTTCTAATTTAAAAAACAACTTAAAGTTAATTGAACTAATTAATAATTAATGTTAATAATTAATTATGTAATTGCTCACTTAAATTATTCAATTCTTTAAAACTTCACAAACATTTCGAAGTAGTTCTGTAACTTTTGATCCTTGAGTTCCTAAATTTGAATGGATCTTATTTAAATGCGATTTATATAAAGCGACATAAAGAATTAACAATTCCATTTAAAATAAACCATTAAACTATTGCAAAATTCGCAACTTTACTGGCCACTTTACTAAAAAGGGTCTCAATTGTTGACGAAGTTGCGTGTATAATTATGAAGTCGAAGTCGAAATCGATATCTTTAGGAAACATCATAAAAAAAAAGAAATGAAAAGTACGTTAAAACTTCTGTTTTATATAATTGATTGATTTAATTAATAAATAAATAATAACAATAATAGTTCCTTGATCAGAAAGTTTTTGGAATAACCCCGTGTGTCAGTCGTATCCCTCCAATTTATGTTTTTTCTTTTTTGTTAAGTTGTTACATCTGTTGTAGATATTCCCGCTAAGTCTTAGCGTTATAGCTTGACATTTTCAAAAACTACGTAGCCTCTTGTACATCTATCACTATGTGTGTTGGCGATTTTTTACAATTTTGACCGTGTTGATATCGTAAAAGACATGATTTGTCAGGTTGAATCCGATCCCACATTTATCAAAAGGATCTTTACGGGAGACGAGACTTGGGTTTATGAGTACGATAAGCAATCCAGACATCAGACAAATTATTATTAACAAATGCCTCATTGATGTTGAACTTTATATCTATAGGTGCAATGTTCGTACGTTGCATCAGACTTGTCCTTATATGGCAATATAAAATATTGTTATTTTTGGGAACAAAACCGATTTCTTGTTATTGTGAAAAGCAGTGTGCAAGCTCCATTTAATCTGCCAGTCTTGAAAGATGTTGTATCAAACACGAAAGCTTGAACTATTTGCAACGAACCCCATTTCTCCAAATTACCAGAAACTGCACCAGAAATTTCTTTGCCTGATCGTGCAGGAATGTGTAGAACTCCCAAGAGCTGTTCTACAAATAACGTTCTTATAATATCAAAAACACACAGTTATATTTTCAAAAAGTGTTGTAGTTTTAGACAGTGTTGTGTTTTTACTCTTAAATATGATCAATTTTATACTAATACACTGAACTCCACGTGTGTATTTACTTAACCGCAAGGTGCTGTAGTAGACGAATGATTAAGATGATAGTTAATCGAATTTATTGTGTGTGATTTGCTCATTTAACTGATTTATTTTAACAATTTGCGTCAACATCAACCAGCCACATTTACTATTCGAACCTTTTTTTATTTAAGTATAAGGTAACCGAAAGGTCTTTTTTGAACGATGTCAAATAAAATTGTATAGAGAAATGAGATACTTTTATGGTTATATTTACATACGTACATACATACATATGTATATATGTACATATACTGTGAGCGTCAAAAAAGAGAGTGTATAGTTAATCTGTAGAATTTAGTTTTTAGTTTACTCTTTTAAAATACGATATATTTAAACTTTAATTAATGTTTTAAAAAATTTTGAAAAGAACAATAAAAACTTTTTACAACAACTAAAGTTATACAAAAAAGAATGACGTAAAAATACCTAGGATGCGGTACCATTTTTCTAATGGCTGCTATTGAGTACAACAAGAATCTGAAATTATCGTAACACTTCTGAAATCTTCCGCACTTATGTATAAGTGGCTAAATATTTACCGATTTTAAGATTCTTGACGATTTGGATAAAAGGGGAACAGACCTCTTAAATTGTGTATATTTTATTTTAGTGCTCTAAAGGAATCTGTGTATATTTCTTAAGCAGACATATTCATTCCGAATTAATGGCTTTTATTATAGAGATCAGTGAATTTCTTATATGAGCAGTCCAGTCCGGTAATGAAATAATATTGTTACGAAAATATAAATGCCTTAAAAAAAAATCCACCACATCAAGGACTGTATTGTGGGGTTTTAGTCTATTGGTTTGTGTCAAGGTGGTGAATGTGTTACTTTGATAATGCCGTACTAATTTGTGTATTTGACGGCATTGCCATACTGATTTGTGTATTTGATGGCATTGCCAATTTCACCATCTTTGGGTAACATAATTTTACATGTTTAAAATTAATGGACATAAAATAGAGGATGTGAGAGCGTCTGACACATTTCGGAAACTTTTCAAATTAAAGGCAATATACGTCGATATAGTTATCGTTTAGCAGTCATAAAGTAAAGTCGTGTTTATGCGTAAATAAAAGTGTTGTATAAATGAATATTAAGTGCAACATAAATAAGTTGATGTATTCTAAAGGTAAAAGGTAAAAGGTTGATGTATTCTAAAGGTATTATAAACCTAAAAGTATACAATACGCGTTAATTCGTCGTCAACTATCGTGCGTTAAAAAATTAACGCGTATGAAAAATTGCAAGTTACAAAACACGCGTTAAAAATGCACTTCTTGTCAGCTGTTTTTTTTATTTATTCTGCTATTAGTACATTGAAAGATGATTCATATTCGTTTGTTTATTTTTCTTTTGTCAGCTGATAGCTATCAAAATAACACAACGCGTTAAAAAGTTGACAGTTAACCAACTTTCCGACGACTACGCGGCAAAATCTTTTTTATGTAACGCGTTCTATACAAATACAGTATTTTAACTTTTTTGACAGTAGTCTAGAGTTCACGCCCGCACTAAAGCTTGTTATGTACGTCCACCTTAAGTTCGAAACATAAATGCGTCAAAAATTGATAAAAGTAAAACAAACTTTTATAATATATGCAACTTGGAAAATGGTAACACAGCCGATTGTAAAAATAAAATAAAAATAATATTTACTTTTAAATTAAGAAAAGTAAAAACTGTCTAAAGGCCATAACTGACTATCCTCTAAAGTTGTGCGAATATGTCAAATAAAAATCTGACAAATTCCTGCCCTACATAGGAAAGACGCAACAAAATGTGTAATTAGATACCACACTGTCATACAACAAAGATGCGAAAACATATACTTCACAAAAAGCAACTCTGATTTCACAGAAGATAATTTTTTTTAAAGTATCCAAAAGATTATCAAATCTGTGACACTTGTCAAAAAATCTGTCTCACATACCCACTTACTTTTACGCATCGTACTTTCATGACACATATACAATTTTTGACATATCGAACGTCATGGCCTTAACTGACAAATCTAAATTAGAGCGTTGAGCGCTGCGTTAACATTTGTCTAGCATTGACCTGAAGTGACACACATACCTAAATTAATGCATTAAAATTGTGTCATGAACAGTAATATTAACTTAACTTTTTAACAAAAAAATCACTAATAATTTTTGACTTGAAAACAGCTTAAATAGCATTACTTTTTTCTTTTATATAATTTTTTCCTTCTATTTGATTTTCTAACAGCAAAGCGTTGACGCCGCACTAATATTGTTTATTTTATACAATTTGTAAGGGCATGAGAATTTTTGACAGTTATACAACGCTTAGTGCTCTGATTTAGGTTGCGCTGTAAGAGGAGCTGAAATTATTAATCGTTTTTTTTTTTTTATAGACGAAGCTGTGAAAGAGACGCTATTTATAGTATGTAAATATGATATATTTTGAGAAAAATTTCATTTTACGGCAATTTTTTATTTAGATATGAAACATAATGATGACGCATAAGTACAATTAATAAAATCTATAATATTGAAGGTTTTGTTACAAAGCCGGCAATATTAGAAACACTCGTTGTATGCTTTTTCCTTAAAACAGCTTAAAATTTTCTTACCTCTAATTCCGGAACGTATTGGAGATATTTTATAAGTACTTCTTTCGCCAGTCCATTTTTTTATTCGAGTGTGCCTGTTAATGCGCTTTTTATGAATTTTTTTCTTCATTGTATTTATTTTTTATTGTCAGTTGTTAAGGGGGTGATACATTGGCAAACATTTCCTTACAATCATCGCAAATGTCCTATCGCATACATGGATAACTTACTTTTCCTTGAATGCGATTGGCTATTTGCGATGTTTGCCAATGTATCACCCCTTTTAGTTTGCTCAAGTATGACAAGGCGTTGGGTATGTATAAACTACGGCTTGGAATGTGACATATTTGCCAAACCGCAGCAAGTAGTGTTACCGTTTTGGTTATTTTTAACCAAAATTTGTTATTTTTTCTTTGATATGTAGATGTGTAATTTTTTTCCATTTTGGTTACTCTATTTTATTATTTATTTTTTAGAAGAAATCATGTTTGTATAACGGTGCTAGTTGAAATTACTGAGGATATTTACAGGCAAGTGGATAATGGTAATACCGCCTTTTTGATACCGTAAGATCACTCTAAGGCTTTTGATAGCGTAGAGCATAGTATTCTTTGCTATAAATTAAGACACTTCTTCAATTTCTCTTTTTCTGCTACAAAGTTATTATCGACATAATTTTGCAAAAGATTTCAATACACTGAAGCACATAATGAAAAATCTAGAGCTCTCCTTGCATCAAGGGGAGTTTCACAAGGTTCTATATTAGGCACTCTTTTTTTTGTATGTATTCGAATGCCCTCCCAATAGTATTAACAGACTGCAATAATAGAATGTATGCAGATGACGTTCAGCTATATGCTAGTTGCAAGAACGAGATGGTAACACATTGCATAAGTTCACTGAATCGGCAGCTGCATCAGATTCATACCTGGGCTTTTGCAAATGGCTTGGCGATAAATCCAGGGAAATCTAAATGTATTGTAATTCAAAAGCGGTTTACCAAATTGATAAGATACCTGGTGTGAGCATATATAATCAGAGAATTGAAATAGTGACATCTGCGAAAACTCTTGTTGTGTATTTTAATAGAACTCTTACCTGGTCTGATCATCTCAATTATGCATGTGGACGTTCACTCGCCATGCTAAGAATTATGTATTCGTTTCAATATTGCACCGCAATTAAGATTAGAATTCTCCTGGCAAAGACGTATTTAATTCCCACTTTATTATTATTTGAATGTAAGCTTTTCTCTAGTTGTGACTCCACCAGTAAGAGAAGATTAAATGTTGCCTACAATAATATTATTCGTTATGTGTATGGTTTGAACAGTCGTACTAGAATATCCATGTTTTCATTCCAGTTGTATGGAATTTCCTTTGTTCATCTTCTCAAATTCAGAGTTTCAGTTTTGATGCACAAGATAATATATACACGCCAGCCTGAACATCTTTATAATAAAAAAGGTAAAAGGTTGCGGCCCTCTGGGTACAGGAGCCTAATATATAAATGACATTTCTATATATTCGCAACATCTCTCGGGAACTCGATTACCTATAGCTGTCAGGTATTAAGTAACGCACGACAATTTAAGGCACTACTTATGAAACTGTTCGCTATGTAATTAGTTGCTAAATGTTTTTATTGGATATGTATGTAAACATAAATTTAAAAATTTTTATTTCCTTGATTTCTTTTTAATGTTATTAGTAAATTTATATTGTTACCTAATTATGTACATATGCATAAATTTTTTTGCCTTACTTGTTATTCAGTTTCATACTGCAATATAAGACATAAGGTGTTGTGTATGGAGCTACACAAATAAATAAATATTCTCGAAACAAAAAAATAAAGGTAATGATTTTTTTTAACGTTTATTACCCAGGTTCTTATTGAGTACCAAATATCACTTTAAAAACGGGATTTTTGGAAAACTTTGGCCTTTTGTTGTGAGTATGCTATAATCTTTCCCATTATCTGGTAACATTTGTATTTCGTGCCAAAGGACTGTAGATTTTTTAAGACCAATAACAAATACAATAGTAGTCCGATCAAAACGAATGGTAGTCCTGTAGCCCTATTCAGTAACTTTTTTTACGATAATCGTACTGTTTTTAGCAGACGACAGAATTGTCCATTTTGCTATTCAGTAACTTCTATTTATGATATTCAATATACATAAGTAGTGTCAGCTGTTGTGGTACGCTAATGACAAAAAAATTGGTGGTGTGCCTTTAATCGAAAAATCGTAAATTTAGTCGTAAAGTTGGTTTTGCTTTTCGGCTTTTTTTGGAAGCATTGGTAGACGTCTTAACAAACTTCCTAAGCAATTCCTCAATTTTGCAAGTCTCGCCGAATTCCATCTTGGACCAGATCGCTCCGAGAATTCCTATACATATGGAACACACTCGTCAAAGCATTGAAAAATACCCTGTAGAAGTCATCCAAAATGTATCAAGTGAAAAAGAGTCGTATTGCGATGAGCTAAGAAGAGACGACCAATCAACAGAAGAAAGAAATTTATTCAAGTGAACGAAATCAATGCGTTTAAAATCAAGATTACCCCGTAAATTCAACGCATTCTTTCCGCCAATAGATAAACCAGAATTAAGTTCAATACGCAATAACAGCGTATGATAATTAACATCCTCCGGGACAGAAAAAGAATCTATACGAAATAAAGAAAAACTACTTGCGTCCACAATGAATATTAGATCCAAAATCCTACCAATAGAACTTAATACATTGTTTATCTGGAAAAGACTAAGTTCAGACATAGCGGACAAGATCTCTCCATAAAATGGGACTGAAGAAGACGGTTTTAAGGAGCGAATTTTAGGCGAAAAGTTCCAAGAAATATGCGGAAGAATTAAGTCGTCAACGACCACTATAAATCCATCACGTTTCATTAAATCCTTAATTCTAGAAACCAGATTAAAATGACCCTCATAAATACGGAAATCCGAACAAGGCGGAATGTACGAACAGGTCACGTATATAGATTTCCCTTCAATACAGACCCTAAAACAAATAAATTAAATATCCTCATAAAAAATAAGATCAATCAATTCAGACGTATATCTAGCACAAGCAGCAATAAAAACTTCACCACCATGCACAGTTTTCCGATCATGCCTAAAAATATTATAATCACTAGACATAATCCCATAATTAAGAATATTCTCATTAAGACAAGTTTCGGTAAACTCAATAATATCGTAATCTAAGTCGAAGCTGCTTCTATAAAGCGCACAAAGCTTAGACCTAAGCCCAGAGACATTCTGATATGCAATACTAACACTCAAAGACAAATTCGAAATTAGTTTTCTCGACGGTCCGAAATAGGCAATTGAACACTACTACCCTGAGGCCAAACAGCAGGCGTAACAATAACACTAAACATATTGTCAGGGACAGATGATTTGAAAGAGGTAATACTCCGATTGGCAGATGTCCATATCTTGTAGTAGTCGAAATCAAAAGAACTGTTAATTTCAGACCTAACAAGTATGCCACATCCATAGAGGTCTCGCAAGACAAGCGCGTCACAAAAATAGTTCTCCTAGGTTTTATCACCACCAAATCCCTAGGAGCTGCAAAACTATTAGACGAAGCATAATTTAAGAAAAAGATTTACTGGAAGAAGCCACTATTGCGGACGAATCAACGGTAGAAATGCTAGATGAAGCAGATACTGTCACTGAAAAATAGCTACTAGAAGATGGAAATAAAGGGTTATCAACATTGCCAAGAGACAAAGGGAAAAATTGAGATCTCGGACTCAAATCAATCAAATTTGCTGACTGCGGCATGGAAACATTAGCGAAATGAACAAAAATCGAATCAGAACAATGCCAGGGGAACATCGACCAACGGATGAAATGTCACATCATCACTGAATCCATATCCCTAGTGAAAAGGGATACAAACTCCGCATGCATATCCATAAGCTCACGTTGAATCCCTGTAAAATTTTTGCATAATTCGATTAAACAACCTGTCGCAAAGCCAACAAGAGACCTGAAGGTCACCTTCCTTTTTAACCAAACACTTAGAATCAGGCCCAGACATGAATGAAAATATTAAATAATGAATAATATACAAAAATAAATACAAATATAAAAAAATAATATAAATTATAAAAAGAAATAAAATGAAACACACCAGCTGTATAAATAAACAAATATTTATAATAGATGGTAACGCAGTGCACAGAGTAAAGAAAACAAATGTCAAAAACAAAATTAATAAAAACAACAAATTAATTAGAAAAAACAATAAAATTACAAAACAAGCTAAGTACAAAAAACAAAAACAACAAAAAATTAAAAGCAATAAAATAGAAAAAAAAGAGAACAAAATAATTTCATAACAAAAAATAAATAAATAAATATAAAAGCAACCAAGTTATAAAGAAAAAACAACAAACAAACATTGTAATAACTTATGTATAAAATAAACACTTATCCTCAATTAACCACACTTTCCAAATTTTACCAAGCGGTAGAAACACGAAAAATTTACGAAAAATCACAGATCGAAGAGTACTTACAAAATTCTATCAAAATTCATAAAAGAGTTGCCAGGACTTCTTTTATTAAAAAGAGTTATATAGATTGAATAGATGTTTACTTACTTTAGTGACCAACTGTAAGTACATATGGTATGTTAATTACAGTTTGTTGTTAAATCGATTAAAACATTGTGTACAATATTTTAATTTCGCTCCATAAAAAAGCCACAATAAATAATATTTCATTGACCTTAAACGCTTACATATTTTTTTAAATTGTTAAATTATATATAAAAAAATACAATTATTGTTTTTTATTATTATTTAAACGAAGAGGTTTGCATTCCGTCTTTTCCTTTTCATTCCGGGAAATTTTATCATTTGCTTTTCTTTTAACTTTTCAAAACATTTAAGTACAATTTTTTATACTTAGAATTTACAAGTAATATGTATAAAAATACTTTTTTCAGCCAAATATTTTGTAGGACGACTCTTGGGAATAAATTAGAAAATAAATAATAATTAAAAAAAACCGTTTCTTTTATTAAAATTATATTCTTTTCAATTCTTATTGATTTAACAAAGAAAAATGATAAATTTTGTCCCACGTTGTAGTATCTAGCAAGTAAGATGCTAGAACAATGTACGGCTTTTTTAAAGGCTTAACGAACATTCCGTCATCGACGACACAACGTGACAACAAGCCTTAAATATATACGAAGCACTAATTTAGTTTTATTCACATACATATACGAGTATTTAATTTTTAAATATATGGGTGTTCTTATTCCATTATAATCAAAGTTTGATAAATCCAAGCTTTCTTACATTTTCGGGCTTTTTTTTTCTTTAATAATAATTCAAATATAATAATAACTACTAAGTCGACATATATTTGTTTAATTTGCACTTATTGAATTTAGGTATGTATATGAATGGAAGGTGCTATCCAATGCCGGATACATTCCGACTGATGAATTTAGTCACTCAGACCAAGTCAAAAGCTTTCACTATTACCGTTCTCAAGATATGCAACTATTTTTGAGTTAAAAAACATAGGGAGATCGATTATTCAACTTTTTACGAAAAACGGTTTTCAAATAATTCGAAAAGTAGCAATTTTAAAAAAGCCGGTTTTTGATTAATAATTATTCAAATAATCGGTGAAGCGGTTCTTTTATTTGAATAAAATTCTTCTTAATTCTTGTAGTGCAAAGCAGGACCACGTCGTTTTAAAAATAAGCAAAATCTGGTGGAAAGCTTAAAATTAAAGAGGAAATCCATAATAATAATTCTAACCAATCTCATAAAATCTATGCCAAAACGTGTGTGCGGAGACCATAAAAAACAAAGTTTATTACACAAAGTACTGAAAGTTGCATAAGTTTCGAACAGCTAATCAAGGAGCTAATATCGTTTTTGTTGTTGTATTACTTGGTAGAAAATGGAACTAAAGAATTGTTATTATAGTTATAGTTTAGGTGCCTAAGATAAAAAGAATTAAATGTTTTACTTTGAATAAATCTGTTAGTAATATACGAGTACTTAATTGCCTCGGCAAGAAAAGTTGCTTAGGTTTTGAACAGCTCTGTATGTAAATTCATACACCACGTATTTAATAGTGTGTGTGTGTGTGACACTGTTTTATGTTAGGTAAGAAAAACCTTTTCAACTAAGAAGTCGTCGGTTCAATCCCAGGTCACAACATTACCAGCGACTAGTTATGTGTATTTATGCTGTGAAAAACTTCACGAACTTTGATAATATATCTGCGGTTCGGATCCGGCGTTTGTTGGTCTTTTCCAATGATATACTAAAAAATAATAAAAATAATGTCTTTTTCGGTCTACCTTGTTTTCAAGTTCTTTGTGAGACGTTTAAGGTTGTCATATATACAAAAATAATAACTAAATTTATACTAATAGTTAAGCGATGAGCTTATTTGCAATAAAAAAGTATGCAAACGTATAAAAATTATATTTAATTAAATTAACCGGTTATTCGTGATAAGTCAACCGGTTTATTCGGTATTCGAAAAATGAAGAATTTGAACAACCGTATACGACAAAGCCAAAATATCCGGTTAAAACAGGTCGAATAATAACAGTACGATCTCCTTTGTAACGAATAAGCAGAGCAGACGGCTGAGTGGCGTCCACAAATTAATATTGTTTTTACACATTTCGAAAAGCCTTTTTACAACGAGAAGTCCTAGGAAAATCATCAACATTGTTGATGCGCTGTACACAATTAAAGTACAAACGTTATTAAACTTCCCACCCAGCGTTTCCTTTGAATGTGTGTTACAAAGAGGTACAATAAGCTTAAACATAAAACAAGGCTGGAAAATCGTGAGAACTCCGAAGATACTTCTATCTTAACGACATGCAGAGCAACCTAAATTCTGTAGTAGTATAACACATGAGCTGAAATTCCCAGGCATAACACATAGATGTGCTATTTTTATTACAAACACCTATTTCTCAGATAGTGCTAACCTTCAAAATACAGCTGGTCAAATATCATGATATTCTATTAATTAGTTTGTGAGTTATTGTCCTAAGAATGACGCTAATTTTGATATTTTCAGAACAACTTGATGGGGAAAAATACCGCTCAATGGTTTGAAAAGTATTATGGACACTCCGCTCTATCAGAAATAATAATAAAACGTTGATTTGCTGACTTCAAACGTGGTAGTAGAGACACCGAAATGCAGAACGAAGTGGACGTCCAAATGAGGCGGTAACACCAGAAAACATGCAAAATAAACAAATTGATTTGAATGATCGAAAAGTGAAGTTGCGTGAGTTAGCAGACATCGTAAAGATATCAAAAGAACGTGTTGGCTTTATATTGCATATGCATTTGACTATGAGTAGGTGCCGCGTTTGCTAGCTGTTGACGTATCACAAGTCAATCAAAACAAACTAAACTAAACTACATGAATTGAATTTAGAATTGCAGAATAAACTGAAAAAGTGTTGTGTTCTACAAGTGCGATATGTAATTGCAATTGTATTTATTTTTAAAAGTTTTGTTTTTTAAAAAGCGCGTTTTATATTTATTTTCACAGTTTCTTGCTATAAAAATTATAAATATTTAGATCAACCGGTTATTCGTGTTAAAATAATCGGTTTATTTATTTCCATTCAATTGCTATTTATTTTTTGTAAGAAAAGTAATTTAGGTAGAAAACCCATTAAAAATGTATCCCTGAAAACACCGTGTAAAGGAATGCCGTAGTGGTAACAAAAGAAAGTAAACATTTTCCCCCACCCAAAAGACACACAGCATTTTCAAAACAAGGAAAAATAAATTTAGTGAACTAGACGATACCAGTTTAAAGATTTAAACACCATCAAGTTGACTAAGTGAAGGATTTCTAATATATATACATATGTAGTAATGTATTATGTATGTATGTTAAAAAAAAGTTTAAAGAAACAAAAGTTATGTGAACAAATGTTGTACCTACATAATTAAAAAAAAAACGTTAAAAGCTTTAATATTTTTAAACTATTTTTAAATAATGCAATAGCATCTGTGTAAAGATACACAGCTAAGTTTGTTTGCTAAATAATTTCAATCATTGGTTGCAAAAAAACAATACTTTATGGTTAGGAAGTGCTCTTTTAAGTGAAGGTGATTTCAGAAAAAAACAACATAAATAATAATAAAAAAAACTTTGCTCAACGTTGTCCTTAGGGACTTAAATTGTTGTTACGATGGCTGTTTTATAAACGTGTTGGGCAAAGGCTTTTAAAGTAGCACTGATGGTGGGCTCTTTCAAAAATCAAATAATTTTGACCACTCTATACTTGATGTTGCAAGTTATTTATTCTACAATGCATACAGTGAAGCACTCAAGAATTGGCACATTAAGGAATTTCAACTTTATGATTGATTTAATGGACTTATTGAAGAGATTTTTAATAAACTTATATTTTTACTAAATAGTATAATACAATTCCCACAAAAGTCAGTATGTTCCATTTAAAAATTATTAGTAAAAATAACAAACTTCGGCGAACAAAATCATTGACGCATTCAAAATTTAATGGATTTAACAACTGTTTCTTCAAAAAAAATTTAACAGTTTTCATATGTTACAGTAACAAGTCATTGTGGCTTAAATTAAACCTGAATTAATAAATTTTACATAAAATGGGTAACAAACAGAAGGAAACAAGAGAATCTCTGCGATAAATTATTCTATATGTGCAGAATTAAAACAAATCTTGTAGAAATAATGGGTAGAAGTCCGTTTAACATTCGAAGCAAGGGAGATTAAGCCTTCGAAAGTGTACGGTGTAAGTCTTTAAGCCGCCCTAACTAGTCAAAAGAGTTAAAGTGATTCTAAAAATAATATCAACACAGACTTCTACTGAGGTTAGACAATAGTTTAGAAAAGTTTTTTGTTGCCATTACGGACCGAAGGACACTGTGTGAAGCAATATATAATTGTAGTGTATCATAAGTGAATCACAGGTGAAAATATCTTTACCATATACTTGGAAAAGTATACACTCGTTGTCTTTCTTAATATTGAAGGGCCATTCAATAATGTCTTCGTGATCTTGACCTCGATTCTGGCCTTGTCAGCTTATTAGACAAGTTACTTCCTCTTCCTCTTTCGACTGTTACTTCCTCTTTCGGAGATGTACAGATGTACAGTGCCAGATAGTGGTCAGCAAGGTTATCTCTACAGGGTGAGTCCTGTCTCAGCTTCTCTAAAATTTTGCGGTTAACACGCTCGAGAGTTGTCGCCAATTTTAATGATATTTCCATTACATTATGGTGCAGGAAGATGGACTGAGCAAATAACATTTAGTCCTAGTGTTATTCGCTGGATTTACTCTACGGTTATCGAACTTACCACGCTACGAAGTGGTCTTCTGATTGACCGCCTTCGGTAAATATTGCAATATTAGACTCCTTGATAAGATCAGAAGATCTGCTGCAATCCAAATCACAGGTACGCTGCGTGCCATCCCTACAAAGGCCATTTTTGGTATTCTTGCCTGTCTTTTATCCGGGATACTCATCATATCACGATTCCTCAGCGATTTGATGGCTCTAAGCTTGGAAACAGGGTGGACAGTGGAATTTTTTCCGAGATGCTTAACCTTAGGATATCTCTCTGCCTCCCAGACTACTGTAGTGTGTTTCAGGCCGAAGTAATGGCTATTTATCATGCTACGGAATTAATCCAAACTAGTGAAGCACCTACCACTGACATATTTTCTGTATCTGTACACCTTTGAGTACACCTCTTAAACATTCTATCTACCCTTAATATCAGGTTCATTAGTCTGCCGAGGTGGTTCCCAATATAATTTAACGAATTAGACTTGCTGAGTAGCACAGAGACATAGCTTCATGTGGTATCTCAACGGGCCGCTATGTGTGCTCAAGTGGGCCCTAGTTTCACGAGGTTGCCGCTCCTTTCTACCTACCTATCTAATCTAGATAGGAATGAATGATAGTTAAAGATATCGATATCGTTACTTTAATTTACAAAGGACGTAACTAAGATTTTAAAAGATGTGCGAGAGTTCAAAAATAGTTAACTAAATCTGAAACTTAAGTAAGAGAAAATAAGTTTTAATGCACTTTAGAACAATAATTATTCTTTTTTTTTGAATTTATTGTATTTGATTTAATTTTCTCTGTCCTTTAATAACAGATTTCTAATAGTTTTTGACAATGGCTCCATTTCGATGTGCTGTTGATATGTTTACGGCAATTTAGGTTTTTTTTAATATAAAACTTTTAAGTTATTCTGTACTCACATAATCTCAACAATTACCATCTATAATAACTTTTTATCAAATACTATATATGATGAAACATAAAGGAAATATGAAACGTTTTTCTTTTTTGCAAACACAGTTACAAAGTATGATAAATAAATGCTCTCATGTGTATATGTACTTATTTCTAAACTTTGATATAAATTAGCACAGTATGTAGTGATTTACATATTTAATAAGTGATAAAAAACCTATTCGAATGGGATCGATCTTGGAGTGAAAATGTTTCTTATTTTGATTAAGTCTAAATTTCTTAAATCTTGATGGCAACAAAGCTTTATGCTTTTATCTTGTGTGGTATGTATGTTTGTTTGTGCCTTAAAGACAGCTAAACGGCTGAACAGATTTTCTTTGTATTTCTGGGCATGGTACTTATATAGAGTTGCCAGAGTTGTTGAATATACTGATTTATGCAAACCAACTAAATCAGTACGCAAATGTACTTATTGTGTACCGATATTTATATTGAAATTTTTTTTCAACGCATAAAGTTTTATACCCTTTTTTTATTTTGTTTGGCACTCAAGATGGCGAACTGAACTGAACAAAAGGAACTGATCGAAGTAGCGTTGCAGCAGACTATTTTTGTATACCACACTGTGACACGAAAGCAAATCTATGTTTCGACAAACTCTGCTATCAATCTCCTTAAACTAAAATATCAACAGGTTTAAGTATTCTGAGTGAATCTTATTAAAAAGTTTTTGTGCAGAATTTGCTAAGGTCAATATTAAATGCAAAAATGTGTTTTATACCGCTAAAAAAGGAATTTAATTTAGCTTATTGAAGAAAGGAATACAAAATCTGAAAGAAATGTTGACTTAGGTTAATTCCAGCAATCTAAGAACTTTATGAAAATTGTACAACAATTCCTAGTTAGGTTTTATGCGTTATTTAGGTACTGTTGTATTTAAACTCTGGCAAATCATCATGAACCAAAAGCATTAAGTTTCGAAATGAGAGCCTCGTGTCAAACTCTATCAAACGCCTTTGAGATATCCAGAGCCACAACCATGAATGGACTAGTTCCACTCCGAGAGCAACGCCAGCAGGTTACCAGTAGAACGGCCCTTTCGGAAACCGTACTGACGATCGCTAAGTAAATCATTGGACTCCAGATATCCCACAAGGTGGTGATTAATCATACTTTCCATAGCCTTGGAGAGTGCGGAACAAACTGCTATTGGACGGTAGTTCTCAGGGTTACTAGCCTCACTCTTTTTTGGGTTTGGCGTTACAGTAGCAACCTTCCAGAAAGATGGAAAAATACCGGCGCGATATGACGCACTGAAAAGATGAGTTAATGGACCCGCAAGTGTCGGGAGCACTGCTTCAGGACCAGTGCTGGTAGGCTATACGGCCCAGAAGACTTATTAACGTTGAGATTTGCAAAGACCCTTTTTACAGCACGGGCTTGAAAGAATATAGTAGGCATAGTTACTGATACTGTTTCCAGTTCGGGCAGTGGTTGAACGCTCTCCAGCAAGTGAGAATTACTTGCAAACATTTCGGCCAAAAGATTTGCCTTTTCAATCGGGTTCGTTAATGTTTGGTCATTCTTTATAAGAGCAGGAACCGAACCAGCATTGTTCCTCAGCCTTTTAACGAATGACCAAAAGTTTTTACTTCTCCACGGAAAAGTAAGAACTTTAGCACGAAGGCGCTGCTCGTATAAAGCCTTTTCGCGTCTAAGTACTGCGGCGCATGAAGATTTCGCCTGTTTGTGAAGCAAATCAGTACTGGCACATTTATTATTGACAACGCAACGTCTTAATATTTCACCCAATTGGTTCATTTGTTACAGGGTAGAAAATCTATTTTCCAGCGTCTAGAGACAATTTGGTATACAGTTAAGTCTTCCTTGCTGCACTATAACGTCAATCTTACAAACATATTTCAGATGGTTAAAAGTTCCTGATGTCAAAGAGCTTTTTCATCTTAGTATTTAAGGACACTCGATATATCTAGACTTACCCTGTCCATCGATTTCCAGACATTTTCACACTTCAGAGGACATCTGTAGAAACATAAGTACATACACCACGTATTTAATAGTGTGTGCCACTGTGGTATGCTAGGTAAGACACCCGCCTACCAAACAAGAAGTCCTCGGTTCAATTCCAGTACCCAATCTGACAATTTTCAACAGCAGTATCACCTCACAACATAGCTAGTGACTGATTATGAGTGTTTACGCTGTGAAAAACTTCACTAGCTTATATATATAAGTCCCTTTCAATGAGACTAGTTTTTCATCATATATTAAAAATTAATATACAAACTATTGTTATATTTATTTACAGAAAATGAGAATAAGTTATTGTTGCTCTAATGTGCATATTTTTTTCAATCGACCACAGAATATAAAATGTAGCACAATTCTGCCATTTATGGCACTTTGTAATGTTTGGGAGCCCGATGGTAATCTGTTTTGAGCCTTTCAGTTTAAAATATAACCAACTCTTTTGAGCCGTTTAACGAAATAAAAGGAAGTAAGAGAGGAACCTAATGCAACGATTAACTTAAAACTGCAAAATATTGAAATTGGCTTTTTAGCACCAATCTACAGAAATAAACTTTTATATACGAATTTCTACTCAACGGATTCAATTCAATATGATTATATCTTCCAAAAATTTGATAAAAAAAACTAATATCTGATATCGTTTTCATAATAATACCGTGTCGTCTCTAATACAATCAAAAGATATTATAAAAGTAGATAAAAGTAGTAGATGAACTATTGAACTATATAATTGAGAATTATATTCAATAAAACTAAAATTACATACACATTTGTTTTTTTAAATATAATTTTATTTTTTTAAACTAACATGCGAAACACATATCGCTATATGAAATCCAAAAAGCACTAAGTTATAAAACATTCAAAATCGACTTTTTGATTGATTATGACGTACCATTTCGAAATAAAACAAAAATTTTTTGTAATAAAATAGGAACGTACATAGACGAAATACCTCGGTAGTTGTAATTTTTTTTATAATCGCATATTTAAATAAAAAATTAGCTTTTGTGGTATATTTTCAATTTTAGAACGTTTATTGATCGATCTACGATGTTTTTTTACGTTCTTTTTGAGACATTATATATTAAATTTAGAAACCGTACATGTTAAAATAACCGGTATGTTCGGTATTCGAAAAATAAGAATATAAGAAAAACAATATTCGACAGAACCAAAAAAACTCGGTTAAGACCGGTCGAATAATAACCGTTTGATCTCCCTGTATAATACCCACTTCTCAATTAAAAAAATTCAACTAAATATTCAACTAAACAGTCACAACTCAAATGACTTCTTATTTAATAAATGATTGCATATCAATGAATAAATATTTCGTTCATTTCGTTTTTCATAAAACTTTGAAACATGTGCTCCGTTTTGTACGTTACTGTATGTATTAAAAGTATAAAATAATAATTTTTTCCAAAAATTTAATCTTTAAAAAATTCTATAAAACTGATTTTTATATGACAAATACTTATATACATATGTAGATATGCATATCTATAGATGTATGTATGTCATCTTATTTAAATCTGTATTCTTAAAAATATATACTTTATAATTCAATTTTCTATTGATAGCGTATTATAAATTTAACTGATAAGAATGAAGTTACTTCCTGAATATGTATGTATGTATGTATGTATGTTTGTATATGCACATACCTAAGCACATACCTACATAAGTATTATTATTGGAAAATAGGGTATGCTTGGACCAAAAGTGCTCAGTTGTAGTGTAAGAGGAAAATTAATTAAATACGAATATGAATTAATTTTTATTTCGATTATTGATTTCAAGTGGGATTTGGTTTGTGTGACATCCAAACAACAAATAGAATTGAAATTTATTGTTATCGCTTCATATTCATAAATGTTCTGTACAGACAGTCCACAAAATCCTATTTCCGTAAGTATGGATTTGATGGGTTTGTATCTCCATGTATATTTTTATGAGTTTATAAGCATGTATGTATATGTACGTATTCACTTAACACATCAACAAATCAACATATACTCTACTCGTACATGATGATAAAGTGCTTGTTTTAATGAACTTAAGTGGTGTCGTGCTGTGCTTTCACAAACAGTGGTTGCTGTAAGTGTTTAAATGGTATTTTTTCCCCAGAATTTTAACTAAAGAGAATTACATACAAATTAGAACCGTTCTTCAATAGAAATGATTATTTCATTTATTACATTTTGTCCCACTGTCCATGCCTCTGTAAACGAATCCGATTAAATGAAAATTCAAAATCCAAGCGAGTATCCACTTATGTAATTGACATTTATTATGTTTGTATTGCCTTTGTTGACTTGTCAAAACTTTAGCTTGAGAACTTTAATACTGAATTTGAAAAATTGAATTATTATGAAAACGAAAGGATTTTCATATTGTCTTTATTTCAGGGGCTTGAAAACAATTTACGCAGCAATTTCTCCAATTAATAAAATTCGTTTTACTTTATAAAAGCTATTGTTGAATTTTATGGCATTCAGTTATAAAATAATTTTGTTTTGCTGTCACAATAACCGTTGTATGCGATTGTACTACATTAGGATTTTCAATACGTCTCTTGTAGCAATCGAAAACATCTTAACTGTGAATAATTAACATTTTGTTGCGAATTTTTGTCTGTATACCTATCATCGAAATTAACACAACTAAAGGTGTTTATCTTGCATTTGGATTCTCATTTGCTGAGACCTGTTAATTTCTTATATTAACGCAAATACAGCAGAATATAATAGGCGCGAAAAGTCTCTATACGAACAGTGCCTACGTGCTAAAGTTCTTACTTTTCCGCGGGGAAGTAAGAGCTTTTGGTCATTCGTTAAAAGACTAAAAACAGCACTAGTTCGGTTCCAGTACTTATAAAGGATGACCAAACATTCACTAACCCGGTTGATAAGGAAAACCTACTGGCTGATTTGTTTCCAGGTAATTCGAACTTGCCGGAGAACGTTAAACCACTGCCCGAACTTGAAAGAGTATCAGTGACTATGCCTAGTATATTCTTTCGAGCCCGTGTAGTTAAAAAGATTCTTGCAATTCTCGACGTTAATAAGTCTTCTGGGCCGTATGGCATTTCAGCGCTGGTCCTGAAGCATTGCTCTTCAGCGCTTACGCGTCCATTGGCTAATCTTTTCAGTGCGTCTTATCGTGTGGCTATTTTTCCATCTTGCTGGAAGATTGCCAATGTAACGCCAATTCCTAAAAAGAGTGAGGCTAGTATCCCTGAAAACTATCATCCAATAGCAGTTTTTTCGGCACTTTCCAAAGTCATAGAGAGTATGATTAATCATAACTTTGTGAAATATTTAGAGTAAAATATTTAGCTGAGCGATCGCCAATATGGTTTCCGTAAAGGTCGCTCTACTGGTGATCTTCTGGCATTACTCCCTGAACGGTGGAACAGGTCCATTCATGGATTTGGTGAGAGTAATGTTGTGACCCTGGATATTTTTAAGGCGTTTGACAGAGTCTGGAACGAGGCTCTCATATCCAAACTTATTGCCTTTGGTCAGAATAAATTCAGGGGTACCGCAAGGCTCTGTTCTTTCTCCAACTCTCTTTCTAATATTTCTTAATGACTTTCTTAGTTATCTTAGTTAATGAGCTGCAATCGATTATATTTTTATTCACATTGAAAGGGACCTGCAGTTTAACGCCGGCTACGAACGGCAAATGCATTATAGAAGTTTTCAATAGTAGTAATACTCACAACCAGTTACTAGCTAATGTTATGAGGTGATACCACTGTTGAAAAATTTTTCTTTTTGCAGATCGTCTGGTCTGGTATTGAACCGAGAATTTCCTAGGTGGTAGGCGGGTGTCTTACTTACCATACCACGGTAGCACAAAAACAAAATAGGTATTTTCACCCCGTCTATTTCCGCCCGATTTTAAATAAGGAGGTATCATTTTATTCATAACTAAGCGTGCTACTTTAATAACTCCAAAAGTAGTACTAGTCCTATACAAATAGCCTGTAAAAAGGACTCTAAACTTGGATATTTTGCAATCTATTGAATGAAAAAGTTATTGTTGAAGCTTACTAAAGTAAATTATACACCATTTAATAACTCTGTTCCTCTCCATTCCAAATTCAAGAATCTTAAAATCGGTTATTTGGCTAAGTTATTAACTTATAAGTGCATGAAGGTATGAAAAACTGTTTTTTTAGGCGTAACTCAAATTCTTGAAGGTGTCTTGATAATTTTTAAAGCGGATTCTTGTCATACTCGGTAACATCTCTCAGAAAGGTGGTAACACTTCGCAAATATTTCTACTGTTTTCTTTTTTATCGCAAACGTTTTTGTCTTGTACGAGTATACTCATTTAAATTCATCACATTTCAAAAGTCTAAAATATAAGCTAAATTTTAGAGTATGAGGGTGTTGACTTTTTTTGACGCTCACTGTATACTTAATTTATTTTATTTTTTTTTTGTCAGAGTATTATTTACACATTTGGCACTTGAAACAAACATTAAAATATTTTTTCGAAATATCTACCCATAAACTTAGATAATCCTGTAATTTAATGCATTTAATGCATTTCAAAAAACCTATTTAGAAATAGAAATTGACTATTTAGAAATAGTCATTGATTATTATTTCTAGAGCCAACAGAAGTCGAAATACATATGTATAAGAAATCAGATATTTTGAATTATCCGATATTTTCACTATCTTTTGTTGCGAAAGTGCTAACTATCGGGTATGTTCTGTAAATCAAAAACGAATTAAATTGAAATCTACTAAATTTTCAAAGACAAATAAAACGTAATTGCGAAAATTATTTTAAAGTTTTGAGAATCAAAGAAGTTATGTTAGAGTTAATAGGGCGGATTAATTATTAAAATTATCAAAACCTTGTAGATTTAAAAATTTCAGTTTACAGAACATACCCGAATAATTTTATATTGGAACGGTTAGAAGGTATGTAGAGAAGGCTTGAATGAATAATTCATAAATTTATACAATGCCTAAGAATTATTTTAAAAAAATCCTAAAACTTAAATTGTTTAAAGAAGAACAGCATTAAATGTAAAGACACATTTCATTAATGAAGATGAATGAACTAAAAGAAATTGCAATGAAAATAAATCTTCAAAAAGCACGAATATTTTAAAAGCAATTGCAAGGAAAACTGCTTTTTCTGCAATGGTTACTAAAAATTTTAAATCTGCGGTTGTAGTGTCGGCAAAGACTAGACAGTTTCGCTGACAATGCTTTTAGTGAAAAACGTATATACATACATACACGTTTACAAAAAAGAAAGAATACAAATTATTTTTAAATTCCTCAGCATTTCCGCAACTGATGGCTAACAAAGCAGCAACTTATTTCATAATGAAATTTGGCCAGAAAATCAAATTTAATTTGCTCTTAAAAATGTTTCTATTTTTAATAAACTCCTTTTTAAATTTAGTAAAACAAAATGAAAGTTTTTCAAATGCAGGTGTTCGACAAGGGAGTGTATTAGCATCTGTTCTTTACACAATATTTACGTACATCATATATGCCAACTACGCAGACGACACTGCAATTCTAGTTTTTGGCAATTTTCAAAGTAATACAACTAATCTTATTCGAATGCAAAATAAAGGTCAATACAATGCAAATATCTCAACACATGCTTTATTCTATGGCAAAAAAACAAAATGTGTACCTACAAAGTGATTGAATACCTCAAACCGAATACATCAAATACTTAGCATTAGATCAGAGATAAGAGAACTGCAATGACATTGTTTTTCATGATTAAATCATTCACTAAAATTCTTATACACTTTGAGTCATTTAACAAAACTCAATATTCATACTGCCTCATAACGCTCATTTTGGGCAGTTATAATTTATGCGATCAAAAATGTTTTATTCACATCATTCACGTGACATATTTCTTATTACCTTTTATTCATCGTGTAGTAAAATTCGTAATCACATTTAATCATCTAACAAAACTCAACGATTGAGAAAATCGAAGTTGTACTGACGAAAGCTTCGTTTATGTAGGTGTGATTTGTATGATCGAACATGTTGTCCTTACATCCTCGAGTAAACGATATTGCCGTTGAATAAACTCCAAGCATAAGAATTAAGTAAATTTGTCAAGTAAGTTAGTTTGTCAGTTTGTTATTAGCGAAGAGAGAAATCGACGCTCATATTTCAAAAATTTTGAAAACTAAATTACTTATTTATTTACTTATTTTGTTAAATGTACACATTTTTACTTATTTTTTATCATTTAATGTAGTAGAATACGAATTGATTTTTGGTTTATTAATGTAAAATTTTTTAGAACACTTTTAGTTTGTTAAGGTTTTTTGTTTTTTTTTTTTTGTTTTGTTTTGTTGTTAAATATACAAATTATATAATTATATTTTTACTTATTTTTATGTTTATCTAATGAAAATATTTTTTATTTTATCCTTCGTTTTTCCAAGTTCTTTTTTTCATTATACACATGTAAAATGCAAGACCTGAAAATAAAGATCTCTTTGTAGCAATGAAGTCTCCTTGCTCTTGTTTCTATTTAATTTTATTGTGGTTCGCTTGTTCATATGTATTTTTAGTTTTTTTTTTTCTTTGATTTATTTTTATTTATTTATTATACAAATAGTTCATTCATTATAGAAATATTATTTATTGATCGAAGCCAACAAACATCCTAAATGATTTATGTGATGCAACTCATGAGTGAAATCAGTGTGTCGAAAGATATACATGAGCAATATGACTTATTGAGTTTTTGAGATTATGCAAATTCGAGTTTTTGAACACAGATGCACGTTTTTAGGGTAATTAGTGTGTATGAACGTTTTTCATCCAACAACGGCAGTACTCTGATGTAGATAGAATACTATCAGCTGTTTACGTACGTGCAGTACGATCAGCTTCGCTCTAAACGTAAACAAATAAAATTTAACGAAACTTGAGAAATTAATTTGTTTAGTAGTGTTAGTGAATTTTTGCTGTGTGCGTTGAAGAGATAAAAAAGAAACAAACAGTTGTAAAAAGGATATCGACATACGTCTCTGATCACATTAATATCTATTCCACAATTGAATAAAATTTATTGTTATTGGATATATGGTACAAGTTAATATTCTCGATTTTTTGCTTGCAAAATGCATTTATTATAATAACAAAATGAGTTGATACATTTTTCAAAGTATTTTCCATCGTTAGCCACTAGTTTTTCCTATCTTTCTGGTGGCATATGGATTCAGCGCCAAAAGAATTGTTCCGGTTTTGAGGTAAAGAATGAATCAAGCCAATTTCTCATACCCTATTCTGAAGTAAAACGTAAGGGCGTTCTGCATCGATCGAAACAAATGGTAGACAGAAGGGGCAAGCTCTGGGCTATTAGGCGGATTAGCCAAAACTTCCCATCCACTGTTTACCAAATAGATTTTGACCGGTCTTGCAACATGTGGCCGAGCGTTTTCATGATGGAAGATTATGGCCTCGTTTCTGGTCGAATATCCTGGTCGTTTTCGTTGTTTGCTCTCTTCGTTTTATATAACTTTTCAATTTCTACATGCAAAATTGCCTTTCAACGTCTCTCGGCTTCAATTCATATGGGACCAAATTTTCTTGCTTTTCACTGAATTCCAATACTTTTAAACGTAGGTAAATGGCTTGTTGAGTGACTTCCAATGATAATGCAAGTTCTTCTTGCGTTTAACAACAATCTTCGTCGAGTAATACCTCAAATTCGTCGTCTTTAAACTTATTCGGTTGACCAGGACTCTCCTTGTCATTTGTGTCGAAATCACCACTTTTCAATCGCGCAGACCATCATTCACAAGCCGTTTTCTTCAAGTGAAAGAAGGTTATCAGACTTTCTCCAAAACATCTTTTCATTTTTTTAGGCAAATTTTCGACATTACTCGTATATGGCGATTGAAAAAACTGTGTTTTTACACTTGGGCGTCTATCGAATATTGAACTATAATGACAAATGTTTACCCATCAAAAAACCATATTTGTTATTATCTTCACAAACCATATGTGATAGTTACGTCATATGTTGCCCAAATCGATATTATTAACTTGTATACCCAATATACTTATTATCTCGTAACTATCTGCTCATTTTCGTTTGGTTGCATATACGCAGTAGATAACTTTCATTCAGATAATGCTCGTGTGAGCTTACCTGGTCATATACGAAGTATACACATTTCATTGAACGTATTTGCACAGTTGTTTAAGCTAGCCTACTCATTATATAGGTTTTATAAGGTTTTTTTAGTTGTACAAATCTTATTATACCTACACATACAGAGAACAAAAAAAACTTGTACAGTAAGAATTCCGGTTTTCAAATTCAGATATCTTTGTAAACGTTAAAGGTGGTAAGCTAAAATGAGGATAAATGCCTTTAATAACAAAGCTGTAAAGAATGGCTGCTGACATATTATGGTGTGGTGACATGCCATGATATGGTATGATATTTCATTTCACTAGAAGATCATTTATTTACCTATGGGATGTATGGAACACATAACTAAATTAAACGCTAGATTCACAATTAACAGCTGGTCCAAAGAGAATAAGTGTATCTGAGGGAGGTAAAGGTATAGTCTACACAAACATTAATACATACATATGTATATGTATATGTATACTCACCCAATATTTTTCCAAGAAAGAAGTACATATATATGCATTAAACTGCAATTAAAAGTACATACCATATATTGTATTATAAATGCTAATATGTATTCATGTTTGTTTTTATTGTTCACTTAAAAATATTTGTCAACTTATTTAATTTGATTAATTTAATTAAAATATACTATTTTTATTCTATATATGTATGGTTATGTCTATATATGGATGTGTATAATTTGTTCAATTATTATTGTATAACATCGGTTATGTGAGCAATATAAAAACTAGGAGCTTAAAACAAAGTTTATTCCTTATTATTAAAATTAGATAAGTTTTTAACAAAACATTCAAATAAATGTTAAAATTTTAGATAATATGTATTGATTATTTACAATACAAAAAATATTATAATACAAAACATACTTATATAAATTTTAAAATTAAAATCTTATATCGATTTGTGTGTCGATACGTTTGATAATTTTTGGAATGACTCTGACCAATACGAAAGAGTAACATCGATTAACATACAAGTACGTATTTACTCTCGATATTTATAATATTTTTAAAATCGATATGTAGTAAAATTGTATTGAACTTTAAATTTATTATAATTATTTATAATAAAATTAAATTTAAATAAATATAATTGGAGCTTAATTAGAAAAACAAAAATAAGATTTACACTTGCGATAATGAAGGAGTCAATACATTGTATATCCCTCTAAACACATACTTATCTATAAAAAATTAGGATTTTATGATTTTATAAGATTAATTAAAAATAAAACTTGACATAAAGTGCGAATAAGATATGAAATAAACAATTAAAATTTTGGATAACGATATGTTTGTTCTCTATTAACTTTATGTTGGGTTTTCTTGATAAGGTTAATTATATTTAATACTTGTATGTATTATATATGTATGTATATATATATATCAGTTTAAATTACTTCAGTAATTAAATAATTAATTTTAACTACTTATTTATTTACAAACTATAACCAAATTAAAAAAACATATTTTGTTTGTCATATTTCTAAAATTATATGCCTCAAAAACTCCGAATCAATTGGATAGATAAAAAGCTTAAGCCGCATAGGTATTTCAATTTCCAATAGAGTTTGAGAGCTTTCTTTCTTTCTTTCTTTTTGGCTTAATAATTTTTGACCCCGATTTCTTAAAATAATGTCATATTTGTATATTTCAAATTATAATTGAATAAAAATGAAATGATGTTCATCTAAATTTAGGATATATATTTGTATGAATTTCAATACTTTAAGAGGTTGTAGTCATAAAAAACTTTTCAATTCTTGTCCAAAAAAAGAAAAAGAAATTCCATGTTTAAAATCTTTGGTTTGCATTTCAGGTTGTAACCTCAATTAACTTGTTCTGATAAAAATAATTCATTAAAAATTATTGAGAGCTTCGAACGAAAGTTTTTCAGGTCAATATTCGGTTTTATGTTATAATATTAGAAGGACAATAAAAAATATCTGATACAAGGTCTGGATCGCAATCTGTAGCTCAATTAGCTGCACATCTTAAATAAAATGATTACCAAAGCCATAACAAACTATAACCAAATGATCACCCCCATGACGACTCTTTGCTACCCAAAACCGCAACAAATGCTTTTAATTAGTGGAAGATGTGCTCCGATTTGAACACACAACCGAAAATTAGACAGTTGTTCATTGCTAAGCCCCTACGGCAACGACGGATGTCTGCATCAAGGAGGACCTCCATTAGTATTGCCAGATGGTGTTGATTCACTTGATTTACAAGAAATTTTACAGCATGACAAAATTGATATTTTTTTACATTTTTCTTATACAGAGTTTTGTAAAAAGTTACGGCCACTCTCCGTAATCGTTTTATGTAATAAAATCGTTAATTTGTTTTGTTGTTTACTGTGATATTTTTTTTTTTCTATTTATTATAATAGGTGTTAGAAAAACCTCGATTACAAATTTCACCAAGAATTAATCACCTTTTTCTTGTATTCAAACCAAACTTTATTACACCAAATATGTGCCGTTTTGACTGATATCTTTTTGCCATTTTTGGGGTAAAGTAATTTGCCATTAACTTAGAACTTCTGAGAGAAAAACTGATCCTATTTCGTTTTGCAGGTCACTAGAATTTAAATTCACACTATTAGTCAGAGCTACATGGTGATTGCATCGAAACTTTTCAGTTAATCTTTCTCTGTTTCTTCCAGTTTATTAAAGTTGTGTGTGGTCTGGCGTTGTCCTGATGAAACACAACACGTTTCCTGCTGATTAATTTTAATCACAACCAATCTCGTTAATTGTTGACAGTAGAGATTAAATTGAATCGTATGATCAAGTTCTAAAATCTCTTAATGAACAATTCCCTTACAATTTTACCATATATACAGCATTACCTTTCTTGGTATCAATCCTGGTTTTGTCACTGTCTGCGAAGCATCGCCTTGCTTTGTTTATGAGTCTTTCACACAATATTGTCGTACGTGTACGAATTTTTGTCACCCGTTATCATTCGGACCTATTAAATCCGCTATAGTGTTGCCTGATTATGGTTGGCAACACACTGGGTAACCCAATTAATACCAACCGGGCTTTATTGAGTCTTACATTTTTAACAACCTTACATCTTTGCCACACCTTTGATCCAATATCCGACTCCCGTCTTAGAAAAACTGTTAGTCTTTTAAGTCTTTTTTAGATTTCTTCAAATGAATTGATTCGGTGACATGCCAAAAGATATTGTATCCGTTGAAATATCCAATAGCCAGAGGGAGCAGCGTTTAAAATATACGACGGGTGCGGCATTTGATGATTTCTAATAATCGTTTGGCAACTTTTGTGACGTGACGCCAAGAATTGTAATGCAAAAAAGTTGTCTATGTGTCTTTATATTTCGGATGATTTTCTCAAAATGCAGGATTCAAACGAAGTAATTGCATTTTCGATCACCGAGTACATAGTACACAATGCCGCCTTGATCCCACTAGGAGTACAAAATTGCATTGCAATTGTACTAATAAACAAAAAATATTGTCGAAATGAGGGAAATTTGGAAGCAATTACAAAACCCAAAAAATCCACTAAAACCCCATCATCGGTGGATTGGTTTAAAAAATCCCGGGTTTTGCCAACCCTGTGCCTGAGTCACTGATTATTACCAGAGATATTACACATTAGAGCTATCTACCGACAGTTTTTAATTTTAAGTTTTCGAACACTATTTTTAACAGTAAAAACTTTTTTTCTCAATCTAGATTTTTTTCCATAAATGTCAAGAATGTTTTGGGCAACCCTTACTTCTACAGCCACTTGGCTACTATCATAACTGGTCTTATGGCTTTAAAATAGGACTTTAGTGCTCAACTCGGCACGAAAAACTTGGAACTGGAGAGGACAATGGGCTGACGTGGTATCGGCAGAATGACCCAGAATGGTGAAATGTTGATCGAAACCTGCAACAATTTGATAGCCGGTGGCACGATATTTCCACATAAGAACATATACAAAGTAATGTGGATGTCCCCGATAATATAGAATTAAATCAGCCACATAGTAAAATTAGAAAATATGCTGGATCTCTACTGGATGTGCTCCGAAGACGTGAAGCAGGTTGTGTAGGTAACCGCAATCTACTTATAGATACTATCCCTCTCAAAGCTGTGGCTCCAGAGGGGGAAGCCCATTCCATAGGATATTCTTTGTGGAGAAACGGCAGAATCCAACCACTAAGTCCGTATACATTGACGCTCTACAGTCATCACTGAGGACTCTAGACGCATCCATAGCCAAAACCCGGGGCAATAAGGCTAGAGAACGCACGAAGTATTATGCATAGTTAGGAAAAGTGCTAATAATGACAATAGAAGGAGGTTCAAAAATTTGTCAACGGAAGCAGAAGTATATGTTGCTCACGGCAATATGAGAAGCCTCTACATAATCAGAAAATAATTTACTAAAAGAAACTTTGCGAACTGCAAACTAATTCCCAAAGGCAATGGAAAAATACATGGGTGGGTGTGATTGCGAACCACCCGGAATCCTCCAAATAATTTGAGCTATAAACTGTTTAAAGAATAATAAGACCATAGAACTGGACGACATACATCACGAACTACAAACGACATCTCCGGTTATTAGTTCTAGGACCTTAATAAACGCAGATTTGTAATCAATACAACAATTCTGGCACACCAATGGGTGTATGAAACAAAATATAGGTTAAATGCTCGCCACGGCTTCGGTGGCATGCCTCTATCCGACGGTCAATATTTTCAATGAATCTGAGACAGAATTAAGGTTCAATGTCGTTAATGTGTCGCATTATCTCATTCTTTAGCTTGGCTTATTGATGTAAACTTTTTATGTAAGAAGTCCAACGGTGTCCTATAACATGATCGTGGCGGCCAATTAACATCGCCACGACATGAGAGAACACGACCATTGGATTTCTCGCGCAAAGCAACCATTTTTTCGTTGGCTGTGTGGCAAATAGCACCATTCTGTTGAGCTATACGATGAGCTAAAGCAAGGATCAATTATCAAAATACTAAAAAAGGTGATTAAACTCAGTTCAAAATCTGCCTTGGAATTACTTTAATCAACATCACAAATATCAACAAATGTCAAAATAAACAACAAGGAAATATTTAACCAACAAAACCTACAAAGTACAACTAGAAAGGGGTAGCGTGGTGCAGTGGTAAAAAGGCTTTATCACACCGATAAGAAGATATTTATTGCATTTAGAGCAAGTAATTTTTTCATCATGACTATTGTTGAGATAGACACTGCGTTTCGTTATAAAAAGCACTTTGATGCATGCAAACACAGAACAAATGCTGAACAGTAAATGAAATACAAAACATTTTAATTTTTTTCCTAATGAATAATTAATAGGAAACAAGACTTTCAAATACGTTCTGTTCTGTATAATACACTACAGATAGTGTATGTATCTCTTATAGATTTCGAAAAGGCTTGCGACAACATGACACATTCTGCATTTTCGAATACACTGGCTTATAAAGGACCACCTAGGAAGATTTTCAATATTATAAGAACGATATTGTTACTGTATCTTATTCACGAGGCTTAAGTCAGATTATTCGATATTGTACAGTGACTGCGGCTGACCTTATCATGGCATGAGTGATAACCTGGGTGCCTAGAAGACATCGACAAAAGTTATGTGGACAGTTACCTCTAAAACAAGAAGTATTCAACATTTGAAAGACGTAACATCATTCTACTATCTTGGAAGCATTTTAATTTGTGTCTGGTGGGTTGAGCGCTGAGATAAGAAACATAATAAACGTCTGCCAGTTGATCATCTTAACACCCTACACGTCTTTTGCGGGAAATACATGATTTTGTATGGATGTGAGTCGTGGAACGCAGTGATCAAGGACGTAACACCAAACCAGAAATGAAAAAACCGATGCTTGAAGGCGAATTTTGACAATATTTTGGCCGTCCACGACCTTTAACCACAGCCACTGGCAGAGAACAAACCGAACTGAAGTCCTCAGGAGGAAATAAAAATGGATTGGGCATAAAAAAAGTCCGATGGCGATGATGATGACATTACTCAGATGAGCGCAGGGAAGTAAAAAATAAGGTCGACCAGTCTACACCTGGAGAAGATCGAGAAGGAGACTACAACATATAACAAGAGCTGGTATCAATATAATACATTAGCATTGGATAGATCTCAATAGAATGAACTTGTAATGATTCCTACAGGATCTAAAGAAGTAAGAATAATCAAAAATAATACCGCAGTAATATTATTATTCCTAAGAAAAATTGTTTTTTTTTTTTGTAGATACACTTTATATATAAAAATGAATATGTCTTTATAGACTGTAACGGAGGTATCTATAGGCTTTATAACTTTCAAGAATTTCAACTGGACTGTGCCATTCCCATACAAAGTAAATATTTAAATATTTGTCTATATCTTCGAGATGGCAGCAGTAAAAGTGTCTAAATTTGATCAAAACGACTTCGTAGTCAATAAAACCCTTCAGGTAAAAAGTGGGCATGTTCCTTCCATATAAAGTCAATATTGCTTTTGTATATTTTTAGAACAGTTAAATCGAAAAAAACAAAACATCTGTCAAAAAATAATCAGAATTGGATAAGTGGGCGTGGCAGCACCCAACAATAATAAATGATTTATTGTGTATGTCCTTTCTTCAACTCTATTTCTAATATTTCTTCACGACTTTCTTTTTCGCACTTCCCATCCGATCTACTCTTTTGCAAATGACAGCAACATTTGTCATTCATATTCTTTCGAAGATTGGGTCGAAAAGGCGGAATATGAACGACACGCTTACAAACGACTTGGCGAAAATCTATGAGAGGGTAACGCCAACAGGGTCGACTTTAATTCGCGTAAGACCAAATGTTTTTCCTGATACACAGACATGATGGTGTGTTGTCATCTGTATCTATGGATAATGTAGATATTGAGGGATGAGATGCTTTGGGCATGAGAAATGACGTTCGTTGGAACGATCACATATTTCGAGTGTCGAAAGAAGCATTCAAGTGCCTCGAATTTTAAAGACGATGCAAGAATTACTTCACTCCATCTGATCTCCTTAATATTTACAAATTGGAATACAGCTCTCATGTATGGGCCGGTGCTTGAAAACTTCTCGACCGCGTATAGGAGAAGGCGAAGGTTGTTTTCAATGACGGTAGGGTAGCCAACTCTATCGATTCATTAGAACAGCGTCGCAATGTAGCGTATGACGAAATTACGAAACTAATTCCTGGTAATCACATATTCTTACATAGTACACGTATTTCTCGTAAAGCGCATCCCTTTGAAGTTGATTCTCCAATGAATTACATAACGCATTACAGGGAGAATTCGTTCGAATTGAACGCACATAAACACAACTCCCTCTATCCTCCTTTCCACAATCTATTTTCCTAATACCAGCACAATGCACTGCATGAGTAGGGGTTATCCCCAGAGTGCTGGTCTCAAGCGAAAGAAAATATATTACAAATTTTCGTTGTGGACAATACACATCATCAGTCAATAACTGAACAAGATTAGATAAATGGGCGTGGCACTTTCCATTCATACTAAATATAAAAATTTGTATACATATTTGCATATCTATCTATATAATTAATAGGCTGACATTTTTTATGTAGTCCTTCTACACCCGTTCTTCTGCTTCGACTTAAGATAGATATTCACATGGTTTTAAAGCTTTTTCTGCACAGATGTGTACAATAATAATTTCAGTTAAATCGCTTCATTACTTTAAGAGTAATAAATTTTTTAGCTACATATGCCCTTCAGAAAAAAGTTGAGTACACAGTTTATTTAAGTAAATATGAAGTAGTTCTATCATGGTCCTATATACTGCAGGCTATGTCACTTTGACACAAAATAGATTGAGTGTTCACATTTCGTGTCATCTACATCATATCTAGTTTTTTTTTTTTTTTGTTAAATTATTTATATACGAAAATATAAAAAAAAATTTCAAAATCACAACTCTTAGCGACTCTTAGCTATAATATTGTTACGCAAATAAAAATGCCTAAGTTTTGGTATATTTGGTAGTTCGCAAAATAAAAAAATATATGTACGCACTTATATATGTATGTTTTTTAACTGTTACTGAAGCTAAAATTTTGTTTTATTTAGAGTTGATGTTTTAGAGCTTTGTAGATTGGTTGACATTTTAGAGTAGACAATGTTGGCAAAAAGTTTTGGAATGTTGACGAAAACGAGTGTTTCCGTTGTCCCGAGAGCACTGTATTTTGTTATCGAAGATCAGAACAAGCGTTTCTGAGAGCATTTCAATCCAAGTTGTATCCTATATGCCCCATGTTGTATTCACATTCGCTAATGATTTGGATAAATTAACATATTTTCTGAAGTTTTTTTGTATTTGGTAATTTAAATGTGCAACATCTCCATAGGGATTGTGTTTCTATAGCCACTACTTCCAATCCAGCTATGTTATTTAGTTTATTATTCGAATGAACACACTCTTCTCGGACAAAACATCAATCCAGTCCAGCTCTCTACAGTGGATATTCTTTTATCCAATTCGCGTCGTAGTTTTGCGGACCTTGAGATTTGAGACCATGTACCTGTACCTCTGGAAGGGCTCAAAAGATGATACATTTAGTTTCCTTGTATCATCGTCAGAACATTGACCAGCTCCCCTCTGATTCTGCTAACAGTGATTTTTATTTTAGTAAGTTGATATCTAAAGCTGAAAAAGATACCTATAGGGCGCAACAATAGGGCACAAAAATGAGGAATTCTAAGATATGTTCTAAAAGAAAAGTAAAAAAAAATAAATAAGTGTTTAAGTGTAAAAGTGTTACACCGCGAAAGTTCTGGAGAAAAATGAGAAAGGTGTGAAAACGTTTCGAATAACATTGGAATACAACCGTGCTTAAATAAAGAATGAATAATTACCAATACTTACATAAAGTAAAAGCCGGAATAATTGAAGTCAGAAGTGTTCCATCAGGCAGTTTTCTCTACTTACGCATAATAAATCAGATACAAAAAGTGAAGAATATTTTAAAGAATTACTCAAAGGTGAAACACATTTCGTCGAGAACTTTTTGAACGGCCTCATTGAGAAATTTTATTTTTTTAATTTTTTAAACGGTGGGTTGTTGGTAAAAAAATGTTTTTTTAAGACTTTCTATAAATATTATAATAAATTTTATTAATTCCCATAACATATCACAAAGGAACACGGGGACTTCTCTCAGCAATGAGCTGCGCCCGATTCTAATTATAGTCTCATTGAAATGGACCTACAGTTTAACGCTGGCTCCGAACGGCAAATGCATTAGAGAAGTTTTCAATAGTAGTAGTACCCATAACCAGTTACTAGCTAATGTTATGAGGTGTTACCGCTGTTGTTGAAAAACATTTTTTTGCAGATGGTCTGGCCTAGTATTGAACCGAGAACCTTCTGGTTGGTAGACGGGTATCTTACCATACCACAACGACACACATTTTAATAAATTAAAACCATATAAACATATTTTGTTTAACTTCTAATTTTTACTAGAGCAATAAAGGAACCAAATTATTAATTATGCGCACTTTTTTGATATAAATGAACTAGTAATAAAGTGGTTCTAAAGTTTCAAATTGGATCCAACTATACTAGCCCACGACTAGAACCAATGGTACTAGTAACTTTCCAAACACATT
Source organism: Wohlfahrtia magnifica (assembly GCA_023159175.1). Classification (NCBI taxonomy): domain Eukaryota; kingdom Metazoa; phylum Arthropoda; class Insecta; order Diptera; family Sarcophagidae; genus Wohlfahrtia; species Wohlfahrtia magnifica. The sequence goes on along the minus strand of JAKWBJ010000213.1, from coordinate 225,533 downwards.
CAATGCCAATTTGAGCATTAGTATGGTATAGGAAAATTTACAGTTGGGAACTAGTGCTGGTGATTTTTGTACTAGTTCAGTAGTAGGTTTATCCTCTACAAGGTTTTTAAATATTTATTTTTTATTATTGAAAAAAGTACAATTCTTCATGAACTTTAGTAGAATTTGTAAAATTTTATTCGTATCCCTGCCTCAGTACGAATATGTTATAGAAAAGTTTATAGCAGGTTTTTGAACAAGAACTTTGTTTTCCAACGAACCTTTTCCAGTAGTACTACAATAAAATCAATTTTATCCTTCATAATAGCTCTCAATTTAATAGAATATTTCAAAAAATCAAATTTCGCAAAATGCACTGAAAATGTACATACATATTGTTACGAAAATGAAAATGCTAAAGACAAAATTCACCACGACAGAGCTTATTATGAGCTTTTAGCTAAAAAATGTATTGGCTTGTGTCAAGGCCTAAAAACTTCGAAAATCATCTGCACTAATTAAGAGTTCTGCCAAGTGCATGGATGGGTTACTTTTTGTGTTATTTTAGAACATTTGAATTAACGGCGAAAAATTGAAGATTCATGTCCGTACTAGAACATTGTAAACTAAGATGAAATACTATAAAAGCGGCGAATCGCAGCTGGTGAGTTAGTTAGTGATCAATTGGCTGTCAAGAAGTAAATTCTGTTTAAGGCGTAAATAAAAAGTGTTGTAAAAGCGAATTTGATGTATTAAGACATAGTGTATTAAAGTACAGTGGAATTAAAAAAAAAGAGACAGACAGTAAAACAACCAAAATAAAAATTGTGTTTTATTTTATTTTAACGCAATAAAAACGAACTCAAACGTTTTGAAAAATTTAAAACGTAACAATATGTATGTATGTATGTATGTATGCATGTTTTAAATAGGAATGTATGAAATGAAACATCGGCACAACGTGAAATATATGTATTTATTTTTGAATTTTTAAACAGATAAAATAAAAGTAATTGATATATGACACCGACATGAAAAAAATATAAATTACTCGTATCTAATTTCGAGATCGACTAGTCAAAACAAAAAGGCTTCATTTACTACCAGTACTCAGGGGATGACCTCCACTGATGCAATGTTTTGTGCTGGTACTACTTGGGGAAATAGGTTATGGGAAGGAGGAAAGGAGTAGTGTTTATGAACGTTCGATTTGAATTTTCCCATGTCGTAAGTGGAAAGAGAGACTTTCGTGGGAAGATTGTTGTGCGACAAAAGAACGGTACCCTTATAATGCGCTGGTACTTTACAATCAACTACAAAAAGATGCGCTCTTTGCGAAATACGGAGTCTGCTTAAGAATATGTGAAAAATGTTAGGAAAAATCTTCCATATTACGACGATGCTCTAACGAATCGATAGAATAGTTTACCCTACCGTCATTAATAACGACTTTTGCCCTCTCCTGTACGCTGTCAAAAAGCTCAAAAATATACTTTGAAACATCGGTCCATACATGAGAGTTGTATTCTTTTTAAAATCGGATGTAGATCATTTCAATTTGAATTAGAATAGATGGAGTAGGGTATTTTTCACACTGTCTTAAAAAATGAAGACACTAGAATGCTTCTTTCGACTTGAACTATTTGATCGTTCCAACGGGCGTCAATATGAATATCAAAAATTGCTGTCATTTGCGAAAGTGTAGAAGTAAAAAGAAGAAAGAAGAAAAAAGAAGAAAGTCGTTGAGAAGTATTAAAAATAAAGCGAGAGAAAGAACGGATTGATTTGTCAATAACTTATTTAGAAAAAAGTTCAGTAGAGATTTTACTCTTGATATTTTCGGTGACTCCTTCTTCCTTTATCTTACCTAAGTTTCACTTATTTCTGTTACTGTCACTGTTACTTTTCATATGTAAAGTATTAGTCGAGAGGGGGCCATTTGACTTATAATATGTGAAACGAAGTACTTTTAAGAAATGTGTTCGAGCGTTTCAACATTTTTCGAAAAATGTTTTCTGATCCATTTTCAATCTTTTGCATGTTAAAGCACAAATTAATTACCGAAATTCTTCTATGGAAGCTTTTTAAAATGTTAATTTAAATTATTTTATCCAAAACTATTTAATTTGAAAGTATCAAAGTGGACTAAGATTTAAAAACCAGATAATTCTGCAAATACAAAGATGTCTGGTCACCATGTTGCTATACTTTTGACCACTAGGTCAGGTAATTAAGAAAAACCAGCAAACTAAAAGCAAATTACGGAATAAAAAATTTTAGACAAAAATAGTTGACATTTAAGCCATCATTGAAAAATCATAAATCACATTTGTAATCTATTATTGCTAACTAAAGATGATTTTATATAACCTGGCTTAGATTTAAAAATACTTTCCTCTTCAAAAATATTTTGCCAAAAAAAAATCCATAAAATAGTTTCAAGTAATTTGTATTATATTTTTTTTCTTTGTTTTAAAAGTTTTAAAAAAGACAACAAATTATTTAAAACTATTAAAATGTTCAAAATCATGAATTTATGACAAACAACTTCTTGAATGGATCTTATCGTAAAATCTTTCAGTCGAACTTCAAAATTTTTTCAAATAAACCGTTACTGTTCTTTTGCTCTCTCTTAATGGACAAGAGTAAATACTATTTACAAAAGAAAAGGGATTCAAGGAGATAAAAATCAAAACTTAAAAAAGGCTTTGTGATATGTGTTTATTGTCTTATATATGATTGAATAAATTGTTTTAAATTAACACCGCAGTTTAATTTACAAACTTAAGCTACCCTCACATTTGACAAATACTTTACGAAAAACACGAAACCAATATTTCCTTTTATATCAGCATTTCTTAAAAAATTATTTAAAAATAAAGAATAGTACCGAAAAATATTTAGATTTTTAAATTATTTAATTAATTAATTAATTAAATAAATAGTAAAAGATTTCTTTCTAAGATTCTTTTCTTCTACGGTTTCTATAAAAATATTAATCTCATTTTTTCGTCAAATATTTGACAAATGTGACCGCCCGTAGCTTTACTATCATGCAAAGTAAATCTATAATACAATCTAATGAATGCCTTTATCATCTAAACAATATCCATATCCACGTTCTATAGTCTTATATTAATACTCGTATTTGTCTCACTATGGTAAGTTAATGTCTAACTTTATTTTACAAATATTTGTCTTTAGATTTAGCATTTAATATTCCCTTTCTAACCTAAACTTAATATTACTTTGGCTTTATACATTGAACTTAATTACAACACAAAACCATATGTCTTTTACGCTCGGCATATTAAAAACATATAAACTATTAAATGGGCACAAAATATTAGGGCATTCGTTGGTTCTGAGGTTAGACCTGAAATAATATTTTTAGAGTTATTAAATTGATATTTAATCGAAATTTTGTACAGTTTAGTTTATGTCATTAAACAATAGGCGATTAAGGATTACACTCACCTGTTGCATCAGGTAAATGGTTAGGAGGATGTTCCGTGAAAAACATACTCTTACCTATCGCTAAAGATCCTTTTCGATCAACAGAAGTACCTGATGAACTAAAACCCGGTATGCTATTACCGGATATCGTATTTATTGATGATGTTACACCATGTGATGAAGACAACGAAGAAGATGAAGACGATGAACTTCCAACACCGCCAGTTATTTCATTTTTTACTGTGTGAACATCAGTAGAATAAGATCGGCTTGATTCGTTGCGTATAGGAACAATATTATCTAAAATATGAACAAAATATCGGTTGAAAGATAAATCAACAACTGAACTAATTTAATAGATTAGAATATAGGTTTTCGCGTATCTAGGTCATGATTAATTCTTAATGTTGTCTGTATTATCTTGTAACAATTTTTATGATGTATGTATAATGCATAAGTATGTATGTAGGTGTACATAAAAAAGTACCATTTTATAGCATACACAATTAATGGAGTAGATGTACATTATTCGACTTTTCAACTTTCGTACAAGCCCTAAAATATTTTCCAGCAACAAATTTTCGAGATACATATGTTTGCGTTTACTAGGATGAAAGTTCAGGGGAAGGAAATATCCTGTTTGAACTAAGTATATAAGGCAATATAAATTTGTTTAACTGAATAAGTAACATAATTACTAACTTTTTAGTGTTCGAAAATGTTTGCATTTATCATACTCGTGAATGGAATTTAGCTGAGAGCCGTTAATCATTAATTAAGCAATCAATTAAGTTGAATTGAATTAACAAGGTTTTCAGTTTAAAAATAGAACCGGACTTATGTCCAATTCACTTTAGAATAAATAATACATAAATAATGTAATATCCTTCTGTTTTTGTTTTCAAAATGTTTGATAAATACATACATAAAGAGATAAGATATAAAATATATAAATTCTTACTTTCTTTAACATCAACAGATGAATGAGTGACTTGTTTCGAAGGCGTTGACGGCAAAGGTATTTCTGTAAAAAATAAATAAAAATTAGAGATTTAACACTTTAGCGATTTATTTATACAATTACATAAAAATTTTTAGAATGTGTTACAATAATCATCAAACAAATATATTGTTTCAAAAAGGAGTTTTTTATCGGTTGCAAATGTCCTACACCAATGACGAAAAATAATTATAAAGTAGTTTCATAGTCAATGTTTTACATTTTAAACTCCAAATGTTCATAGTTTACTGTCATACAATTTAACATAATGTCCATATGTATTTTGTTGTTTGCAAAAGCCGTTATTCATAATATTGTTATCAGCATTGTAGTGCTTTTTTTTAATTTTTTTATATAGTATGGTAATATATGTAGTCATTTAATAAATGTAAATACATATAATGTCAAGTGATGTCAACCTTTAACAGATAAGGAAATTTCGAAAAATTAAGCACCGAAATAGTATATAAGCAACCTGTCATTTAGATGAAAACAAGTACATATTATGTTACAAAAATGACCAAACTACACGGACCAATAGACGTTTATGTTATAGCGACATTACAATTGTTCTAGGATTAAATAAATACATCATTATATAGAAAGTTAATACGACTCTTGAATGAACTTTATTTGTAATGATATTTGTGAAATTATTAAAACAATTATATTTTTATTTTCTGAAGCACAAAGTTTGAAGTCTTCCATCGTTATATTTGTTAGGATATATGATAACAACCATTCTTTTTATATATACAGTGTTGTAGTAGATAAATATGTATATGTAGTATATGTAGTAGATAAATTCCCCTTTGTCACGATCGTTTTCGTTTCTGTACCACTTATTTGTCTTTGTAAAGAAAATTCTAAGACGACGTCTGAAGTCTCCCCTTGAATTGTTTATTGAGATGTAAGATAAATGCTCTTTGGTGTTGACATACATACTATAACGCCGTGACTGATCAATTGATTTTTGGTTGTTTCGACTATGGTTACGGTTACGGCATTATGCTAAGTCACGTCTTTTAAGCATTTCTATATCAAATTAATCAATGGTTCGAAAGGTCTCGATGCTCGACATTCCACAAACATTAAAGAATATTCGTATTGAAAAACTTGTTGTTTAACACATTTCTTTTTATTTGATTTGAAACAGCAGTGTCACCAACGGTGTTTATGACAAGCATTTAATGCAAACGCACTAGTAATGTTTAGAAAATTTTCTTTTGTCTTTTTATATATTTTGTAACAATATAATTACGTATATGTATGTATGTATGTATGTATATGGATTCTGGTTTTGCATTTTTTCTCTTTATCAATAAAAAAATATACTCGTATTTAATTTATGTGCCGACGCACACCATTCCAAGTTATAAATTTAGTTGTAGCCGTTTTGTTACTCATAACAATAAATTAATTAACTTATTGATGTTTCTGTGCAGATACTGCGTTTTAATTACACAAAAAATTTATTTTTATTTTCATAATAAAAATTACAATACGAGTATCAACTGCACTTAATATTTTTTAGAAGAAATGATTTTGAAGTAAAAGTACTTAACTCACCATAAACCCGTATAGATCCTTCCGTTTCTCCCAGTGAGTTTTTCGATATGCAACGGTAGTTGCCAAAATCTCCATACTGCAAATTCCTAATTGTCAGTTTCATATGCGCTCTTGAAGAGAACAAAAAATATTTTTTAACTGTGTAAAGTACTCGTATCGTCGAAAACTAAATAATTCTATCGTAATCGCAAAAATATATAAAAAAAAATAATATAATTTCATAAACTGAAAAGTTAACAAATAAACATGAGTTTTAAGCAGATAAATCAATGGGAATTATACTCGTGTGTATGTATGTACGTAAATTGTCGCTTCATTGAGATAGTTATGCCAGAATATGTATGTATGTATGTATGCATGTATGTATGGGTACACATATGCATGCTTTTATTTCATTTAAAGGAAATAAACTTTAAAGAATCTCATAAGACATTTTACCTCTCACCACCCGTACATTCATCTTCAACACACATTTGAGAAGGTATTGTAACATTGTTTGTTCATTCGCTTCGAGTGAATATGTTTGGTTTCAATATCTTTTAGCATAAAAACTATAGTACTTGTATATACATATGTATGTTTGAAATATGAATGCATATGCGTGCGATGGTTTATCTATATGCATAATATATGTATATCTACTATAGGGGTGACCAAAAAGAGAAATGAATTTGTGTAGTAGTATGCATTAGTAAATTTTCGCTGTGTTCGTTGAAGAGAAAACTAAAAAGGTAAACAACAATGCAAACAAACAATTCTAAAAAGCAAGCCCACAAAGCCCACTCCCATGATCACCTATCCGGCACTCAAACAACCCCACACAAGTACGGATCCACTAACATGTTTAAATATTGGACATACATTTATATCATTCAATTCTTCATTATTTTGTATCTTCCATCGCTGCCATAAATATTAAATTTGCTCTCATCAGTGAATATAACACGATTCCAGAACTCCATACTTTCGTTTACGTAAGCTTTGGCATAGTCCAATCTCTGTTGTTTATTGGTCTTACTTATGTATGTTTTCTTTCTTGCAGCACGGCCATGATATCCTACTTCACACAACACATTTCGGACAGTATTGATGGACACACTTTTTCCAAATGATAAATTTACGGATTTTGTGATCTTTGTGGCTCTAAGCTTCGGATTTTTTTTTTAATTTATCGGACAATACACCTCTTTTCTACTTCACTTAAAATTCTTTTGTATTTTTTTACTTGTCTATAATTTTCTTAACTGTAGAATAAGGTCTTTTAACTATTTCTCCAATTTCCCTGAGAGACTTATTTTATTATAATTTTTCTTTCAGCTTCTGTGGTTTCCTTACACTTAGAGCTCATGTCGGTATTTTTGAATATTATGACTTGAAACATTAAAAACAATTCATTAAATGACTTAAAAATAACTCATTTTGACATTCGCCTACAATTTTTCTTTCGGCATCCCATTATTTTGTCCCGTTACTTGAAATTCTAAAGGAAGCACTCAGTTTTTGTAGATATAATTTTTGTTTTTGTTTTCTTTGTTTTGTTTTGTTTTGTTTTGTTGTTGTATTAAGAATTCTTTAATATTTGCACAGAATATTAGTGGATAAAGCAATAGTAGACTAAAAAAGGATTAAAACGTAATTATTAGCTTTTTATTATAACGTAACATTTTGAAAGGAAAAACGTTTAAATTTTCGAAAATGTAGTGAATTTTTCGAAGTGACTGTATATATATATATAAGTAGATGTATGTATGTTTTTATGTATTTAGTATGTATGATTCCATGTGTGTTTCTTGCTCTATCTTCGGTATATTCTACGTCCATTACTCATATGATTTTCAAATATTGTATTAATAGTTGATATTCATGTACGTATGTATGCATGTATGTAAATATATGATGTCAAAGTTTTGAGTTGATTTTAAAGTTTGCTGTTTCATATTTAAATAAATTATGTAGTATATGTATGTATTACATGACTGAGTGTAATTGTAGTACATACATACATACATACATAGATACGTACATACATATATATACACGTGTATTTGTAGATTTTCACTTAAAACGTAAAATGCATATACAATGTATGTATTTAGTATACGCAAGTATACATGTGTGTATGTACATACATATATACAATATTCATACATAAAGTAACATAAATAACATTTTCATATGCTCCAGAGATAAGTTTAGTTAACTTTTGATAAGATGACTTTTTTGCTTATTAGTTTAAAACACTTTGGAGAATTTTAAAATGCAAACTTCATGTTTATATGAGGAGAACAGGAAAAGGCAGTGTGTACTTGTGATCGTATTCTGAATGGTGGAAAAGTAATTGGAGAATGAATTCATGGTTGGTCAACAAAAGAAATTTGTTTAAAGGTCTTTAAATAAATTTTGCAAAAAAAAATAATAATAAATAAATAAAAACTGATTGATTTAATTTAGAACAAGTCTTTTAAGTTAAATGTTTTAACATTTGTTTGTTCTCACCTGTAAGAGTTCTCTGTATAATCGGTTTTATATTTTTTGCTAGGCAATACCATAACTGAATTATAAATCCAATATATTATGGCTCTGAGTAAACGAAGAAAAAAAACGGAAAAATATTAAAAGATAAACAAGTGTTTACTTACGCCAGTCATGTGCAACTTACTTGGGATGAGCCTCTGTGTGACAATCAATAGTTACATCAGTTCCAGCAGGCGCTCCGACAAGTTGATTCGGGACCCAAATCATAGGTGAAACTTAAAAAAGAAGCATAAACCGATGTTAAAAAAATTCAACAACATGTTATGAACGTATGGCTTTAAGTGTATGTATGGTTAATACATACATATGTATGTACGTGTGTGTGTGCATTTTCTTTATTTTTGACATCAAAACAACATTTTAAAATCCTTAGATACGTACATGTATATGACACCTTGAATTTTTATGAAAAATATCGTTTACTGTTTACGTGCTGAGCTTTAAAAGAACTGCTTTTACTTGACTAAAGAACGTGTAACGAATTTTCAAATATATTTCGCAAGTACACACAATATTTATTTAAGTGAATATACAAACATTTGGAGTTTTAATAAATTAAAATAAGCAAAGGTGCTGTATACATAAATTCTGTTGTCCTTTTTCATTAGGTTTTGGTTTATTTTTAAAAGTGAACAATTTTAATATTTTTCTAAAGCGAACGTAAACATCAATTTAATGTTTTGTTTTTACTACTGGCTAAAGTGCAATTTTTCAAATGACACTTTGTACGTGACTCTTGTTCTAATACATGTCTTTTGGTAACAGTTGGTAGAAGGAGGATGTGAGCCAAAGGAATCAGTAATCTGCTATGCATTTTATCAAGAGACATCAAATACGAAAAGCGGAAAAATACTGAAACTAATAATGAAAGTTAAACTCTTTAAAGATTTTTCTTTTTATACAAAACACAAGTGTATGTACATACATGTATGGTTTTCTAACAAAATATTAATTTTTTTCTACCAATCGTTTAATGAAGTCAAGCACAATGAATACCCATTTATCTATGTTCTATCATTTCTATTTGGCTTGTGTTACTTAAACTATAGATTTATTCATGAGCGCTTACATATGCATACGAGGATGTAGATACATACTCTGGTGCCCGTAATTTAAAAACATAATGTCTTTTGTTTATTTTACAACAGGCTTGGCTTCTCTATTTATTTGTTCATTGTCAAATATTCTAATATTCTTTATCAATTTTTTTTTTTTTTTTTCAGTGCTTATCTCATCAGAACATACAAACAATATCTGCATATATACTATACAGATGCACACTGATGTACATACATATGTGCACGTGTACTTGTGGTACATAAGGCCACAATTTAAAAGTCATCCATCTATTACTTACACTCAACGTCGAGTATTATACGCTTTGATACAGAAGGTGGTACTCCATTGGTGGCAATGCACAGATAGGCACCCATTTCGTTCCGACTCACTTTAGTCAGTGGCAACACTTCACCATCATATACCAGTACTGCAGATAGTAGGACAAATGGCCATGATTTTATGGTAAAATAAATGAAAAAAGAGTAATAAAAAATTTAGACATATGGCATAGAGTATGTATGTATATATTGTGTTGTTTCACATATAACAACAATGTTGAAAATATCCATTGGAGATAGTAAGTTGAACAGTAAAAGTAGAAATTTGTATTTCAATGTTTAGTTTTGTTTTTATTGTTGTTATTGTTATGTTGATGTTGTTTAAAATATCAAAAAAAAAAAAAAATGAATAAATAAATAAAAGCAAATAAATTGTCAGCATATTGTTTGTAGGTAACACAGTGAAGAAGAATTAGAATAGAGCGGCATCCATATATAGTGCGAGGATGGATTCAATACCCCAAGTATTTGATAAATGGCAAGAGTTGGATAAAAATTGTGTCCAGGTATTATGTATGCATTGCAGGGAAATGAAAAAGGAAGAAGAAACAGAGAGAAAGAGAGAGAATAAGAAAAAACAGATTTAGAAAGAGTGTAGCGATTATATGTTTGTGTCCATGTGTGGGTGTTTACAAGTTTTGGCATATAGAGTTTGTAGTTCAGGTTGAAAAGATTTGAATGTGAGGTCATCAATTCCAACAGAGATTAAAGAGACAATTTGAAAGAGAAAAACAAATGAAAATTTTTCGTAAACATTGTTTACTTTTTGTATTTTCAAAAGAGATTACTTTTTAAGTTACCTTTCTTTTTCTTTTCGACTGCAATTTCTTCACCATCTTCTCTGCGCCATATTATCTTGGGCGCTGGGAAGCCATCTGCCCTGCAGGTCATATTGATATTTTGATTTTCTCGAACAGCCACCGATGAAGGTGTACTCTCAATGTCTAAAATATTAGGAGGCACTAAACGATAACAACATATTTTTACTCAATAGACGACATTTTTTATTTGTTGAGACATATTTAACATACCAACTACCTGTAAGTAACCAACTTGGCTTATCATGGGATTCGTATTTACTTGACACATGTAATATCCACGATCGTCTTGATGTGCTTGATTCACATGAAGTAACCAAGTGTTCGCATTGTCGTAAGTAATGCTGTAACGTGGTATTCTTGAAATTACATGACGATGTATTGTCAAAATCATTTGTCTGTCAATATGTATCCAGGCAACCTACAATGATGGAATAGATGAAGTATATAAAATTGAAAAAAAAGAAAAGTAATTACTTTTTCAGAAACAATATTCTGAATTAATTTTAATCTCAAGGACTAGTGGTAAGAATTATTTATAATTTATTTTATATATTTATCTACTCCTTAAAATTAATTTAGAATATGTATTAACGAAAAGTACAAGCCAACTAAAGCATATATGACTTGAAAAAAATTAATTATAAAATTGAAAAAGAAAACCATAATAATGAAATGGGTTTGAGTAAAAATAATAAATTTCGTATCAAAAGCTTTTTCGCTTAATTTGTACCTTATAACCACCCAAATGTTCGACTACGCATGGTAAATTTGCGTCACGTCCAACTGCCACAGTAACATTGGGTATCGGTTGGGCAAAACGCGGCTCATTCATCATAACTGAAAATCAAAATAATAAATTAATTTATTGCCAGAAACATATGGACTTATTTTCACATCTTACAATAAAGTGGCTAAGGTTAAACAAAAATAAGGGATAGAAATTTGCAAGAACATTTTTTAAAAGTGGTTCTGCATGACCTTAAGATTATTGTTGTATGCCTTCGTCTTATACATATAAATTACACTAGTTTACACGATTTTTGGTCTCAGTTTAAAATATGCATGGCGCTATTAATTTAGGCTATCTGACTTTGGGAAAAATACTAAAATTAAGTTAGAACATCTAACTTTTGAGGTATTTATAAGCAATGAAAAGAATAGAATATCATTAGTTTACGAGCAAAAAACTTAAAATAATGTGTTCAAATTCTTCTTTTATATAAATTTTTATTTGTTTCCTTCATCATACTCCAATAATAGTCACCTAGCATATGCTGATCTGTAAATTTCACTTAAAGGATTTTTAATCATAGTGAAACCGTTCACCATTCCCGTTACGCATATTCCCAAAGTCTCTGGAAAAAGGGACATTTTTTGCAACAAACCCCATTTCAACAGAGTATCAAAAATCGCACTAGAAGTTTTTTTGACTGATCCAAAAGGAATGTGTGGAACTCGCAAAAGGTGTTCTGTAAATAACGTTTTCACAATAATAAGCAAACGATCTTGTTTTTAAAAATAAAAATATAAGAAGTTCCCCATTCAAAAATTAAAAAAAAAAAAAAAAATTATGCCATATAAGGACTAGTTTAATGCAACGTACGTGCATTGCACTTATAGGTATAAAGTTCAACTCTAATGAGAACAATTTCAGAAGTTTCCCATTGAAAAGTTAAAAAAATTGTGTCAATCTAACGTGTATGTATCTAAACGTAAAAAAGCATTAATAATTTATAACCGAATAAAAGCTACATTTTATAAATAATTTTTTAGTTTGAAATTTGTACTTTGAGGGTGTGCCCTCGTTAAACACGAAATAATTTAAAAAGATTTGAATGCCCCACATAAATTTGTCCTCCATTCTCATTTTTAAAAATTTACGTCTTTCCAAAAATTTGTTAAGGCTTTTTAACGTGCATGCTTGCCTGCTACAATAAGATAGCGGACAATGGCATTAGACACAGTGCACTTGGCTTAACTCCTTTTTTTTGAAGCCTCAGTTGCAGGCCAATTTAAATCCTCAACTGAAATTGAAAGAGAATTTTCAATAGAATTTGGTATTGATATCTTCCCGCAAACAATTAGAAGAAGGAAAAATGAAAAACCAACTGCTTGGATGCATTGTATAGGCTGTCCAAAATTGAGGTACCATTTTAATTATGCTGCCATTTTTTCTACTTGTAATTCTTATTCTAAATTTTTATTTTCAGATTCTAAATACATTCCGGTTAGTTAATATGGAACGTTACAAGAAGGAATAACGTAGTGAAATATGTGGTTTCAACGGGATGGTGCCACTTGTCACACAGCAAGAGAAACAATGGATCCTTTTAAAGGAAAGTTCGAAGATCGTATTATTTCTCGTAGGCTAGGAGTAAATTGGCCAACAAGATCGTGCGATTTGACATCTTTAGACCTCTTTTCTGGTTTTTTTTAAATCGAAACTGTACAGCAATAATCCCATAATAGTTCAAGAGCTTAAAACCAATATTATCGAGCAGATATCAACCACTGACAACAGTTTATTGAAAAACATGATTGATAATTTGGTAAAAGATTGGGATTCTGCCGAGCCAGTAGAGAGGGTCACTTGACCGACATAATTTTGCATTTTTTAACCTATTTCTAATAAACTGAAATAAAATTATTTTTAATATAGGAAAAAAGGCATTTTTATTAAAACTAAAATGATAACTCCATTTGGACACCCTTTACAACATAAGGCACACGTAGTCCAGAACTTGATTTTGATGTAAGTCACCACTCTTTTGGCAAAATATCCTCTGGAGAGACGAATCAAAATTTTCTCGATTTGGATCTGACGGAATATGTGATGTATGGCGTTATGCAAATGTTCAACACAATGCCGGAAATGTGATGGTTTGCGTTGCATTTTCTGGATACGTTATTGATATACGCGAAGGGATCAGTAACCTTATAAGAAAGTACTATTGAACACAATGACTCCATTTACATAGGAACACATGCCACTTAGGTGGCATTTTATGACTAGCAATTATTCAAAACACATTTCACGTACAGTGAACCGTTGCGTAGAGCAAAATATCAATCACCAGATCTCAGTCATGTAGTGAACCTATGGAATGATGTAGAGCAAACATTACTGTTTTTAAGCCTAAAAATTTCAGTAACTTTATTTATTTATTTTAATTATTCAACGAATTTAGCACTACAAGTACTAATAAAAACATTAATTATTACAAATTTATATTCAGTGGCTACAAGTATTTATATAAAACAATATTATAAAAAAGAATAACGCAAAATATGAAATTTCTAAAGGTGATAGATAAAGAATTATAACAGTAAAAGTCAAACTAAGTGTCGGGAGAATTAATCGTAAATAGTTAACAAAATTTTAAATAAAAAAGGAAAAATTTGGAATGAATTATATACCACGAAGTTAATAGAAAATTTAATAAATTTCACAAACAATATATTGAAAATTATATTAAACATTATATGAGCAAAAAATGTATTAAACATTATATTAAAGACGACTAAAGTACTTTATAAAATCAATTTTAAACCTGTATGCATTGCCAATTGTCTGGATCTGATTCGGTAATTGATTCCAAAGATAAGTGGTGAATATAAAGAACTGTCGCTCTGAGAAGGCTCTTTTATGTTTTATTTGAATTAATTTTCTTCCTTGTATTGATCTTCCAAATTATAGGACTTCAAAAAGATAATTTGGTTGCCGAGTAATTAAAATTATATGCAGAAAACTGATGCTCCTATATTTCAGAAGATTTCCGAAGCTCATTTGATAGATCTGATAAGAAAAGTAGGAAACTGATTCCCGAGGGCCCTGGTTATAAATGTATCTAATTATGTTATTGTAGCAACCTTGAGTTTGTTGAAGTTGCTGCTGAAGCAGTTGGCATATATCTAACATCCGTAGAGAAGGACGTGTAACAGGAACGTTTTCGCAAGCGGCATTCTTATTGCAAGTGGGGTTGAATACTTTACAGCCCAAAGGTTTCTGAGCTTGCCATATATACGACCAACAACAGGCGATATATGATTAGACCTCCGCAGCCTATCGTTAAATATAACCCCTAAGTTCTTACATGTACTTACAAACTCAATCACATCATTGCCTAATATTATTCGAATATCAACATCAAGGATCATATTGCTCTTACTTATGAAAATAAACTTCGGCTTAGAAGGATTGATGCATAACCCATTGCTCGAAGCCCAATTATTAATCATCACTAAATCGCTGTTTATTCTGTCCACACAGGAATGAATATTATTTGCTCTACTGCTATTATAAATTTGGACATCATCGGCATGTAGTTGTACATTACAGTGTCTAACAATATCAGGTAAGTCATTAATATATAGGCGGAATAACAGAGGGCCAAGTATTGAACCCTGTGGGACACCTTTATTCACATTTAGAAATTCAGAATATTCACTGCCTGAAATCGTCCGGTAAGATAGCTGTGCAAGAGCTTATAGGAGGTTGATGAAAAGTAAAAAATTTTTCCATCTTCATTAATAGAATTTCATGGTCAACTGTATCGAAGGCTTTACTGTGGTCAAGCAGTACTAGAAAGGACACCATGCCTTTATCAAGATTAGTTCTTAAATCTTCAAACACGTCCGTGAGAGCAGTTATGCAGCTCCTCCCTTTCGCAAAGCAAGATTGACTATCTAATAAAAGATCCGAATTTCCAAGAAAATCGTTAATTTGCCTGCACATAATATTTTCCATTACTTTCGATAGAAATGGCAGAATAGCGATTGGTCTATAGTCATTGCTTTGCTTAGGAATAGATATGATTTTGGATAGTTCCTATGCGTCGGGATAAACTGACCTTGTAAGAATTGTGTTAAATATCTGTGTAACAAATGGCAGGAGTTTTGGCATTATGACCTCTAAAAAGGAAGGGTAAATTCCATCGACGCCAACAGCCTTCGATTAAACTGCGGAAAAACTTAAAACTTCACATTGGCTAGCGCAACGGAAACTAAATGTGCTCTCTATAGGAGGCAAACACAAGTCAGCATATAAATAGTGCGAGGATATTGTTAGGATAATAAGGTTGCGCACCACAGCGTTTATTACATCGCTCAAATAAATAAACAAAAGCTGCAAGAACAACTATACGTGCTGTTTACAAATAACCAAATCTACAACAACAACCATTAGCAGAGACAAAGTAAATAAAAATAACAGGCAACAACAATAATTAAGCGGCAAAGAAAACAAGCAACAACACTAAGAGCTGAAAGAGGTAGATGTTTACATACGCATGGCTACAAAAGGACTAAAAAGAAATTTAAAGAAAGAAGTGGAATCTACCTGAAATATAGAGAGGTTCGAGAGCTTTCGATGTGTTGTATACTCAGCCATATAAAAAGCACATCGATGCGAACAGCAATCAGTTTTTGTGTCGTAAACTCAGTGAGTGGAGTTTAACTGCCATCCCTAAATAAGAGCGGCAAGTAGAATGTTTTTTGCCGCTTAGCTTTTACGCTCTGCGGCCATACCCAAATAAGAGCGGCAAACTTACGTCAAAATGATAAAAACAGGGCTTTTAAAAATTTTTTTGCAACCATGTTTATTTTGACAAGTACATTATATCTTTGTTATGTGACTTACAGTTTGTGAAAGTAATAAAAGAAATAAAAATTGAGTAAAAAACAAAATATTAAAATCCATTGTCTTTTACAAATTTATTTTTGAAAGAAGGTGGGTGATTTAATGTTTTACTATTGCGTTCTTAGAGAAAGTATTGGCATAATCAATAAAATAATAAACAGAAATGAAATATAAGTATAAACAGAAAAAATAATTATTAATTTAATAATAGAATAAAACCTTTTACATTAGCCAATAACATATAACCTTTTTGCAAATGTTTACTTTTTCCCTCTTTTTTTTTCTTTGTTTACATTTATTGTCTTTTGCAACCAACTTCACTATTTAACGCTCTGTCAAAATTGGATTTTCCAATTGCAAATATTTGCCGCCGCGTTATTTCGGAATGCTCCATACAAATTGTATGGGCATGAGAAACTTTGACATATGAAAAGAGAGTTAAGTGTGGATAACCTCTGGTTGCAAAGGTTGTGATCGAACCTAAGTGATAACTACGATCGGTTTGGAAGATCTTTAAGTAGAAAGATCTGTCGAGTAGTTGTTGTTGTTTAAAAGATTGTAAACAGACAGAGTAATTAAGAATAAAAATTGTTATTGCCTGTAAAAAGATAACAAGCAGTGGTACACATAACTGTGTTGAATAAAGGATTTTAATTAAAAGCAAACACAAAATTTATTTTATTTTAACTACAATCTACGAACTCATAAAAACACGTTTTTAAAAAGGTAAAAACGTAACAATATTAATATTCACAAATCTTCTATTCAAATCATTAATATTCACATCGACCTCTCGGTTGGTGCTACTTTCGCTTCCTATACCTATTTTCCGAATTTCAATCCATTCGGATCTGCTGTCAATCGCTGAAGAAAATTGTCTTTGATAGAAGCTGCGTTTAAAGTCTTTGATATTCTTAACCACTTCTCTTCGTAACGTATGAAATATCTTCTGCGGCTCAAGAGCCTTAAATCTCTTCCATCTAGAGTGAGCTGCATTACGCTTTCTGATTAATGTCGCAATTTCCG
This sequence comes from Wohlfahrtia magnifica, assembly GCA_023159175.1. Taxonomy (NCBI): domain Eukaryota; kingdom Metazoa; phylum Arthropoda; class Insecta; order Diptera; family Sarcophagidae; genus Wohlfahrtia; species Wohlfahrtia magnifica. The sequence goes on along the minus strand of JAKWBJ010000213.1, from coordinate 208,112 downwards.
TAGTGTATCATGGTTCTTGACTATTTTTTACACGTTTGGTCCTCATTGGAACACATATGTCGTATGGTGAGCTTATGTTGCTCTTTAGAAAATCAATCTGATGATTTACTCTATCCGTGGTATGAATCTGATGCCAATTAATATTCTTCATTTGTTGATATAAAAGATTATGGTCCAAGTTGCGCATATCACAGTAGGAGTAAAACAAACCCGTTGTGGAACACAAATACCATAGGTAACAAACAGTAGGTCATGATTTGAAAACCCAGACGCTAAAAGCCGGTCATATAAAAGAACTTTCAAGAGATTATCAACAAATACAAGGACGATTAAACTAATGGATTGCCTGTGAAAATGTGTTGTCGTGACCGTATTCGCAGGAGTAAGGCCAAGCGATAACAGCGGATCTATAAGGGGGGTTGTGTGTCAATAAGTTATTGATATTGTAATCACCAATTATTACAATATCAATGCCGAACCGAAATTATATCCAGAACATGTATAAAATGATCATAGGTATGTCCCTATGAGATCTATAGACACTTCCCACTAACATTTTCCGATTTTGTTCGGCAGTCACTTGGATGAATAGGTATTCAGTATCACAACCAGCAATCGATTTTAGCTTCAGAACACATTTTATACCGCAACAAATATGAATAGCAACCCCACCACCTATGGTTTTAGTCTCTGCACCATTGACGACAATATGATCGATATAGTCTGTAGCCTTCCAAATTATAAACAGAATCGTGGATATCAAAGCAAAACCAGGTTTCAGAAACGCAGATTATATCTATACCGGATGAAGTAAATTGATGTCGGAATTCATCAATTTTGCAATGCAAACTTTGGGCATTAATATGAACGATATTAAGTCCTTTTCTCTGTTTTGAAAGTATTCGAAGCATGTCAAAGTATTATCTTTGGAAACATAGTTACCTATATTATCTGAGAACATTGAGTAACTGACAAGCAACGCAGTAGGTTATTTGACAATTGAAATGAGCGCCTTAAATAGATTAATAAAAAATGTTTATAATATAATATTCAGTTAGTATTGGTATATTAATTTTAAAATATTTAACTGGCATAAGTTTGTGAAAATTATACTTGAAAATGAAGATTGAAATGGTTAGATAGAGATTAATAAAACTAATTACTGCTGTTGGCAGCGTGTTTCACGTGGTCTGCAAATAACCTGTAGAGACACTCGATTTCATCAATTAAAACTGGATCATCATTAATATGCTGTTTAATGTACACTAAGTCACGCATTGTAAATGTAGTGTAAATAAGTTTCTTCCTTTTCAGACGCAAGTCTGCTCTAAAAATTTTGAAATTTGACTGGTTGATGTTTTCGTTAAGATAGAAATTCTCGTCGGAGTCAAAGCCAATGTCTCTGAGTCGAAAAGTGAAACCTTTGTTAAGTTTCGTAAGGTTCGCCAAGGACTTCAGAAAATAATACCTATCATATGCTGGCCAAAACTTTACAGTAATAACGGTAACCTTAGACTGTGCTCTGTCTCTACTGTGATGGTTAAATTGTCGGTATATTGACTTTAAATTAGGAGTGGGAATATTAATAATGTTACAAATAGAGTGAAAAAAGCCTTGTAGATTTTTATCTTCGCTAAAGGGGATCTCATTTAATCGGATCTTAGATGCAATGGGGTAATATTCTTGCTGTTTCAGCTTAGACTTCACGATTTTTAATTCCTCTTGTATTGTTTCTGCCTCAAAAGAAGTATTTTCTTGTTTGGTTACCCTTTCATTTATGGCATGTAGTTTATCATCTATGACCTTATATCTTGCACTCAATAGTATGCCTAATTTGCTCAGTAAATATATCAAATCTATTGTCTATACAATTTGTTAATTTAAATAGAGAATCAACATTTGAACGCGGTGAACTGACTGCAGGATGTTGGTTTACCTCCTTTAGGTGTTTATTTGCTGTTGTAACAGAGATACGGTGAACAGGAGAAGTGATCTGCTGGGAGTAGTTGTTGATTGGCATATTTTCAGCCATAACTGGAATTCTCTTGCTTCTTTGTGTTATTCTTATTATTTATTTATTAAAGATTGGAGCCTGTTCCAAATTAACTGCCAATGTCGGTACTGACGTATTAAGAAAAATCGCAACAATGAAAAAACTTGGCAGCACTTATATAACCAGTATTTGTGTAGGAGGATCAACTGGTATATCATTTTTTTTTTTTTTTTTTTTTGTACAATTTTACAATTTATTTACCTCTTTTTCTTTTATCTTATTCTTACAAACTGCAGTACAGAAAGCTATAAAAAAGTATATAAAATTTGTGCAATGCTTAAGTGTTGTTGTTACAGTATGTAGTTAAATTTGTGTTATTTATCTATTAGTCTTTAATTTTGAGAACTTTGTGTTGTTGGAACTTTAACTTTCGATTTGCTGCGCTTGAAGTTATTTTTGATTTTGTTGTGTGTTGTATGAAATTGTTAGTGTAAATTGTTATAGACAGAAATCAAAAACGAATTGCAAGCAAAGCCGTGGGTCAATGTATGCCAAAAAGACGTGCAGCTGTTATTAAGAAAAATTGTTATCCCACAAAGTATTTAGTTTTAAATAAAATAAACAAGTAGTTTTGCTTTGATTCTTGCTGAATAATTAAAATATTAATACATACAAATAATTAAAACAATGAACATGTGAAAAATATGATTCCGAAAAGTACACATAATATGTACATATGTAGTTAATGTGCTAAAATCACTCTACATACATACATCCATACATAGTGTATTATAGATCTGATTTTTCATTTTATTTTTATTTTTTTATTGGCTTAGTGGCTAACTATCTACACATACAATATACAGTAATGGACAAAATCGTTCAGGAAGTTATTAATATTGACAAAATATACGAAAAATGTTCTTTTTTTCAAATTTATTTAAATTTTTCGAAATAAATTAAAGAAATTACATCCTAAAGACAAAAAAAATAAGTATAAAATTAAAAAAAAAAACTATGTGAAGAGTGTTAGGTACCATTTTAGGTTAGTTTCAAATGTGAACAATTATGATCGCAGTTGGATAAGTCATTGTCTTTAGGACCTAGTATTTGGTTTGTCCACCCCATGATTTTTGACTGACTTTGACTTTTTACTAAATTCGTCAGTATATTCGGGTCAATATTTTCCCAAGCTTCCACAGAACGCTCCCAACGCTCATCTACGGTCTTAGGCCGGTCTTTCTGGGCAAACATTTTTCCGTTCAATGTGGACGAAAGGTGTTCTATCGAGTACAAATCCAATCCAAAAGCTTAATCCCATTTTCTTCAAACCAACGTTTAGCTATTTTCGAGGTATGCTGAGGATCGTTGTCCTGCATAAATATGTCATTCAGGATCTAAGCCGGAAATGTGTAGTAAAAGTAATAATAGAACCATTAACGTCAAGCTAGTGAGATTATTTTTGCGATTTTTATTTTTATGTTTAGTCAATGTACACATTATTTATGTTGTTTGAAATAGAGGATAAGAATCAACCACTTTTGGGAAATATGTGGACTTAAAGTAGTGAGTTAAGCAAAGTTAAGAGAAGTTTTTTTTTAATAAAAATACAAGCATTTCAGCAACTACTTGTGAAAAATATCTTATGTTTATAGATACATGAAATACGTATACGTATATATATGTATTAAAACTACTTGCTGTAAATTACAACAGAGTATTTTTATGAACAACGTAGGCCTTTGTGGCTTTTCCAAGTAAATATACTATTATTTTAAGTCAATAAAAACCCGATGTCTACTTTTCGGAAGTTTGCACTTGATACCGCCAAATATTTCGTAAAAATAAATCCTTGGCATAATATGTCTCCATCTGTTCATAAATATTTAATTCATGGACCAGAAATAATAAATTATGAGACTTACAATGTTTTTGGGAGAATTTTTCGCGAAAATGTTCAAGAGGAAAATTTTATGAGGGTATATTTTTAAGACTTCTATTGATCCGATCCTATTATTTCCAATATGAGAAAGTTAAATGAAAAAAGGTTATAATTTTCAATTTCGCTGGGTTTATCAATATTTGAACAAAATCCAGAAAATCTTAAATTTCGCGATGATGTTGACGACGATAATGATATTACTGATGATGTTGATAGCGCTGATAGTCAAAAGTCCTATACTATGATTATTTTTTTAATTAGAAAAATAAAAGTATTAAATAAGCATTAAATACCCCACTGTGCGATGTATTTTAATGTAAAATTTTGTAAATCAGTAGTACATGGCAGTGCGCTTTTTATAAGTCAACGCAATATTTACCACAAAATTTTCGAGAAATTGACGAAACAAAACGTGTTCGGGAAAGAGTCATTAACAAAGTTCAGTATTGTCGTGAACAATTTTATGACTCAACTAAACTCAGGGATTACAAAAAGCATCCCATTAATTTAAATTGCACAGATTATATGGACTTAGAAGACTTAGATATTGACAACATATTATCTGAGCCTCCAGTTATTACAAGCAACCATGATATACAACTGCCAGATCTAGAAATTCAGTCGCACATCCAGAGAATCGAACGATTTGTACAGTAGCTGATACATGTCTTACGACGAGTAATTGCAAAAAATCGTGATAATGTTATGACAGTGGCTTTAGAAAATCGAGTCCAAACATTCCAAAAAGATTTAGGTTCTCTTGTTTGAACTAGGAAATAAAATATTCATTTAAAAAAAGTTGTGTTCTTACTGATTGTTCGATAACATTACTAACTTAAGCTTTTATGTAAATTTTCTAAATAAAGGTCTCAAAATATGGCTTGAAAATATGAAGCAGAATTAAGCTCAGCAATATTGGAAAATGTGCTATTTTTTGCATAAAACAGTTTTTCGCAAAAAACACGCTATTGATTTAAGTTTCCGAATTATTTGCACCTAAGTGTGCAAAAAGCACAGTTATTCGATTTACGCAATTTACAAACATTTATGTATACTAAAAACTAAACGCAATAGAACGCATTTAAAAGCATACCAAGAGGTACCAGTGTCTTAAAGAATAAACAAATATTTTTTCTAAGGAAAACACACCGTTTTTAACTAATTTACTATGTTTTCGTAAATATCTCAGGATCCAATCAACGCTCTATTCGACAATTTAAATTTAAGTAGTATAGAAAATCTCTATTCCATACGTTTGTCCAAAATTTTTTAAATAACGCCTTTTTGAATATAACTTTCCAAGACTTAAGGTTTAACCAATGACCTCTGACCTTTATTTAAAAAATTTGGAATGTCATTTTGAAGGTGGAATTCTCTGCGTCTTGTGTACTTTTTAAGATATCAGCATTTATGCCAAAACACTCTTGTCAAATTTAAACGATTTTCCCTAATTATCATGATTCCGTTATATCTCCCGGCGCAGCTAGATATTGATAACAAACACATAGTTTCCTAGGTAAGGTTTCTTAGAAATTATTGTAGATTACGTTTTTGCTATACGCCTGCTTACAAAAATTGGTTCGCCCAAATATATATGTACATATATATGTACATATTGTATATACATGTATACAAAAAAATTGACCCATCCTAATAATAATAAAATTTAAAATACATATTAATTTTAAATTTAATTACAGTTTAAATTTTAGAATTAATTTTAACACTAACTAAAATCCGGTGTACTTCGCTACCCCATTCATAATTATTATCTTAAATGCAATCTTAGTTAAGTTTTTTAAACTTTTTCTCCATTTTGTCTTCCTCCGGTCATAATCCAAACATTTTTTCCTTCTAGAAATGCACTGAGAGTTCTGTTTTTTATCTGTATGCAGTATTCAACAAACACACATTCAATTGTGTATGGTATGCCTATATCGACAGGTTTTATCCGGTTTACTTTCTGAAATAACCGCTTTTTTCCGATATGAATGGATAACGAAGAAGTTTTTGCTTTAATCGTTCTCAAGATATACAGAAATCAATACAAAGTTTGTAGGGGGGGTACTACGCTCACTCGTATAATCCCGACTACTTTCTGACTAGTGATTTGCATTGACCAAGTCAATCAGACCAAATAATGAAGTTTTGGCTTTAACCGTCCTCAAGATATAATGATATCAATATTTAGTTTGTAAAGGAGGTACCATGTCCATATATCCAATTTCTACAGTTTTTCCCTGATGATTTGTATTGACTATGAAGTCAAACGGACCAAATTCTGAAACTTTGACTGTAACCGTTCTCTAGATATACTAAAATCAATATTTACTTTGTGTGGGAGGTACCGCACACGCTTATTCATTTCGCACACTTTCTGACTGATGATTTATATGGAAAACAAAGTCATTTAGACTAAATTCAGAAGCTTACGCTTTAACCGTTCTCAAGATATGCAGAAATCAACATTTAGTTTGTATGGTGGATATCACGCCCACTTGTTTTATTCCGTCTACTTTTTGACTAATGATTTGCCACGACTATGAACTCAGTCGAACCAAGTTCTGAAACTTTAGTTGTAAACGTTCTCAAAATATACTATAATCAATATTTACTTTGTATGAGAAGTACCACGCCCACATTTTGATTCTTGATTTACATTAACTGTAAATGTTTTTGGGCCAAATTTAGAGAATAAATATGCACTTTTAGTTGTCGTGGCACCACCCAATTGGCATTTTTGAGATTTATATAGCCTTTAGTTCTTTTCAAGAATATCGGTTCAGACGTTTAGCTGTCCATAAAGCACAAGTAAACCATCAAATCCACAATCATACAAACACACATTAATTTTTATTATAAGATATTGTTTTACATACTTCGTTACGAAGTAAATATAATATTGTATTGTACACTGCTCGCCACATGAATAACACACCTTTTGTAGTTTTAAGAAATCGTCGTACATTATAACAATTATGAACGCTGTAAAGCTATTATCATATGTAGTCTTTAATGCTTTATTTATCTCTTTTTTGGAGATAAAAATTATTGCAAAATTATTTACTGTTATTTGGTATTTGCTAACAAATTATTGTGAAAAAATGTGCCACTTGTATAGAACATATCGTTAAAACTTGGTAATCATTCACTATACCAATCCCTCAATTGGCATTATAGTCTTTACACGCTTTTTTTAGTTTTCGTGTATATCGAGATATAGTATATAGAAATTACCTCTATTTACCCAAATTTTATTAAATTGAGTTCGATCATTTAAAAATATTTGTACGTATGAATACATACATTTACGATTTATCGGTAATTCCTACGATTTAAATAAATTTAACCTTCAAACAATTAATTATTTAAAATTAAAATTTAATTTATGTTGTTTCGATTTACACCCCCATTCATCGGAACGAATCGCAATGTAAATCAAGGGAATACTATACATGACTTTTAATTAAGTACAGTCAGATTAAGATGTGTGTTTCAGTTATTAAGAAAAAATATACATACAGTGTACAAACAAAAAGAAAATTCGTAGAATAATTGTTCCGGTTATCAAATTCAGATATCTCGTAACCGTTAAAGATATTAAGCTGAAACCAAAAACAAATTTTAGGGTAAGTTAGGCATACCATTATACATAATGTAATACTATGTATGTATGTATGCCAGCATCGATGCTTGACAATTTTGTTAAAATTTATGTTATTTAAAGCTTGGCCTTCTTTTGACCATAGAAAAGCCGACCATGGAATAAATTAAATTTTGTTTCATCACAGTAGTTTTCCATGTCCCAAAAGTCACTGCTGTGAATAAGGCCATAAATATAAAAAAAGATTTGAACAAAGCTGTAAAGAGTGGCTGATGACATATTATGGTATGCGGACATGTCATCCATATGGATAATTTTGTACAATGTTTTGTAATGGATAATTTTGTATAATACGTAAAATTTATATAGGGACTATTGCTTGTTTCGGGACAATGACCAGAAACATTCCTTCCCAATAGTAGAACAATGACTTCTATATAATGAAAAAAGTTCTGTCGCATTCCCTACAGAGCTATTATCTTAATCCTGTAAAGAATTTGTGGGTGTATATGGACTCCAAAAAGAGTTATCGCCAAATTAGAAGCAAAAATGAACTCAAGACTGTCCAGCTTAATATATGGGCAAATATACCACTCAACATCAGCGATAATCTAGTTCATTCTATGGGAAAAAGATTTAGAGCTGTAAAGCTGACTACAATAATTGCCAAATATTGATCTGGGGCTTTTTAAAACAAAAACTTTGAGAGGTAAGGCAGGTATACAACTATGAAAATTTAAGTCGTTTTGAGTTTGGCTTTTTTTATATTAAAATGAATCTGTTAAATTAAGCAAAAAAAAAATTTATAGAAAGCTGACTAATTAACCTTTAAATTGCTGTGGATTGTAGCTTAATATCTTTAATGGTTACAGGGATATTTGAATTTGAAAACCGAAACAATTACTGTACAAGTTTTTATTTTAAAGCTTATGGAGATCGTTTAATACCCGAGATAGCTGCTGTGTTTGTGATATCACAACGGTCCCAACCTCTCGCCTTAGTGGATCCTATCCTTTTGAGAAGCTCATCCATCCAACCATCCATCCAAGTCAAAAAAAGCATGTTAAAAAAATAATCTTTAAGCATTTTGAATCATTTTTCGATTTACATGATGTTCCATACAAATAATTTCTGTCCCCGATTTGCGCAATTAAATCGAGGGATAGGTACACTTGTGCACGGGACATCATTTACGTTGACAAGTTCGTTTGTTTGTAGGATTGTTTTTTAAAACATAATTGAAAATAAGGCGTGACAAAGCTCTGCAGAAGGTTAAAAAAGGGGCTTATTTAGTCGCAGGCAAGTTTAATGGCTTGAATAAGTTGTGGTACACTCGAGCTTTTTTGAATAACAATTCTCATACGCATTTGATTATTTTTAAATCAGGGAAGTACGGGGTCTATTCAAATGCCAATATTTTGGTTCCCTATATATACAATCCAGACAGTGCGGACAGGTGAGTTATCCTGTTGAAGAATAATAGGAAATTTGTGAAAGTAGGGAAAGTCATTTTTAGTTTGTCAGTGGAGGATACAGCTTTTATCATCTTGTTTAAATGATATACTTCGTAAAAGCTATAATATTGTTACGTTTTAACCTTTTTAAAACGTTTGAGTTCGTTTTTATTGCGTTGAAACAAAAGAAAACACAATTTTTATTTTGGTTGTTTTACAATCTGTCTCTTTCTTTATTAATTCCACTGTACTCTAATACACCAAATTCGCTTTTAAAAACACTATTTATTTGTGCCTTAAACAGTCTTTACTTCTTCACAACTAAGTAACTCACCAGCCGCAATTCGCGCTTTTATAGTATTTCATTTCTTTTATTAGAATGGTCTAGTACGGACACGAATCTTCGATTTTTCGACGTTAATTCAAACTGGTCTAAAATAACAAAAAGTAACCGATCCACGCATTTGCAACACTTTTAATTAGTGCATATAATTTTGGAAGTCTTTAAGCCTTGACACAAGCCAATACATTTTTTTAACTAAAAAAAATCTCATAATAAGCTCTGACGTGGTGAATTTTATCTTTAGCATTTTCATTTTCGTAACAATATGAAATTACCCACCATAGCATAACAAAATCCGTGCGACCACGTTGGCGATCCATATAATGTGGTTTCTTTCGAAGATCAGAAAGGTTATAGCCATACGCATCAGGCCCTTCATAATTGAATTTTTTCTCATTTTAGAATACTGTACATATATGTAATGTCACTCAGTAATTTAGATTACGTGAATGCAGCAAAAGTAGGGAATTTTTCTTTGCGAGATGTACTCGTATAATAGGTAGTTAAGTCAGGTGCGGCTATCGTTTTTTTATGTTATTTTCGCTATTGAGTGCTGTGCATTACAAGATTCTATTTAAAAATGTCTATTGTCTGCATTACACAACTCACTATGTGTATAACCTTCATATTTTTTAATATGTGGACTCATTGTTCACGAATGATATTGTTACCTTTCGGCTTTTGTCAATATTTTTCAATATCATAACATCACCACGCCTCATTTTTAATTATTACTTATAAAAACTCTATTAAAAATTATGTTTAGCGAATTTATTAATCTTAACGGCGAAATACTAAATAATTACATTTTTTCGCCGTTGTTTATAAGCGGAAAAGCAAAATGCTAAAAAGTTATATAATGGCAAATATTTTTATAATATTTTTTTCTCCAAATGAGTTAATGAAACATTAAGCTTTACCGCTTTTATAATTTTTGAGATATAAGACGATTTTTTGTAACTTCAGACGGTGTGCTATTTAAGTGGTGAACAGTGTATTTCTTTCATACGAGTATGTTGGGAACAAATAAAAAAATTAAAATATGTATCTTTATGTTTTATATATATATTCGTACTTTTTAGGACATCAATTCACAGAACCCCTGGAGAGAAGTGAAATATGAAACCGCAAATGTGTAATACTTTTACATTTAAGCCTGTACCATCAGTATCTAAATTTTAAAAATTCAACACATTTTTGAAATGAACATTTAAAATCAAAACACATACTCACCCCCAAGCTCGTCGATTATATCAAATGTACATTTGTATATACACATGTATGTATGTACAGTAGAACCACAAATCACCAATTAAATATTTATACTTCAATCTACTCAGCGAAAAATTTGAAAAAAATCAAAAGATTTTTTTATGCTCATATAGGAATACTTACATACACAAGTATAAGTATGTATTATAGTAACACCATGTTACATACTTTTATACATATGTGCACACTTATTTATGGCTTCGTTATCTACAAGGAATACACTGCCTACGTTTTGGATTTCATTTCTAATAAGCAATAATTGATCTAATAATTCTTTAAAATAAAGCGTTCTTTCGAAGAATAATCGTTCTATCCACTTCAATTCTTTTAAACTTTTGAAAGCTTAACACTCTTCTTAAACTTTGTTTTCCGAGTATTAATATCTGACTTAAGCTAGCGAGTTTAAGTTTAGCTATAAACGTAAAATATACATGTAACAAATACATCGATTTTTGAGGAATCTTATTTATACATCAGATATTTATCTGTATGAATAAGAGGAAAACAAGCATTTGATCCAATAATAACTGTAAGTTTCAGTAAAAAAACAAAAAATAACTCAATTTTTGTAATCTCAACGCATTATTCAAAAAAAAGCAAAGTTTGAATTACTGAAATACAATAATCGGCCAATATGCGTTGAGTTTAAAAATTTGAGCTATTTTTTTGCCTTTGTACTGAAACTTACAGTTATTATTGGATCAAATGCTTGTTTACCTCTTATTCACAAAGATAAATACATAACTAAAGTATAACTAATACCCCAAAAAGCTATATATTACATTTTTTACGTTTAGAAAACTTGTCTACGAGAAAAAAAATTATCAAATTATGCGTCAAAGTTACTGTATGTGCATATGCATATACTATATAGCAAATACTGTATAGCAGATTGCAAGGAAATACAAAAAAACATTTATTAGGTAGGTGTTTTATAGCAAGTAGTTTGTTCAGTAATTTCGAGATATGAATTATTTGAATGCAATAATTAAAATAAAACAAGTGGAAATTATAATTCTCATAAAATTTGGGTACGGCATATCAAAAAAAGGCTGTATTCCGTAAAGATGCATATTAGAGCATTACCACGAGGTGGGAATGTTGTTCAATTAACGAAACACATTACCTTGTTTTTGTTTTTTTTTAAACTTCACGCACCAAATTCATATTATAAATCATTAGAAGAAATTTTCAACAAGTTCTTTAATTTTACATACTTTCAATGGTTATACATAACATAGTTAAGAAAAACAATAATTGTAGGCCAAAAATTTTAATTTTAAAACACCTGTAGATTTACAAAATGGATGTATGTATGTACATATAGTCATGTGTAATATAATTGGGACACTTATGTGAAAATAATTAAAAATCCAACTCTGTTTTTATATTGAAACATTTATCAAAAAGATCTTATAAATTGTCTGCTTGAATTTCGACGACAAACAAATTTTGTACCATTTCTCAGTTGTAGTACATTTTTCTCTTAAGCCTTTAAGGAAAACCGCAAGGTGTTGCTATTATTTTTCACATGACTACATGTATATCCTGCACAATTTTAATACACGTTCAGCACAAATATTGCTCCTTTGATGATTTTTGATTAATGCATTCATGACGTTTTCGAATGTTGTTAATGAGGTTTAAAAAATTTCATGAAAATAATCGGTGATCTGAGAACGATACATATGTATATCAAAACACAAATAAGCTCATTTCATACAAATGTAAATTCAAAACTTCATAGCTGTTGGTTCGTGAACTTTTTTGGCATATTTACAATGTATTTTCTTATAAATAGTTAGTTACACAGTTCATAGTTCACAGTTCTAATGTTTTAGATAAAATATGTATAAGTATTTAAATTTAACAGAATTTTTGCCTTTTTTTGTTTACGAGTAGCTGTTGTTAAAAGTATTTTTATTATTTCAGATTTATACTTACCATGTGTTACCAGGTTCGTCATATAAATTACAAACATAATCTTTCGACTTGTAAATCGGCTTGGAAATATATTTAATACTATTAAAAGCACTTTAATAACCGTCATTAGAAAAATCATTCTGGAAGAGTCTATAATATTTAAATATTTGTGATTTAGATTTAGTTTATCAAAATATTGTTGTTCTTTTTTATGCAGTTTTAAGTTTATTCACTTGGCTAGATTGTAAGGCATGTAGCTGCACTTGTAATATAAGTCGTTTCCAAATTTGTAATTTTCCAAAATGGTTCAATAATGAAACTGATAAGTTTGAATATGAATAATTGTTAGACGAACAACCAGTGCACTGAAGGTGTCTTTTTAACCATTTACCGATAAACGCGATATTTTATTAAAACTAAATAGATGAAAACGATTTAAAATATTTTGCTGATGTTGCGGATTTTAATAAGTTTTAGTGCTTTCGATAGAAATAGTTCTGATTATATACATACACTGATGTCCATAATTAAAGCAGCTGTTAGCCATAATTAGAGCAGCTTTAAAAGCTTTAAAGCAAAAGTTACACAGCGACATTTTGGCTAATTGCTCAATTCATATAAACTATTAGTTATGTATGCTCTTAGAGATGTAACGTTATATTATGTTCATTAAAATGTATGCAAATAAGTGCAAAATTCAATGCGCCAGTGACTAATAAGCAGTTAATCTAGTCAGAAGGTATCACAATTGTTATTTTTTTGTAATGATTTATAATTTAAATAATATCTGCGGAGTATGGGTCGCGGAAAACCTTGGTCACCTTATGAACAAGGACAAATTGTTGCACTTCATGAGCAGGGATAGAGTATGCGTGGAATGGCGAAAAAACCGGGACGATCTTTGTGTGTTGTGCAAAATTTTCTCAAAAACAGAGAACATTATGGAAAATTAAAAAGCACGGGTCGTCCAAAGGTAATGACTGCCCGTGAAACTCGGCTAATTTCATGAAAGGTCTAAAATTCCATGAAAAGTGCTGTAACAATAAAAGAGGAATTGAAATTACAAGCGTCAAAAAGCACAATTCTAAGAGCTATCAACGCCCAGCCAAACCTTATTCGAGCATAATTAAAAAAATTCCTAAGATTAAGCGTAAGGAGTTTGCGAAAAATAACATGGAAACTAATTGGCATCAGGTAAACATTTTTTTATAAAGGCTATAAGGTAATCCATACATTTTGTTATTTTACCTGGATGAACAAGATGGTTTCCAATGCTATTGGCGAGATTTAAGTTAGGACCCCTGGTTTTTTCCAAACGGAATTTCGGCGGTAGTAGTTTGATGGTTTGGGTTGTCTTTAGCTCACATGGTACCCTGAAACTTTACTTGCATTCCACTCGAATGAACAGTTTAGAGTACCAGGGCATTCTGTCTGAACGTTTGCTGCCTTATTTGTCCCAAAATGCTGACAAAACTTTCACTTTTCAGCAAGATAACGCAGCTATTCATGCTAGCAAGTCGACCAGACAATGGTTTGAGTAGCACAATATTAAACCACTTGATTGGTCGGCACGTTTCCCTACTTAAACCCCATGGAAAATTTGTGGGGATTGCTTGTGCGCAATGTTTATGCCGACAACAAATAGTACCGGACAAAAGATGAATTAAAAGTGGCAATTTGCAACAGCTCGAGCGAAATCCGCTCCAACGTTATGTATAATTTAGTAAGTGCGATGCCATCCCGTATTTTTAAGACAATAGAAGGAAAGGGGAACTGCATAAATTAAAAATAATTGATTAATGCTTAGTTTAAATAAAAGTTTGGATAAATGAATCACCGACCGACCTTATCATTCTGACGCATTGAATTTTGCACTTATTTATATAAATTTAAATAAACATAATATAATGGTACATCTCTAAAAACAAAACCGGCTTATTATTCACTTATTTGAAAGTAGAATTTTTTTTAATAAGGTGACCACACGTAACATTTTATAATTTGGATGAATTGAGCAAATATTAAGGTGACCTTATCATTTTAAAGCACACCTTATAATACCATAGAAACAACTTTTTATCATTTACTTTTCGAGGAGATGTTTTGTTATCAAAATAATGAAACAAGTTTAAAGTATGCCTGGTAAACACTTTTTCGTTTCACTTATGTTACCTGAAATGACAGAACGTCCAAGGGCTCTGGCTTCAGTTTCAGTAATTATTTTCGGGCTTCCATGTTTTTGTTTGAAAACTATTATCTGGATTAGAATTTTTGAAAATTTGCGATTTTCGAGTTGAATCGTTATTCTTAGACTTTTCTAGAACTGAGCTTTTTAAATCAATGGATAATGGCTTCATTTAACTTTTTATATTTTATTTTCACTTTAGTATGCACACAATCATTAAGTTTTTCAAACTAATAGTGTTAAATTCATAAACTTTTCTACTGAGCACCGTTAATTCGGTATTTTTTGGCTGGTGTAAAAGTGATCCAATGCAATTGAGTTAAAGAGGTCGGTATATTCTGAATAAGAGAACCGAATAAAGTAATGCTTATTAGTTTTGTAAGAGAAGACAAAATATTGAATCAAAACAATTAACAAAATTAAATATAAAAAATTTAAAAGTAGGGGAACATTTACTTACACAAATTTTACTTACATTGGCTTACTTTTGTACCATACTATATTTTATCAGTTTTGAATTATTTGAATAATAGAAAAATCTATAACTTATGGATCACTGAATATATGCAAGTAGCCAACATGGTATGCCGTTTTTATATGCCCATAGTAGGATGTATGAGTATGCGTACATACATGCATACATATGTATGTACATGAAATTGTGCATGTATTTAATTGTATTATTTGGCCGTTATTGCTGCTGCATCAATTTTCCAAATGATTTATGAATATGAATGCGACACTACTTCCTGCTGCACTTTGCTGACCTTTTTGTTATGCAGTTTTTATATATTTTATGTATATTTTTGTACGTGTACTGCAAAATAAATATTTCATTTAACACAATAAAATATGTATTGAAATTGCTATATATGTTTGTGCACATACACAGAATATGACATTTTTTTCTTCTTGTTTTAACGTGTGACACAATCGAAAAATGTATTTAAGTATGTATGGATTTTTAATGTACATGTTACTAGTGAATATCTGTGTAACACACAAAATGCTGTATGTATTGTATGTATATACTTGTCTGAATTGAACGTAACTGTAATTGTATGATTTCTCATTTATGACATTTCTTTTTTCACGAAAAGAGTACGCATGCATGCATACGTGCAACATACTCGAATCTGTGTTACTCGAATTTGTGTGTCATGTACATTTTATATTTTTGCAGATGCTTTTATGAAAAACTCAAAATAATTTTCACTCACACGTTGGAACTGTTTGAACTTACACACAGCATTCCAAAAATGTTGTAACATAGGCAAAACTTAAGGGATCTTAACAATAGATTTATGACAAATATTGTATTTCTATATTATGAGTATGGCTGAATTCCAAAACGTCAAAATACTTTGTAGCGATACGGCTTTACTTCTGTATCGATACAAAGTAAGCTACACTGTTTTTTGCTTTGCAAAAAAAAAACCTTATAAATTCTTGCATTTAGGAACTCTTTTTGCTGCAGTCAGCACCTTTCCCGTAAAATAAACCTTTTTCCTTTTAGTGGAGGCAAAATTATTCTCATTTTGTAAGCAATTGTTGTTTCTATTCGGAAGTCTATTATTATTTCGATTTAAACAAAATTTCAAATTGAAAACAAAAAGCATCTAAAGAACTGACACTATACAGTTTGCTTTTGTTTGCGCAGTTAAAACGATGAATTTGTAAATGTTAGCATGGTTGCATTTAGGAACACATGACATTGTTCGGCTGCTTTGCAAATTAGGTTTGGGGACTCAGCCTATATATATGTACATACATACATATGTATACATACATATACGTGTTTTTCCGTCACTCCTCTAGGGAGCATCATATTGGCTTTTCACAAAACAACCATTGCATTGTCTTAGTTTCATTAATCAATTAGATCTGTCAAGCCAAGTAGACTATGATTAATCCACTGTAGGCCCCTCCCATATGATTGTGTAGTGATGCATATCCTTGCTAATTGGTGGTGATCTTTACTTTAGCATTGTAAGTTTTCCCCTGTAGGTGGCGTTTTTTCCTGATCATTTGTCTGATGCTTATCATCATCGGTAAGCTGGAAGGTCGGGGGCTTCTCTTCTTTGTTTTTTATATGGAGTTATCTGGAAGGAAGTTGTGAAATTAAACTACACCACGTCATCTCCAAAAATATATGTATTATATGTATGTGTACATAGTTTTCTTTGTTTGTTTGAATTTTTTTGCTAAAATTCTTTTTTATCGCTTTTTTAATTTATATGTTGAAATATCAACTTGGAAGTCAAACAATCCTTTTCTTTTCTTATTTTTTTCTTTGTCTTTTTTAATTTTCCTATAAAACTCAACACAATAAACCTTTTAAAGATTTTTTATTTGATTCAGTTTTTCCAGCGGACAAACTGTATGAGTACTCTTTTATCGTTTTTTCCTTTTTTCTTACTATGACAGTTATGTATTTATTTTTCTTATATTCAGACAGACAGCTTTTTACATTTATAAATGGCTGTTTAACAGCTTTTCATACACAGAATAACTTTTAAGCAAAATTCCTTGCGTCAAATATGAACTATTTCACTTTGCGCTTCCTTGTCCTTGAATATAGTACCTGTGTACTCGTATGTATTGTACTTTTCAAAATTCTTTATATAGGCAAAATACTGAAATCAATTCGCTATATTTTTGATAAAACGTTCAATCCATTAATCATTTTCATATTATTATCGGTTTAAAACCAAAATTATCAATAATTAATATTATTTCTGCAATTTAGTTTTAACATTTTACGCACAATTTGTTTTGCTACGCGGTACTGAAAAATTATTTGCGAATAAACAGTTAGTTAGTCAATTTGAATTAGTAGATATCTCATATGAATAAAAATGTAAATTTGTTTAAAGTATGAATAAGAAAAGCAGGAACCCGTTCATTCATAATCGTACATTTTAAAAGTTGGCGAGAAGTTTTTTAAAGATGGGTGTTTTTAGATCAAAGTACAGCCTCAAGAGTGTTTATTAAAATCGAGGTCTTCATATTGTAATGAGATCAAACAACACTGCTTAAAATCCAAAATACACTTTTAAGTCGTTAAAGTATGGTGGCGGCAATATTGTTGTTTAGTGGTAATTGTTTACCATAGTGTTGGGCCACTGTATCGTCTACAGAAACTTATAAAAGCCACCGAAGTGGTATGCTATCTTCACTTAAAATGAATAAACCACTTCGACTGGTGTTCCATTGAAGTGTCATAAGAAAGGGTTCGAAGATAATAATATCACTGTATTAGACTGGCCCCCACAGGCTCGAATTTAATATTTTGTACAATGGTTGTTCTATTGGCATTTCTCACAATTGGCGAAAATCTTCACGAAACAGAATTATTTTTTCTCTATAATGACGGTTATTATCCACAATGTTCTTTAAAAAGCGATCGACATTTCTGAGCAGACATGGTTGTTTAATTTGTAATGTCAAGTGATGCCAAACTCGAACAGTTAAATAATTTTCAAGAAAACAAGCACATAATAACGCATAAACATCGTGCCTTTTATAATAGTAAACCACGTATTTATTCTTATATAAGCGTTTTTTCAGTGTTAGTTTTATCAACTGCATTAATACGCGGTTGTTTAATATATAGTGTAATGTGATGTTAAATTACTTTCACGGAATAAGTGTACAAATCTATATATAAGAGCACTAGAAAATCCGTTGTAATTGACGTTCTCTGAAATGTGCCAACCGATTTTATTTTTAAATAAAAGGTGAAGTCAATACCAAGGTTTTTATGTATACGAAGTTTTTGTGGGTCCATTGGTTCGTTATTGACGTTGGAGTGAACCCCTTTGTATTGCCAAAGTTTTACTAGAAAACGAAAGTTTATCCTAACATACTTCGGTGAGTACATCATCACTGTAAAAAATATTCATTTCAATAAAACTGTACTCAAACTTCGAATTAACTTTATACCTTTGGATCCAACTATGCCAATTTTTCAAGGCATAATATCAAAACTTTTTAAAAGTGGGTAATGTATTTGCCCAAACGTGTTTTTTCTCATGGACAGTTATACGAAGATTTTCACGGGTAACGGTATTTTACGTGCGTCTAACGTTATTTTTGTTTCTGTTAAAGATATGTATGGGCAAAAGTAAACAATAATCACGTCATAACCACAAAGATTGTTTTAAAGAAATAAAGGGTGGTTCAGCTAAAACGCACAAGTTAATTATAAATAAGACAAAAAGATTTCAGAGAATTATCTCAATATTTTTTATTATGATAGAAGGATCTATGCTAATTATATGTGAAACAAAATATCGGTCATATGCTCGCCACGGCTTCGGTGGCATACCCCTATCCGTCGGACCATACCGAGTTGGTAAAATTTGCGCACAATTCTCCCGATTGTGGACACATTTGGTCGATTATGCTGACCAAAAAAATCACGAAGTGATCGAAATCAATTTTGATTTGAACGACCATTTTTGTAAAAGGTTTCAACAATCTTAACGCTCTACTCAATTGTGTGCCTCGCCATGGTTGAATTTGTCAAACACTGAAACATAAAAATGTCAAATTAAGTTTGGCAAAAAAACTTAACGTTAAGGTGTGACTCACAATTAACATCGTGCAGCATGGTTGGACCACCACTTATAGAATTATTTTATAAGAAATATTAATTATTATCATTTACAAATTATTGGCTCTGCTACTCTTTTTTATAAATAAATATAATGAAGTCACCATTTAATATCCTCACTTTATTATGTTACAAAAACTACCAATATGAGTGCGAAATTTTCGACGGGTCATGTAGTACATATATAGTACTGGTAGAACAATGCAGCACAACCCACCCTACCGTCAATAATAAGTACTTTCGGCCACTCCTATACGCGGTCGAGAAGTCCCAAATTAAATTTCGAAGAACTTGCTCATACATGAGAGTTGTACTCCATCCTAGGTCGGATAAAGATCTCACAAATATTGAAGTGCTCAGATGGAACGGATCATTTCCCATATGGCACAGTGGCTCATTTCTTCAACAACCGTGCCAAAAATATAAAATTCGGTGACAAGATTTTGTAAAATAAATTAATAAATCGTATTAAAAACTTCTCGCTGATCGTGAATCAGAACCAATTTACTTAATCGGATAAATATTATGGGTGGCAGAGCTGCTTAAAGTCAGCAATTTTTTTTAGAAAAAACGGTGTTTATGAAAAAATCATCACACTTCAGATGTAAGTGTCGGGAATACTTATTTCCCTTCGATCATTACATTTTATGTTTTTTTTAAGTATGTTTACTTTTGATTAAAAGAAATCTAAGAAAATGTTCATTAGGTACCATACTTCTTCGGCAGTGACCATTTTTCAGAAGTCCTATATTTAGGTTATAATTGCAAATAAACTAGGGCATAACTAAAAATGTTCACAATTTTTTACGCCAATATTTTCTAAGCATATGTGTAAAACAGTACTCTAACTCATATAACTAAGCTTTTCCACGGCAAGTCATACGAGTAAGTTGAGAAAATAAATGGTCCTGATATTGAACGTTGAGGAACTCCCTTCCCAACTGATATTGGCGTGGATATGATGTTGTTAGTTTTGTAACAGCGATTGCTTGTGAAATATATCAATGCTATTACTTAATTTTACGCATTCATAAAAAAATCGATTGTAAAAATCGAATATACTTATTTATGTATATCTCTTAAAAATTTCAAAATTTATTAAGCCATTCATTTAATAGCCTGTTTAGATGACTGTGTGCTGATTAAACAGATGTCTTCACTGTCAAAATTCAAATGAATTGCTGAAAACTTGTCTGTAATTTTCTTAACAAGTTGACTACAACTAAAGGATATCAATTGGCCGAAGTTGATTAATTTTTCAAGATATCAACATATGTGTGTAATAAAGCTTTTAAAATAACTATTTACTAAGATAGATCACAGGAAACTTTAAAAGAATTTATATTTTCAAAAATTTCAATAATTCTAAATGTAAAATAATTTTATTGGATTTTTCGAAAATTTACTCAGTTTTTAATGAAGAATGGTCAACAACATTTTTTGGGGCTATTTTTAAATGAATTTTCCAAAAAAGGCCTTTAAAATTTATAATCTTCAAATAAAAAATCCGTTTTAAAACTGATCTGTTTATGTATTTCTTTGTATAGCTCCTGCGAGTATCTACCTGTAGAAAACAGACCTTAAAACTTTATCTTATACCTAAAAATGAATGTGTTTGTATGTATGTTTATTTGTTTATGCCTTATCTCACTGTATGTCCGGAAGAAACTACAGGCTATATAAATTTCAAAAATACCAATTGGACCGTGCCACGCCCACACAAAGTGTATATTTATTTGTCTATATCTTCAAAATGGTAACATGAAGATTCTCTAAATCATCAGGCAAAAATGGGCGGAAATAGACAGGAGGGCGTAGTATCAGAATGGTTCAAGGAAAATATTATTAGTTTGGTCTGAATGCAAATCATCAGGTATAAATTGGACGAAATTGAATAAGTAAATATTAATTTTTGTATATCTTGAGAACGGCAATATTATAAGTTTCTTTATTTGGTAACAACGTGAGCTATACACATTATCAGTCAGTAACTGGTCGAGATTGGATAAGTAGGCGTGGTACCTTCTATTCATACTAAATATTGAATTTTTTATACGTGGAGAACGACAACAATTAAAGCTTCATCTATACAATTTAGCCAAAAAGCGGGAATTACAGAAATCACACTGGACAAAAGCTATATATATGCATATACATATCTTATGTATAAAAAAGTATGTGTGTTTGTGTGAAGACTGAATACAAATAATCGACAGATTCTACAGTGTCTTTCTGGAAGGAGATATAGACTATGTCAAATGTTTAGACTTCGACCGGAAGGGGACAAAATGTTGTCTAGGCCTTTGCTGTGCTGCCGCCAAAATATTCATCTTCATATAACCAAACGTGTGTATTCTAATTCCGCCATCATGCTGCCCACCTTCGAAAAACGTGACCATTCCACCAGCCGTCACATTGAATTCTTGTGCCCAGAACATCAAGAGTATCTGACTCCTCAATACCTACGTTACCCAAAGTCACATATAAAACCCCACCAAGTCTGTGTGTCAGAAACCAACATTATGTCTTGCGCGTATTAAAATCGAGCTCCTCCGCATATAGATAGGATTGGAAGTAATAAAATGAAAGTCATTAAGAAATATAAGAAATGGAGTAGAAGAAAGAACTAACCTTTCGGTATCACTGAGTTTATTCTGAACTTATTGGATGATCACCACTCTTATAGAGCGTTATCGAAGAAAGCCTAACATAAATCGAGATAAGTGGCAATCGACACCAAGCAATAACTTTCGATACAAGCGCCTCTGTCAAATGCCTTGGAAATATCCAGAGTCAATATTTCGTTTTCGCCGAAACCATGGATGGATTTGTTCCATCTCTGAGAAAACACCGTTACCAATAGAACGGCACTGGCGGAAACCTTACTAATGTTAGCTTAGCAAATGCTTAGACTCAACATACTTTACATAAGCTGCGTTTGTACGGTAGTTTTCATGATTGGTAGCCTCACCGTTTTAGTCATCGGCGTTACATTATATCAGAATGGAAAAATAGCAATGCGATATGATGCACTAAAAAGGTTGGCTAATGGACGCGCTCGCGTTTAACAGCAATGCCTTAAAACCAGTGCTGGTGTGCCATCCGGCCTAGACGACTTGTTGTAAGAACTCTTTTTACGCCACGGGCTCGAAAATATATACTAGACATAGTGATTGAAACACTTTCGAGTGTGGGCCGTAATTGAATGCTCTCCAGCAAGCGATATCATTTATAAGCGAGAATTCTTTATAAGCCCTGTAAATGAACTAGCCCTGTTCCTCAGCCTTTAAATGAATAATCAAAAGCTCTTACTTCCTCGAGAAAAAAAGAACTTTAGTACAAAGACGTTATTCGTATAGAGCGATTTCAACAAATAGTACTACGGTACACGAAGATCACGCTTGTTTGCGTACCGAATCAGTTAGATCACATTTGTTATTACGCCAATTTGTACGTCTGATTAAATAAAAATTTATTTATTTATTTATTAGATAAATTTAGCACAACAAAATAGGTATCTTACAAATTAGAGTGCTAATAAGAACGTACATTATAACATATTGAAATTTCTTTAACAAATATATATATGTACTCGTATGTATGTACGAACAAATTATTAAAAAACGAAAAACATAAAAATATAAAAAAATTTTTTAATACAAGATTAAGGAGATAAAAACAATCACAATATAAACAAATTAAATGTAAGAGAAAGAAATTAAAATTGTTTAGAAAACAGTGAGTTAGAAAGAGGTTAACTATTTCAAAAACATCTAAAAAAAGCTACAGAAAATAGTGGTGTAGATAAAAAAGACGCTGTGAGGAAACTTTCCCGTGTTTTCGTTGAATTAATTTTCTTCCTTGAGTAGATCTTCAAAAAAAAATAATAATAATAATAATACGGTGCTGAGTGGTTAATATTTTATGAAGAACAATAATGCTCCTAAATTTGTACATATTTCAGAAGTTCATTTCGTAAATGCGATAGGAAAAAGAAGAAATTGACGCTCGAGGACCTACATATGTTATAAACGTATCTTGCTATGTTCTTGCAAGCAACTTTAAGTTTGATAAAGCCATTGCCCATACAGAATGACCGGTAAAAGATATGTTTTGGCAAGCAGCATCCATATTTCGATAGGCGTTGAATACTTTACATTCCATACATTTCTAAGCTTGCCATATATGCGACCAACTACAGTCGATATATGGTTAGACCACGTCGATATATGGTTAAACACGACACCTTAGTTCTTGCAAGTACGTGAAAAATCAATAATATCATTGCCTATTCTTATTTCAATGTTGTTATTTGAAATGTTATTGTGATTGTTGAAACAAATACATTTCGATTAGGATAGATTGATGCAAAGACCATTGCTCGCAACCCATTCATTAACCATCTCTAAATCGCTGTTTATAGTGTCCACGCATGACTAAATATTGTCTGCCAAATAGCTATTGTAAATCTGAGCATCGTCAACATACCTTTGTACTTTACAGTGCATTATCATCGGGTAAATCATAAATGTATAGTCAAAATAGTAAAGGTCCATGTTTTGAACCCAGCGAAACACCCCTGGTTACATGTAGGGATTGAGAATATTTGCCATTTAATTTAACTGCCTGAAGTCGTCCGATTAGATAACTGTGTAAAAGTTTGTAGGTTGTTGGTGGAAAATAAAAAAGTTTCTCTAACTACTTTAAAAGAATTGCTTGATTTAATCGAAAGCTTTTTAAAGGGGAGAGAAATATACATCTCGTCTTATAATACTCACAACCATTTTAGCCGTGGCATCGTTGTTAGAGTCGAGGAAACAAGATTTCCAACTAAAATGCTTATAGAAATCGTTGTGCTCAACCTAACGAGCTCTACCGTAATTAAAACAAATATGTTTTTTAGCTGTTGGTAAACCAGAATGGAGAACGGAATGATCCGAATTGCAGAGTGGTGCAAGAGCCTAAACTGCATACTTTTCAGGGTGTAAAGTGAGGAAAAGGTCGATTGAGTTATTTTGGTCTAATCTAATTTAACCACTTAATAATTGCGCGAGGTGGTTGTGCGCGGCATGTAACATAACATATATATTATCCCTCCAGCTTTGATTCACATACTTTTATTCGAATCTCAAGATACATATGTATGTATGTCCATGATTGAAATACAAAAATATTTTTTTTATCCGAATTTTGCAGTGTTTGACGTAATTCTCAACGCAAGTTATATATGATAAATCTTCCAACGGTCTTGATGTTTATACTACACGAGAGTAACCATCCCCGCGTTGCTGAAAGTCTTAGTGTTGTATACCTACAAAATGCATTTCATATAAGACGAATTTAAAGGAATGCACGTTGTATATGGGAAAACCACCATCACAAAAGGATAACTCTGTATATATAAGTATGTAGATCTGGCGTATTTTGTGCAATATCCGCTTTTTGGCTGATGTGGATAGATAACGATGCTTTAACTGTTACCTTTCTTCATAGATGCAAAATTGCATATTTAAAATGAATGGGAGTTCCACGGCAATCTCACTCAAGATATACAAATATCAATATTTACTTTGTATGGCAGGTACTATGCCTACTAATCCGATTCCGCTCACTTGACTGATAATTTGTATTAACTACGAAGTTACTTAGACCAAATTTAGAACTTCCACTTTAACCATTCTCAAGCCATACAAAAATTAATATTTACTTTGCGTGGAAGTTACCATATCCATTTATCCGTTCATATTTGCTTCAGAACTTAGAATATGTGCACTGAATCGACGTACCAAATTTTATTCAAATACCTTTAACAGGAGAAAAGATAAAGGAATAACCACCTACAGCGCTACCTTTTGAGAATATTTTTTCCTAAACCTTCGCGCAGCAATTACGCACAAAATCGCAGACAAAAGCATCCGAAAAAATCACAATTAATTTTTTATATATACAGATATACATATTCTACAGATGAGTTAAGTGCTATTTATTTGATGTCTTTTATTCTAGTGACAGTATAGATTTTATATGTAAATCAAAGATTAATAGCTTCAATAACCGGATCATAGAGTAGAACTTTAGTAATAACTCAAGACCATTTTCTTATTATTTGGGTAAAAAGTTACACATATTCCAGGAGAATTAAACTTAAACCATCGGAGTATCGGAGTCAACGAAAACTTTAATAGCTTTAAAGTACATTGTGTTTGTGTATTTTCGAACAATTGTTGCTTGAAATACACGGTGCGGCAAAAAAGAACGATGTTGAAATACCTGAGAAATTGTACTACTTTTCTATAGGCGCTATATAGTAGAATAAGAATCTGATTTTTGACTTGTTGAAATATCACCAAAATCACAAGTTACGAGTAAAAAACGGTTTTTTGGACCCTCATACGCTTATAAGCTATTAAAACTTAAACTTAACATACACATACACTACAACCCGATTTTAAGTCTCTTTTCGGATTTGGAAAGAAAAGAAATATGATATATATGACGTTTAAGTAGCCTTGCAGATTCCGGGTGTATGATATTTCTCAAGGAAACACATTTTTCACCCAATTTTTTTCACATTTTTCAAGTTTAGATGCGTTTAGGCATATTATTTTATATAGAAACCGTACTATTTATGAATTAATTAAGGAATAGTATTAAGTTATAAGATGAGGCTTAAAGCTTAGAAAATTTTTTAGTATATTGAAATGAAATTTGCAATCACCTCAATTGCACCCCATCAACTATTTAAGAGCTGGTGTTAGTAAAGATGTTAAAAATGCATTGCTAATATTTTAGGGAGATGAGGTCAAAAAAAGCTTCGTTTAAAAGAAATGCTTTTCGTTTATCCAAACCCCGTTTAAAAAAAAATTTCGCTTAAGGGGAAAACCAATGCCGTTTTTTTTAATTTTCTTATAACCAAATTCGACTGTAATTAAGCTCTGCGAATTATTGCTGTGTCATATACAGAATTCTTCATACAACACTATCTCACTTCATGTTTTAAAAGTTTTGAGTTTCAGCTTACGATAGGTATCCATTCTTTTTACCTGTTACAAACTTTATCTTCCAATAATTTGACAAAAAAGAAAAAATCTCCTACAAAATTGTTGCATCGTTCTCTGCAGTTTTCAATTAAAAAACCAACCAACTTCCAACCAACGATGTTTCTTTAACACTTAGCTGTTTTTCTTTGGAATATGGGATGGGTAGATTCTAGTGTGTGTATTAAGTACATTAACATCTGTTACATTTTGCGAAATGAAATGAAGGTATGCGAGTGGAAATATTTACATGGGGAAGATAACAAAGGCGGCATGAAAGAAAAGCAATTTTTTTAACAATCATAGTGTGAGAATATAATATTCAAATTCGGTTCTGAGCACTACAGCTGTTGCTGGTAACTCAAATAGGAATCAAATAGTATATGTACATATCGCACTTGTACCGCTGAAGTGTCAATTCAAAATTCTGAGTAGAGGCAAACAACTGCTATAATTTATGTTTTTTTTTGTTTTTTTTTAAACAGAATTTTTGTTGTTTTTTTTTTTGAAAAATTAATGTACGTGTACATATGTATGTATGTATGTTATTAATTTTAAAATAGTAAATTATAATTAATTACAATAAATGTTAGATGATAGAATGCGGCTGATTGCGTCGGCTGGGAGTACAAAAGTATATATTAATACTTACTAAGCTGCATAGCATATTATAAAATAAAATAAAACAAAAAATCG
This sequence comes from Wohlfahrtia magnifica, assembly GCA_023159175.1. Lineage (NCBI taxonomy): Eukaryota > Metazoa > Arthropoda > Insecta > Diptera > Sarcophagidae > Wohlfahrtia > Wohlfahrtia magnifica. The sequence goes on along the minus strand of JAKWBJ010000213.1, from coordinate 181,045 downwards.
AAAAATATATTCAATTAGCAGTCCATCGGTTATGAAAAACATCAGCAAAGAAGTTAAGTTGTTTACGTGTGATTTAGCCATAAACAAAAATTATTTTGAATGAACAAAATTATTTCTTAATTTTATTTGTATACTTTAAGAGCTGAAGTTTTATTAAAAATCCAGCATTTAATTCACATTCAAAAAGTATACCAACTCATATGACGTCTTTCAGCGCAACTGAACCTTCATTAGCTAGATTTCTCTGTATTTCAAACATCTTCAAATTCGGTTCGGTCGTTTACGCTTGATTTGCAGTCGCATTTAATAAAAGAAAAAATACAAAAGCGCTGTTAAGGTTTCTCGAGTTCTTTTTGTAAAATGATCACATTTGCTTATCTCAATATTCGAAAAGCAAACGCAAAGCTCGTTAAGATAAATTGGATATCGCAAAAAGGTGAACACCCTTGATAAGCTTTATGTGACATTATTGGCAATTTAATTTTAATTCAAATTTAGCTCTGTCTGATTATGTGCTAAGTTTATTGGATCAAATGCTGGTTTTCCTATGATTTATAAAGATAAATATCTGAAGTATACATAAAGCCCCGAATAATATTTTAAAGAGTTATTTAAAGGAGTTATTTATGAGAAAAATAACGTGTCAGATTATGCGTTGGATTCGCTGTACATACAAACATATGTATGTCTGTACATGTATACATACATACGTTTGTGCGTTTCGAACGCTTATTTTAGAACGATTCTTAATGTTATTTTTTTAGTTAATATTGTAGTAAAATACAACAACAGCAGCAACTAGCATTGCCAGACCTACTGTGGATGTACTGATTTTTGTTTAATGTACCGATTTATGCATAACTTCTAAATCAGATCTCAAACTACGGGCCTGTTCGTAAATGCATCACTGTATTTAGCGCTTTATAGCATATTTCCAAACACAAAATGGACAAAAATCAGTTTTAACATTTTTAAAATTAAGAAGAACTTCTTCGACTTTTAGATTTCTAAATGAGTCGAAGATAAATTTCGAGGCCTTTAAAAATCTGTGTATTCGGCATATGCAACTTTTAAAGAAACTTCAGTGCCTTAATCAGGTTTCGCATTTACGTTTCTGTAAACTGTCTATCGAGCTCTTGAAACTAATATTTACTCATTTTAAAAATGCATCAGTAAGAAGAACCAAGTATTCTAGAATTACCATAAATGTATTAGCTAAGTATTCTGTGAAAATTTAATTAAATTTGAAAATTGATCAGGTTTTTGTGCAGAATTTGCTAACGTCAAATGCAAAAAAATGTTTTGCGGGTCTAAAATAAATGAATGGGATCAGCGCGTTGACTTAGCATAACCTTATGAAAATTGTACAGGAATTTTTCGAATAAAAAACCTGGGAAGTTTATTTAGATCTTGTGCATAATTTAAGTTCTGTATAAAAAATTAGAAGATAATGGTAACTGTTCTAACTTGAACAACGTGTGAAAATGGAGAATAATAAATATCAAAGTCTGAGTGTTTTCAGTTTATGTTTTGATAGCTAAATATTTTGAAGTGAAAAAAAGAGATAAATTAACAATTGATATAAAATCTTGAAAATTAATTGATAGTAAAGCCAAATTTTGGTTAGAGAGAGAGAGAGAGAGAGAGTTTTAGTGGCGATGGTTCCTCGGGTTTACTTTTTGACATTCATTATCAATGTACTCTGGAAAGTCATCATGGGATTGATGCTTGAACAACACTACAAAATTATCAGATTTACTTTGAAAATCAATCATCAACTTGAGCAACTTATAGAGAACAAAATTATGTTCAACGCTGCGGCTCATTCTCGACTATTTCCTGTTGTGCCATGTAAAGTATAAGGCAGACGTTATACTGATAAACGAGGAACAATTGACGCCTTTAAGACTAACATTGTTCGTTTTATTCGTGGCTTACGACCAGCAATGCTCAAAAAAGTGGCCAAAATTGGACGTCCAGAATACATTTCGCGTTGGCTTAATGTGTGAAACATTCTTGAAATGTTGATGCCATATATTGGCTTTTCGAACAAAAAATTTAATTTTTTGTTTGTTATTTTCTACAATCTAAAGTTGTTTCGGGTTAATAAAAAATCGTTATACTAATAATGAATTTTGCAACTTTTGAAAGTCAAAGTGCAAAAAACGCTATATATCTTTGACTTATTTAATTAACACTCAGCTTCAAAATGTATTGCTTAAACTGCTTTAAATATGTGTAATAAGTTTTATTCATTGTTATGTATTGAATTTTGTTTTTAATAAAATTTGTCTGATTTATTTTATAAAATGTACTAATTGGCAACCCTAGCAGCAACGTCAATAAAATTTTAATACATGTTCGTTACTGTCAAAAATAGCCAGAATAGAAACAGAAATAAGAATAGCGAGACAGATACCTTTCTCCATCTCTTTTACCTTTCCATCTCTTTATTCAGAAATTTGAATTTACTTGTTTCGTTAATGTGATTGTGAATTACTGTCAGTTATAAATGATTAAATATGATAATAAATATGTACATGCATATATGTATGTGTGTACATATAGTGGCTGTTATTTTAGTTACAGAAAAATTAAGTGATGCTTTAGAAGTGATATTCAGCCTAACATTGGCAAAACGTAATCCGTCACTTTAACTGGTAGTGGAATGTGTAAGTGTGTTTTGATGAAACTTATTGTGTAAAATAAGAAATCAAAGGTTACGCGCGCGCTCCTTTATTAAAAACCGACCACGACCTTAAGCACTACTAAGTATACGATATGATTCGTTAAATTTATTTGATTAAGCTCCATTATGTACCCTTTAAAGGTATATTGTTTAATATTTCGATGCATACACATTTAAACGTTTTAACATATATTTTAGTTACACTTTTTTAATTGTTAACTTTTACAGAAATTTTGTTTTCGACTTGAATTCGTCTATATGATATATGATTTCTTTGTAATTGGCTTTACATTATATTTTCCGTTCATTTATTTCGAACACTTATACATACACATACATTTGTATGTACATTATTTTATATTATTAAACAAAAAAAACTTGTTGTTTTTAATATTTTTTTAAGAGATCTATTATTTGAGAATATGAAGCAAAACACAATAATAAAATAAAAAGCTATTCGTGCTAGCAACACTTCTTTGGCCGGCGAAAACTCAAAATGTACTAAAAGCCCTTATACTCCTTTCAGTATTTGCCTTATAAGCTATAAAAATATCTTATTCATATTCGTTTTTCTTCGTGCCTCTGTTAAGTGACTCGTTTTGGCTGAGAGTTTCGTTAAATATTTCGTCAAAGGAACAACTGCGCATTTCCTAGTTTACTGTTCCACTTAAAACGGCGAATAAAAAGTTATGTCCTCTCTTTGGGTATAACATTATAAATAAGGATAAGAGAAAAAATTCTAAAAATTAATAATTTACATGTGACAAAGAAGTGACCTACCTCAAGGATAAGAAAACAATTTTATCCATTAAAGTTTGTTGCATATAAACAACCAAATACATTTATGATAAGTCCATTAACAGCTTTTGATCACAAAATTAATATAATATTGCGATTAATATAAAAACAACAAAATTTTAAATAACTTACTCTCATATTGTATTCGTATCCGTATGCATATATGTACATATCTCCATTATATATGTATGTATGTATGTATTTATATAAAAATAAGTTGTCCTATGTTCGTCATTTTATAGCTCGAGAACTACGAAACCGGTTTATAAACCAATACATGCATTGGAAAAGAGTACCTTCACTGATAGCTTTCATTTAAAAAATTTTGATTTATATGTCTATATCTTAAAAACGGCAATAGTAAAGAGCCCATAAATTTGACCCAAATAACTTAGTTGTCAATACAAGTCATCAGTCAAAAAGTGGGCCGAATTGTACAAGTAGGAGTGGCACCTCACATACAAAGTAAATACTGATTTTTATATATCTAGAGAAGTGTGCCACTGTGGTATGCCGCCTTCCAACCACAAGGTCCTCGGTTCAATACCACAACAGACTATCTGAAAAAAGAAAAAGTTTTTCAACAGCGGTAACACCTCATAACATTAGCTAGTAACTGGTTATGAGTATTACTACTATTGAAAACTTCTTTAATGCATTTGGCGTTCAGAACCGGCTATAAACTATAGGTCCTTTTCAGTGAGTCTAAAAATAGAATCGGGTGCAGCTCATTGACTGAGAGAAGTCCCCATGTTCCTTGATGGAATATTATGGGAATTAATAATAATAAATATATCTAGAGAACGGTTAGAATTGCAGTTTTTGAGCTTTGGCTATATGACTTGGTAGCAGCGTTGCCACACAAGAAATTGACTTTCTACCAAAAATTTTCCAATATTCTACCAAAAGCGTTCACAGCCTACCAAAAGTGTAAAAATACATTTTTTAATAAAATCGAATCTTTTATTTAGTTATACATATACAGTAATAATAACAAATTCTAGTTTTTAATAATAAACATAAAAATATACATAAAGTAACAAACATAAAAAATAAAATTTCGTTTAAAATAACAGAAGTATGTTTGTATGTATATTAGGGTAAAATGGATGGAAAAAAACTGAAAAGTCGTATTGCCAAAATAAAATCTATGCGAAATTCTAAGAAACTTTTCAGAAGAAACCATGGGCCTGCGCCAATCGACCTAATGTATTCTGCTCCTATTATTCTGTACAGCTGTATTAAAAAACACTATCACATCATTCAAAAATACAAAATGATGATAAAATATTGTGTTTTTCTTTTGAATTTAATATATTATGTCATGAATGTAAACAAAACAAAATATTCGCAAGTTGCTGAATACAACATCAAGAATACAATGTAAGTAAGACAGCTAGAAATGTACTCGTATTTAAAACAAATCAGAAATGCTCTTAGCGAAAGGACGTTAAGTCAGATTAAAAAATTTATTTTTACTCTCCATTTACGGTAATCTGGTGCGACTTTCTATAGTCACTGCCATAGCATTATCTCTTCTTTGCTATAATTCGTTCTGAAATTATGGTAAAAAGTTGCACACATCATTCAATAACAGTGGTCATTATTATTATTGAAAGTTGTTAATTTAATTCAAAATTATATTTTGTTATATTATATACTGTGTTTTTAAGGCGAACAATTTTACCATGACTAAAAGAAATTTCTGCAGGAGGAAAAACTATCAAAAATGTAAAAAAAATTGCAACAAGCCAAGCAAACTACCAAACCGTTTTTAAAAAACGAAAAACTCCCAAGTTTGGTCCGATTGTACCAAAGCGGCAATGCGGCTTGGTAATCAATACAAATCATTATTTTCTTATGAGGAATATATTTTATAGGTATACAAAACAAAGACTCCCAACAACGCGGGAGTGGTTATTCTAGTTGTAGGTAGGGTTAGTCTAGTAAATGATAAATGAGACATTTTTATTCTCCGAAAAATATATATGTGTTTACTATATACACATACATATATTTATGTCATATTTTGTTTATATGAATTAACTAACTTTAGTATTTATTTACTAATTCAATATAGAATTCATGGGAAACGTGATTATATTGCAAACTCGAATATACCCGTACATACATATTTTGTGATGGCATAACTGAACTGCTGAAAACAACTATAAGAAAGTGATGGCGTTATGAGCAAATATATATATATATATATATATATATATATATATATATATATATATATATATATGGTACATTAGATACATACACACATACATACAAATACACGTATATTATTTGTTGTTAAATCTTCTTTAAAAAAAACTGAATTTATTTTTTGATGAACATAATGGAATCATCTATATATGTATCTATTTACATATCTACATATTATAAATGTATATCTATATATAGTATATATACTCCTGTGTATGTATATATGTATATGTATTTATATAAATATATGTATTTACGCTTAACAGTTTGTTGCATACAAATATCTTATCACTACACAATAATCGATGTAATAGTCAGTCAATTGTACAAACAGTCACTTAAAAAACCGTCTCAATGCTTGGCCAGTCTTAACAAATATAAGTACAGCACGAAGCTAAAGACCCAATCATTATGATTAGTGATCTAATTGCTAATTGGACTTTTATTTACAACTACAAGTAAATATCATTGTTGAAATATGTATGTAACTTTGTTAAGGCTTATTATTTTGTATAGCCTCTTTTGGCAGTAATAACTGACTCTATACGGCGCGGTATACTGTCCATTAAATGTTTGCAAATGTTCGGGCCAATGCAATTTAATGCTGGTCGCACATGTGTCCACAATTCTTCAAATTTCTAGTCTTACCCCAGAGGTGTTCGATGGGGTTAAGACCAGATAACTTGGGCGATCAATCAAAAACTTTGTGGTGGTGGTCATTAAACAATTTTTTTTTTTGTAAATTTGGCGGTAAGCTTAGGGTCATTACCATGTTAAATAATGATATCCACCGTTAGTTGGTGCTTAAAATGCTTACACAGGGTTGAGCAGTCTATTCTGTGGCCTTTGTTTCAGCTCCCTTAGTTGTCATAGAAAGCCACCACCAACCATCACCCACAACCACCGCTATACTTTGAAGTGGGTCTGACATCTTTTGCTTGCAAAGTTTATCCACGCTTTCTTCAACATTATTACCTGACATCCTACCTAAAATGATTAATTTTGGTCTCATCTGATCCAATAACCTTCTCCCTTCTCTGCCGTTCACGAATCATAGCATTGGCATTTTTACTTTGACTCGTCCTCCTAAACCAACTGCTCGCAATGTATCACCTACTGTTTCAATAAAAACACTAATATTTTCACTTTCCGCGAGCTGCTTCTAAATTTTAACTTCTTTGTTGTTTTCAACTTTTTGCTACCGAAGATCTCTTTAAATGTGTCGTTCTGTGATCTCCGATATTCCTTTTCTGCCTCCTCGGGATGGAAATGGTAAATTTGGCAAGGACTTTTGTACTCTACCCACGCTGGATTTAGAAATATTTAGAATCAACTAAATCTCAGTACAACTTTTACCTTGACGCTTGGAAATTTGGAAGAATTGAGGACGCATGTGTGAACAGCGTGGAATTGTATTGACTCAAACGATTACAAAAATTTTGCGGACAGTATTGCGTGCCGAATAGAAGCAGCTTTTACTTACAAAAGAGGCTATACAAAATACTAAGCCTTCACAAAGTTCGAATTTGTTAAATAGATTAAAGTCAAAATACCGTCTCACTGAGCTCTTACATACGTTTTGGTTATTTTTCGATAACCGTACGTATTCCAACAAAGATACTTATTGTAGTTGTAAATAAAAGCCAAATAAGCAAGTAGATCAATAACCATAACGATTTGGTTTTTAGCTTAGTTGTTGTACTTATATTTGTTAACACCAGCTAAACAATGAGACGGTTTTTTGAGTGACTGGTATGTACATACATATTTACGTACATAAGTAGAAAAATCATTTCTCAAACAATACAATATATGGTACATACATACACACATACATACATAGAACAACTTTTTACATAATAATTATTTATATGAAACGTTTCTTTTTTAATCCCATCAGTAAAACAAGAGAATTTTTTTTGGTACACCTTTACGACAAATGACAAACTACCTCAGCAATTTTCCTTATGTTTTGTTCCATATAATACGACAGAATGAAAACATGTGCTGCAAATGACCAAATATCTACACGAAAATTATAAAAAGAAAAAAAAAATATAATTTGCAAAAATGCAAATACAACACCATATTGTAACATATAAACCACAATCACTAGATAAATCATTTGATATTGTTCAGCATACATACATATGTATGTACGTACGTAAAAACATACTTACATACATATACACTGACAGACATTCGTTTAAATCCATACTAATATGTGTACATTCTACCTTAAATCCGGCGTTTTTCGCCACCGTTTCGTAAAAAAGTAAATTTTAATGCTGACTTATCTAATGTCTTCTGCTGTTTTACTGATATGGATAGATAACGAAGCTGTTACTATTACCGTTCAGCAGATATGTAAAAATTCATATTTACTACATATAGGAGGTGTTACCCCCACTTATCCAATTTCGACCACTTTTTGACTAATGATTTGTGTTATCATTTTGAAGATATCGACAAATAAATATTTGTTCTGACAAGCCTGTGCGCCACGAAACAAAGTAAACATTTATTTGTTTATATCTTCAAATTAGTAACAGTAGGAGCCTCTAAAGTCGGGGCAATTTGTGGCAATTCATCAGTCAAAAAGTGAGCGGTATTGGACGAATTAGCATAGTAACTTCCGTACAAACTAAATATTTATTTTTGTATACCTCGAAAACGGTAATAGTAGAAACTTCTAAATTTAGTTCAAACAACTTCTTAGACAATCCACATCATCAATCAAGAACTGGGAAAGATTGAATAAGTGGGCGTAGTACGTTCTACTTATGTTAAAGAAGAAGTTTCGTATATGTAGAAAGCGGTTACAGTTAAAGCTCTGTTATCTATTCGCAGCAGCCAAAAACCAGCAGAAATTGGATAAACGTATATTGCACAAAAAGGTAAAAGCTGTCTATATAATACATACATATGTACGGTATATAAAAATTAATGTGTGTTTATTATAAGACTGTATATAGCTAAACAGCAGATTCAACAGTGCCTTTCTGGAGTGAACCATAAGCTGTCTTAAATGTTTGGATTTGAACCTGAAGGGAATAAAATGGGAAAAAATTGTAATTAACAAAGTCTGAGTTTAATTGAGGATAAGTGTTTATTTTATACATAAGTTATTACAATTTTTGTTTGCTGTTTTTTCTTCATAACTTGGTTATCGTGTTAAAAATAATTTTAATTTTGCAAAATAACAAAGTTTTTATATTAATTAGTTTTTGTTTTAACACTGTTATGTTCTCTTTTTCACTGTTTTATTTTTTTATTGTTTATTCCAATTAATTTTTGTTTTTATCAATTTTGCTTTACTTTCTTTGTGCAGCTTTACCTTCTTTATACTGTGCACTGCGTTACCATCTATTGTATATATTTATTAATACAGCTGGTTGCTGGTAACACATTATCTTATTTTGATATTTAAATTTATGCTTATTTTTATTAACTTTTTTGTTTGTTTTTCTTTTATATTTGTATTTATTGTTATATATATTCTATTTCTATTATTCATTATTTTATCATTTTATTATGGGTTGTTCTCCTCCTAAGTTTTCTTGTTGGCTTTGTGACAGGTTTTTACACATTAAGTGTGTCGGGTTGCTTCCTCGGACTTCGGACCAATTGGTCAATGGCTCTTTTGGTCTTCGTTGGTTTTGCTGTGATTGTAGGGTATTTGATATCAAATTCTATAAAGGGACTCAATGTGAGTTTAGAGAGATGCATACGGAGTTTTAATCTCTTTTCGCTAAATAAAAACATTTTGAGAATTTATTTACGAAGTTTGGTCATTTAGATAAGTTGTTAGAATCACAGAGTGTGTCGTATAAGGATTCTAATAGGAGTTGTGAGGCTGTAGTAAAGGGTTCTGGAGTGGATTATGATGATCTCTTCATCCGTCGATCGATGTTCCCCCTGGCATTGCTTCTGATTCGACTACTGTTAATTCCGCTAATGTTTCCATGCCGAAGTCTACAAATTTGATTTGGGTCCGAGATCTCAAATATCTCCTTTGTCTGTTGGCAATATTGATAACCCTTTATTCATATCTTTTTTAGGTAACTTTTCGTCATTGAGAGTATCTGCTCTACACAATATTTTGCCGTCGTTTCGCTCGTATTACTAACTTCTTCCAGCAAATCTCTTTCTTTCTTTGTGTCGCGTCTATCTTGCGTGAGATCTATAAGATCTTTGTTAGATCTAAAATTTACAGGTCTGCTACAAGATAAGGACATCTGCCAATCGCAGTATTTCCTCTTTAAAATTATTTGTTCGTGACGATATGTTTAGTGTTATTGTTAGCCCTGCGTAGTAGTAGTGTTGTTTTGGCTTGAGTGTTAGTATTGCATATCGGAATGTCCGTGGGCTTGGGTCTAAGCTTTGTGCGCTTTATAAAAGCAGCTTTGATTTAGATTTCGATATTATTGAGTTTACCGAAACTTGGCTTTATGAGAATATTCTTAACTTTGGGAATATGTTTGCTGATTATAATATTTTTAGGCGTGATAGCAAAACAGGGATTAATGGTGGAGTTTTTATTGCTGTTTTTTGAGGAGAGGATATTGAAGTTATTTGTGTTAGGGTTTGTATTAGTGGGAAGTCTACATAAGTAACATGTTCATAGATTCCTCGTTGTTCTGATTTCTTTATTTATGAGGCTAATTTTGGTATGATTTCTATAGCTAGGAATTTAATGAAACTTTTCGCCCGAAGTTGGCTCGTTATTACTATCTTCTTCAGTCCTATTTTATGGAAAGATCTTATCCCATATGCCTGATCTTGGTCTTTTCCAGGTGAATAATGTATTAAATTCTATTGGTAGGATTTTGGATCTGATATTCATTGATGACCCAAGTATTTTTTCTATTTCGTATAGGACAGATAAATTGTCCACTAGGATGCTTATCATCCTAAATTTAAATCTGCTTTGTCTATGGGCGGCAGGTGTTCATTGAATTTACGAGGTCATGTTGATTTTAAACGCACTGCTTTTATTCATTTGTAATAATTGCTCTCTTCTGTTGATTGGTTGTCTCTTCTTAGCTCATCGCAATATGATTCTTTTTCACTAGATAAGATTTTAGATGACTTTAACAGGGTATTATTACATGTTTTGAGGAGTGTATTCCGCATGTATATCATTGTTCGGAGCGTTCTGGTCCACCATGTAATTAGGCTACTGAAAAGATTTAGGAATAGAAAATCGAGGTTGTTTAAGAAGTTTGCAAAATGGGAGTCCAGTATTGATTATAGTCACTACTCGAGAGCGCATGCTGAATTTAGTAGGATGAATCATTATTGTTATACGGAGTACTTGAATAGAGTTAGGTTAAGCTTTGTAGTAACCCGAAAACATTTTATGGCTTCGTTTGTGTTAAACGCAAATCGTTCCTGCTGAAATGTTCTGCGAGGAACAATTGTCTTCTGATTATCTTGACATATTGAATATGTTTGCTGATTTCTTTCATTCTACGTATATGCAATCAGACTCTGTCTTGCATTCGGGCGGCACTTTTGTATCCCTATTCTGTCGAAAGTGTATCAATTTCTAATATTCATAAATTTGATATTAAGTCTTTTCTTCTGCCGTCGTGCAGGCTGAAAAATATACACTTGCCGGGTCCTAATGGTGTTGCTCGAGAGGCTGTGTCGTAATTTTGAGTGGTCCTTTGATGTTTATCTTTAATAAACTTTAGGAAATAGGTAATTTTCTTCCTATTTGGAAAGACTTATTATTCCTTTGTATAACTCCGGTAGTAAATCGAATTATAAGGGTATTGCTAAGCTCCGTGTTATTCCCAAGCTTTGGAGAAGCTGGTTACTGATTTTCTCTCTTTTCGAACGAAATCTATAATGTCTCCGTTTCAGCATGGTTTTTTAAAGGGTGGGTCGACGGTAACTAATCTTGAATTTACTGAAGGTATTTAGGGACTTCGTTGAAGATGCTCAAATTGTTGTTATTTATGCAGATTTTAGTAAGGCCTTTGATAGAGTTGATCATAAGGTTTTACTGTGTTGTCTAGGACCATATATGTTTCTTCCGGAGTTCCGCATTCTAGTCATTTGGGTCCACTTCTGTTCTTGTTATTTCTTAATGACTTTCCTGATGTATTTTCGAACTGTGGTGTTTTAATGTACGCTAATGATGTCGAGTCATTTTATACTTCTAATGATATTTCTGGTCAGGCTGCTCTACAACGTAATATTGATGTTTTTGTTAAGTGGTGTGAAGCTAATTTTATTGATCTCAGTTTGAAAAAACGTATGAATATGGTTTTATACCGTAGCTATATAAACCGTTCGAATTTACAATTGCTTCTTGTCAGCTGTAGACTGTTACAACCTTTCTATATCTGGTTGTGCTATTGGATAGGAAATTGTCAATTATTGATCATGTTAGTATGATGACTAATAAGGCCAAGGCGGTTTTAGGTTTTGTGAAAAGATGGTCCAGTGAATTCACTGATCCTTATATAACAACACAGTTATACATTTCTCTTGTTAAGCCGATTTTGGGGTATGCTGCGGTAATTTGATAACCTTATTATCAGTGTCATATTGAATCAATTAATTCCGTGCGAAGGCAGTTTTTATTAATCTGTTTAAGTGTCTTAGGGTGGAATTGTGTTCATAGATTTCCTTTGTATGAGGCTAGGTTAGGCCTGACAAAACTTCCTACATTATAATGTAGAAAGGCAGTTATAGGTATTTATTTTGTTAGCAACCTTATTGCCGGTAGTATTGATTCCGAGTTTTTTTTTTGATTCCGAGTTTTTTTATCTTAAGTTTTAGTATCCCGGTCAGATTTTTTCGCCATTATCGTCCTCTTGCACTGGACTTTTGATGTACTTTCCGTAGATTGTGCAGAGATTTCAACTTGTAAAGGATCAGCCATCTAACGTTTTTTTTTCAACTAGAGCTTATTTCGTGAATGGTAACACTTAGCTCATGTCTGATTTGACAGATAATTAGTTTTATCCTACCGCTGAACGAATATGGTTGTGTATACGCTTGAACAACGCTGGGAAATATTGCGACATTACTTTGAAAATCATGGTTATGTTGCAGAATCAAAAATCATCTTTTCAGATGAAGCTCATTTTGATCTTGTCGGGTATGTAAAAAAGCAAAATTGTCGCATTTGGGGCACAGAAAACCCGCACGCATACATTGAAAAGCCGATACACCCACGACGAGTCACTGTTTGGTGCGGATTTTGGTCCAGAGGCATAATTGAACAATTTTTTTTTTTTCGAAAATGAGCAAGGAGTGGCCGTTACAGTCAATGGCGATCGTTATCGGGCCATGTTGAACGAATTTTTGTTCACAAAAATTGAAGAGGAGGATATTAGCAACATTAGGTTTCAACAGGACGGCGCTACGTGCCACACAGCCGAAGCTACACTCGATGTTTTGCGCCTTGTTTTTGAAGATCGCATTATCAGCCGCAGAGCTGATGTCGTTTGGGCACCTCGCAGCTGCGATTTGACACCGTTGGACTATTATTTGTGGGGTGCCGTCAAAGAAAAGTGTTACACCAACAAGCCAGAGACAATTGACGCTTTAAAGGACAATATTCGTGAAAATTAGTGAAATACAGCTGCACACAATCGATAATGTGCTTAAAAATTGGACCGATCGTGTAGACTACTGCATGGCCAGCCGAGGCAGCCATTTGAATGAAATTATTTTCCATTATTAACCAGAAGGATTGTACTTTCAAATAAAAAAAAAAAATTGAGAAAATATTCAGTAGTTTTTTAAAAAAAAAAGAGTTATTTGGCGGACCCTATATTATGAGTTTATTGATTTTAACTGTGACGTCAGTAATGTTAAACGGAGTCTATCTGCTAAGGATATGAGCTCTTCCCGGTCGGGTGAGGGCCGGTGAGTGTTGGACCCATTCACAGAAAAAAGTTAGTAGTTAAGATAATAATTAATATTAGTGTACATATCGACTGACACAATCAGCCTCATTCTGGCATCGAACATTTATTTTTTTTATGTATGTATGTATAAAAGGTAAAATTAGATTTTTTTGAGTTTTGGATTACTCCATTCCACCTTAGTAAATAAGGGATAGGAGAAGTATTTGGCTGGTCTAATGGAGAACAACGCCAGCAAAAATTAAATCCAACAGGTCTATAAGTTAACACCGATTTCTTCCAAGAATTTGACAAGTAAAGTGTATTTGTCCGTTTTTTTCTCTTCTAAAAAATTCGGTTAGTTCGTTGTAGTTGAGTAAGATCTTGCAATTGGTTCTTTGTTGAATATATTTGTGACAAATAAAAATAACGGGTGTATCATCCTCAGGTAAATTGAAAACCTCACATATACCATTGCCAGCAGACTGCACCTTCATTCTTGATAAGGAGTATCTATTAAAAGAGTGGCTTGTCATCCACCTGTTTATTCGTCTAATCTGTCTACCATTTAAGTTAGTTTTGCATTTCTCAAACCACGGTTGTTTTAACAAGGAAGGAAATATTTTGCCATAGGTAACAGCTTTTCTTCTTCTCAAGCATTCATTATTTCGTTCCCATTCTTTGTAAATTCTCCGTTCAATTTCCTTTGATGCATCTCTTCTCGGCCATTTTATTACCATTTCTATACCCTCAGTAGTAGCTCTGTGCCTCTGTGCGATGGAATGTAATGGACTTCTACCATTACAATATGCATAGCCTCATCTATGAGCTTGTCAGTTTTGGAACATATGTTGTTGTTATTCGGATTCTGCAAGCTCATGCAACCACTTTTACTATCAGTTAGAATAGCAATATACCAGACTGCTTCGCTATTGCCATTTAAACTGCCTTCATGATCATATATAATTCAGCAGTCATAGAAGAAACCAAAAGAGGAATTTTAAAAAGTTTAATGGTGTTGGAGACCTGATGGAATATATCACCACCTACTGCTTCATCTTTAATTGAGGCGCCTGTAAAAATTATTTCGCAACTTTTTTCAAAAGCTTCTCCTTAGACTTAAACGCATTTTAATTCAGATTTTTTAAACAAAATTTTCTTGAAATAAGTTTTAAATACAAAATAATTTTTTCCAAAAGAAAATTTTTTTTAATTAAAAAAAAAAATAATTATAATAATAATTTTTATGACAAATAATAAAATATATATACACACACATATATTTTCTTTTGTTTTTTATTTGTGTATAGATAAAGAAAATGTTTTTTTATGTGTTAGTAAGAATTTTATAGTCGTTTTTCTCCCGAAGTACTGGACCGATTTAAATAAAATTTCAAAATCGGTGCAATAGAACGGACGTAAATTGAATACAATGAAATGTGTTAGCTTATTAATTACATAGATAGCGTAGTGAACACGTCGGGGTTCTGCTGTTATTAAATAAATTTGTAACACTTCGTTCTGGAGCTTAATAGTCATATGTGTTTAAGTAAAGAAGACTAATTTCAATAATGACAATATACAGACGTGAAGTAAATTGGTGCATTTAAACTAATTTTTTTCACTGTTTATAGTATATTTATATTACAGTCTATAATCCGCACTGTACATTCCTGAAATTAGTTTTACACATGCATAGACTACAATGTATGCAAATTGAGAATAGAGGTAAGATTTGAATTTTAAAAAGGTAAAAGGAGAAGGATCAAACACGTTCTCCACCTCACAGGTGTCAAAAATGTTTCTACGTTTTTACTGTTCTTTTTTTTGTTTTCCATTACAGAAAAACAATGAAATTTAAGGAAAGCATGTAAATGGTCACATAAAAATGCCATAGATTTTGTTTCATACAGAAATTTGCTTTGTATTTGCTATTTATTGTTGAAATTTCTGTATGGAAATTTGTGCATGTCCTTTTATATCACATTGTAATAAATATAATAAAAAAGAAGCTACTAAAGCGACTTCATACATATTATATCCATTATAAGGACTCACATATAATCCAAGCTTGTCTTTAAATACAAATATATATTATATATTTATATAAGAGATGTGCACTGACCGAACTATTTATTTATATACATACATATATACTAGAAGAATCGATTATAGGACATTTTTCAAGAACCAGTTTTCAAATAGTTCGATTAGTTAGTTTTAAAAAATCGATTTTCGGTTAAAAATGAAAGAAACAGCCGGTTCTTTTATGCGTATTTGATTCCGCCTGCATATTGTAATTTCCAGCAAATTAGTATGATAGAACAATTTCGGCTTTTTAAGGCCTTAAATGATATTTCGTACCCGACAACACAACGTGCTAATATTTTAACAAGTAATTAATTTTTGGCAGCGTATTAGTAAAAGTGCTGTTTGTCGGCGCCTTGGTACTACTTGGTAGCGAATTAAGATATCTGTTTCGAGCCGGTAATATTTTTTAGAGGCAAAAGCTTAATAAAAAACGAACGCACTTATATATTTCTTTATAAAAATTACTTAAATATAAAGGCTATAAAAACTTATTCCCGAATGGCATCACCTTCTTCGTTTTTAATGCTACGAAGACAATAATCGAAATTATGTTTTAAATATTCTTAAATTGTACAAGTATTAATACTTTTTAATGTAAATGTACATACATACGCGCATACATATGTACAATATAAAGAGAGACTTTTAAACATAAGTCTCCACTTTGTTCGAACATTTACTTGATGAACAACAAAAGTATTGGCATTTGCTCGTATGTATGTATGCCTATATGTATGTAAATATGTTTAATAAATTGAACTGTTATAGTCGTTAAGCAAAAAATAAAGAATATCAGTTTTAAACAATTTAAAGCAAAGTATTAAAAAATAACTGATGTTAAGCAGGTGCGTATCTGAATTTAACAATATCTTTATTTAAGGTAGTAAATAGGTCCTAGTGTCGAAAAGCGTTTGAAACTTCGTATTTTGGGACACTATTAGATTAGAAGTTGTGTCTCCATGGTCTTATACTTCTGAGCCCTATAATGCCTTTGAAAATGTCCGCTCTTGCTACAGTTTTGGCACTTCCCTTTTGCCCTTTACCCTTTTTAGGCCAAAAGACGCTCTTCCACCTTTTTGATAGCTGCAATAAAATCTTCTTTGGCATTTAGGGTTTTTATGCTATAAAATTTATGTCCCTGTGGCTTGTATATCTCTCGAGCGGTCTCCTGTGCCAGCTCTCGTTTATGCTCGCCGCAAAAACTTACGCTGTAGCGCCAGCATTGTTGTAGTTTTTTCTGCAGCTAGCTGGAATGGTTTCTAAAATTTCTGCTGCAGCACCTTTTAACGCCAAAATTAGTTCTAGAGCCTTCTCTTCATCATTCCATCCATTTTTACTGGCTACTGTATCGAATTGAAATTTAAATATCGCAAAAGGTTTACTACCATCAAAGCAGTATGTCTTTATCCTGCTGGAAACTTCTGGTATGATTCGTAGTGGTTCGGGTTTCTGGCACTGGAGACTGTTGATTTTTTCTTCCATTATATTCAATTTTTTATCAACAGTTTTCTCAAAATTTGATATTCTTGTCTCCATTCTCGTACCTCCGCCGAAAACATTTTGCTCTGTAGTTGCAGAGAGTTAACGTCTATACTATTTGTTATTGCAGGGGCACTTATCTCAGGTTCATTCTCGTCATCAAATTCGTGCTTATCGATGTCTATGCCACGTCTCGTCATCAAATTCGTGCTTATCGATGTCTATGCCACGACTCTGAAATTCTTCTAACAGACGTTTTTGTAGTTCGGTTTCGTTACCGGTTGTTGACAGCTCTAACTTATTTAATGCCAGTTTGAGCCTGTCCACTTTTATTTCCTAGAATTCCATTTTTACTCTATTTGATTTATTTATTTTATTTTATTTCGTTTTTATTTTTTCTTTCATTGTTTAATTATTTTATTTTATGTACGCAGTCCCACTTCTGACACCAATGTTACGTTTTAACCTTTTTAAAGCGTTTGAATTCGTTTAAATTGCGTTAAAATAAAATAAACACCGCTTTATTTTTTTTATTCCACTATGACGTTTATACTGTTTGTCTTAATACAACACTTAATATTCGTTTATACAAAACGATAACTAACTGACGTGTAGGTAAAGCGGCCTCTTTATACACCTAATAGCCTAAAGTTTGGAAGGTTCCGGAAATGTCTCATATCTTCTACTTTTTACATCCGTTAATTCAAATGTAACGTAAAGTAGGTCTATTTAGCAGTGCTGCCAAATACGCAAATAAGTACGACATTGATAGGGTGACACATAACTGCTAAGTATACCAAAAGTTAGGCATTATTATTTTCGTAACAATATGTACAACAGTTCTGATATTGAAACTGAAAATATGGAATATTATAGAAAAATTTTAAATATTTGCATGCTAACAAACTTTGCTGTCACACTTATCAACTGAATGGTGAACATTCTTATAGGGTTGTACTAAAAGGTGTACATTTTTCAACACCAGTTACTGAAATAAATGCATAACTTATGTCATTGGGACATCAGGTCAGAAATGTTGATGAATGGAAAGTCAAATAACAAAACAACCGTTATTAATGTTTTTTTTTTGTTGACATATACCCAAGTCACTGGAAGGAAACAAAATCTATAAAAGGACCCCCAAAGAGAAGTATTCCTGCCAAAGACTCTACCAAAGTGTCAAACTATTCAGGAAAAAGAAAATGCCTATGCCAACCACCTGAAGAAAACTTTTAAATATAATCGATTAAAAATTATACAATTTTTAGATTGTGCGTGTCAAATTGACGTTCCAATATCCCATATAACACCAAAGGAAATTCTGTCAGAAAAAAAACTCTCAACAAAAAATGTCTCTAAGATATGACAAAGTAGATGCAACGGTTGCTAGGTCATTATCAAAAAAGACATATCATTTTTAACCCTTATTTATCTTATACTTTGATTACAGCACTTCTCTATACTTTGATTACAGCACTTCCCTATTCAATGGAAATGTACAGAAATCATACTGATCCCCAAAACAAACAAACTGACTTTTTCTAAAATATTCCAAAAACTTTTTGTGCGTAGATTATTACCAATATTGGAAGCTGAGAAAATAATACCATAATATAAATTTGGCTTTCGACATAAGCACGGAATGTAATTACTGATGACTTTGAAACAAGCCAATATTGCACAGCTGTGTTTTTAGATATTCAACAAGATTTACCGGATTAGCACCGCAATCAAATCTTAAATTATAAAATAAATAGTCTGCACGCATATTTATTAACCCCTAGTTATTTTCCTTTATTCATTCCACTTAGGAAACTAGTTCATTTACAACTTCTTCCAATGACTTATTTAAATGTTTTAATTCTAAAGAAACAGTGCTGTGATACGGGTTTCTAGCTCGAACTGGTCGTCTGGTGTCTTGGAGCTCCAATCTAGGGCAGTTTTGGCGATACTATTGGCACTTTTTCGGGGAGTGTGGCCTATTTAATTCAATCTTCTGGTTATTTTGCGCTCTATAGATTCTTTGTTTGACATATTCCACAGCTCTAAGTTTTGAAATTTTGTTTGACAAGAAGATACAACGGATGATGACATTTGGTTATGAAAACTTGTAGTTTGTGTATGTATGTGTATATACTTACAGTTATTATTTAAATAATTGTGCAACAATAAAGTTTTGCAGTAAGTACCTTATTCAATACAAAATCGTCAACTAATAAAAACATGCTCCCACAACACATCAAAAACAAAAAGACTGCCGATCATAGTTCTTCATACACATGATAACTAATACTTAACTTGTTTGACAAATACCTTCTTTCGATTTCTTACCGGCTATATCATATATAAAACAGATACTAAATATATATAACTACCACATATCGCATTATTTCCTCTAAAGTGAGACAACACAAAATTTTTCAAGTGTCCCTTTCTACAAATAATTCAAAAGTTTCTGAAATTGACCTGAATAAACTTTGCTACCCACAACGAGAAATTCACTGCATTGCAAACTCAGTTTTATTTTGTGTATTGTCAACAATTAATGAGTATGAGAATCAAGAATGATATGATAAATAAAGAAAACAAAATTTAAACTTTCTGCGCATATTGGATAAGTGACGTCATGCAACGCGTAGTCCTATTGGTTAATACTTTTTAGTTTTCAATTTATACCATGCTCGGACATATATTTTAATTACGTCAATTAAGTTGACTTAATTACCATTTGACGGCTGAATATATATTTTTTTGAACTTTTTTTTCTAAAAGGCGATATAACTCAGGTGCTTTTAATTTATTGTAACTAATAAAACCTCTTTGTTTAAAACTATAAAAATATTTTTAATATTTATTTTATTAAAAATTCATAATTTTAAAAATGATATTTGAAAATTTGTATAAATACCGATTTTGCATACTATATATAGTTTCAATTCTCACTGAATCCACATCATACGGAGTTGCCACTCCTCATTCTACATACTTTAAGGTAAAATTGAAAATTCATCTCAATTAATAATGTAATTAATTACTAATTGAATAATTTATTAATTCTGCTATTATATGGTAAATTGAGCTCAATTAAGGCCTTAATTGCCTAAAATCCCTTAATTGTTATTATTTTAAATACAAATAACAGTGGGACAATCCATTATTTTTGCTCTATAACTTATTTGGTAACAAATATTTTTTTATAAATTTATTTCTTTATTGTATTTTCATTTTAGTTAATTATCTCATTTTGTTTATTGATATATTGAAAAATTTCTTGACCCTGTAACCTCATTGATAAGTACATCTTAAATACTTTTTCCATATCACATTTTCTTTAACTGTCTTTAAATATTTTTGAAAACATTATTTAACAGTTTTAATTAAATAAATACTCAATAAATAAATAACTTTATACAAAAGAAAAAACAAAATTTACCAAGTAATTTCAGGATTGAAATAATAAGAGAGTTGCAAAATCGCTAATAATACACACATTTTTCTTAAGAATTCGTAATTTTTACATGTAAACTAAACTTGACAACTCTTGCAAAGTAAAAGCTACGTCATCTAACGTGACACTGTGCGCAAGTCGAAATCTTTATTTTATCATTCTTGTTTTGAATGAATCGAGTTTTTGAGTCACACTAATTCAGTGCGAGTATTTTCATTTGTCTGATTATATGTAAAACACAAGCAAAGCACTCAATTTTTGTTAGTGTTTTATATACATAAAAATAGAGAACGATAATAGTAAAAGTTTATAAATTTCGTTCAAACAACGTTCTGGACAAGATTAGGCGTAGTATCTTCCATTTATATTTAATATGGAAGTTTTTATAAGTGGAGAACAGAAGCAAATAAAATTTCGTTATCTATCCACATCAGTCGAAATGCTGGACATACGGGTATTGCACAAAACACACTGGGTAAAAGCTTTCTAAATATCGCCATATGAAATCTAAAAAGCCCTAAGTTATATTTAAAAAAAAATTACAAGAGGAACAAATACTTTTCAAAATGTGAAATAAACCAATTGGGTTAAGCTTAGAATATTGTTGATAAAAGTTTTCTTTTCAACTGTAAAGTGTGAAAATTCGTGGGAATATTTATTAAGAAAGAATGCATCATAATCAATCAAAAACTCGATTTCGAATTATTTCTAACTTAGGGATTTTTGGATTTCATATGAGGATATGTATGTATGTAAATATATTATATAAAAAGAAATGTGATGCGATTAATTAGTTCCATGAAAATCCGCATAAGACAAATTCATAAAACGTTTAACTTCCTCTATATAAAAACCACTGACTCGCTCCTGAATTAAAAAAAGGGAACAAATACAGACATATTTCATTTACGCAAATAATATGGTTCATAATATTTATATATTTTATTTAGAGAGACAAATATAATTTCATAATAATCACTAATTCAAAGAGTTCAGAGTATACAAGCTTATGTAAGTTTTTTATACAATTAAGGATTAAACCGACATTTGTTAGTGTTTTGCTATAATTAAATTGTGTGAAATAAAACGAAACTATTAAAAAAACACAATTTTTATTGAAATATTTTATTTTTATTTTTCGATGTGTACCATATATCATATATACATACATACGTAAGTACATACATATGTGTGCATTTTGTATCTATAAATGTATACGTAGCAAATAATTTCATTTGGGGGATTCACAAAGTGTCATAAAATCGTATGTCCTAAAATAAAATAAGACTGCTGTCAACATCCCTTTCTAATATGCTAGCGCTTTTTTGAATTTATAAGTAAAACAAATACAAATTGCTGATAATACAAATAGCAAGAATATTATTATTTTTCAAATTTTATTATTTTTAAATACGACAGCACAAAAAACATATGTATGTATCATTGAAAATTTTGTTATTTTATGTTGCTTTTTGTTTGAAAAGCAAACACAATAATTTGAAACCATTTTTAAATTTTAGAGCATTATGACAATATGATACGATAGCACACTTTGTGAATACCACAATTGTATTTAAAAGCTATACATCGTTTTCTCGAGCTATAGAGCTAATATTTAATTTTTGGTATTATTTTTAAAAGTTTAAAATAAATCCTTATAAGGCTCATAATGAATGCAAATCCGAACGATGTCTTCAGCAGATTGTGAATGAACAATAACCTAAATAAACGAGAAAAAAAAATAATTAAAACTAATTTTATGTATGTTCAAATTATGTATATTGAAAATATATACATATTTATGTAGATATGTATATATTTGTACATATATCTGTGGCTTGATTCTAAAAGGGCCAGTGTCAATATTTTGCTGTTTTATGTATGTAAGTCGTTGTATGAGATTCCTTTTCTTACTTTCTTATTTTAAACAGCCACTGTCATCAATGTCGAGCTAGTACAGCTTTATAAGGAATTTGATAACCAATGTAACTATGAACTCATACATACATATCTACATATGTCTATAATTAATAGGCAAACCCATTTCTTTGTATCCCTTTTACGCCCGTTCTACTGTTTCTTTTTCTCTGCAGATCTGCACAATATCAATTTCAGTTAAATCAGTTCAGTACTTTGAGAGTAAAACGACTGTAAAATTCGTACTAACATTGTACGTATGTAGATACATACCCAGTTAGCAATTGGAAGATCGTTTTTTGACAAACCAACTTGCTGAGTCTTTTTCGAGTTCTTATGGTGATTAAAAACTGATTAATTATTTACACGATTAAAATAG
This sequence comes from Wohlfahrtia magnifica, assembly GCA_023159175.1. Taxonomy (NCBI): domain Eukaryota; kingdom Metazoa; phylum Arthropoda; class Insecta; order Diptera; family Sarcophagidae; genus Wohlfahrtia; species Wohlfahrtia magnifica. The sequence goes on along the minus strand of JAKWBJ010000213.1, from coordinate 158,159 downwards.
GATTCGAAATTGATTCGCGGTAATGTTCAAAAAGAGTTTGATTTGAAATACAATAACAAATTGTATTGCAATCGAAAATTAATCATACAGAAGTTAAAAATGTGAGTGTAAAAGACTACTAGAAAGATATCGAAAATGACTCTAAGCTAACAATAAAAAAGACTCATAAATGATTCATCAAGAGAGTCGCAGCCAGGGACACTTTTCTCCAAACACAAATATCATTTTTGATCAGAAAATGAGCGCATATTTCAGCTTTTTAATCGAGAAGAGTAGTCAAAATTGACACGAATTTGATTAAAAATTTCAAAAAATTTTGACTGGGTATGTGTACGTATGTGTATTTTTTTATCTGTCATACAAAAATCTTTTGTTTTATTTTTTAAAAAGAGATACTTGTGATAGTGGAAAGTTCTGATTTTAGTCTGAATAACTTAGTAGTTAATATACATCATTAGTCGAAGGGTGTGCGAAATAGAATAAGTGCATGTGGCAGAGAACGATGACTTTTTATAGTACAAAACATCAGTCAAAAAGTGTGCGGAGTCGGATAAGTGGGCATGGTACCTGCCATACAAATTATAAAATGATTTTTGTATATCTTGAGAATGGTTAGAGTTGAAGTTTCTAAATTTTGTCGAAACAACTTGGCATTCAACACAAACCATCATTTAAAAAATATGGAATTTTGCATGAGTAGAGAACGGTAACAGTTAAAAGTTTCTTTATCTATCCACATCAGTCAAAACGCGTGTACAACACAAAGGCCTCCTTTGCAGTGCGGTAGCGATTACTCTAGTTTAATATAAAATACATTTAGAACTCATTTGGAATATTATGAATATGGAGGCTAAGTTTAAAGCACTATATGGTGTGCTTCAAAATGACAAGGTCACCTTAATATTTGCTCAATTTATCCAAACTATATAATATTATGTAGGTCAACTTATTAAAAAGAATTCTACGTTCAAATAAGTGAATATTAAGCCGGTTTTGTTCTTAGAGATGTACCATGATATTATGTTTATTTAAATTTATGTAAATAAGTACAAAATTCAATGCGTCAAAATGATAAGGTCAGTGATTAATAAGCAATTAATCTAATCAGAAGGTATCACAATTGTTATTTTTTTGTAATAATTTATAATTTAAATAATATCTGCGCGGTATGGGTCGCGGGGAACCTTTGTCCAGAACGTCGGAGCGGATTTCGCGCCAACTGTTGCAGATTGCCACTTTTAATTCAACTTTTGTCCGGTACTGTTTGTTGCCTGCATAAACATTACGCACAAGCAGTCTACACAAATGTGGAGCTTAAGTCGGTGCTGGTCAATCAAGTACTTTAATATTGTGCTCCTCAAACCATTGTCTGGTCGACTTGCTGACATGAATTGCAGCGTTATCTTGCTGAAAGGTTAAAGAGTTGTCAGCATTTTGGGCCAAATAAGGCAGCAAACGTTCAAACGGAATGCCCTCGGCAATAGCAATTGAAACCATCTAGTCCATCCAGTTTAAATAGAAACAATTACCTACAAACCCAAAAATTTATGAAATATCTCACAACCTTTTTAAAAAAATGTGTACCTGATGCCAATTAATTGCCATGTTGTTTTTCACAAACTCCTTACGCTTAATCTTATGCTGCATAGTCAGACAGGGAATTTTTTTATTTTGCTCGAATAAGGTTTGGCTGGGCTTTGATAGCTCTTAGAATTGTGCTTTTTGAAGCTTGTAGTTTCAATTCCTCTTTTATTGTAATCGAACTTTTCATGGAATTCGAGGCCTTTCGTGAAATTAGCCGAGTTTCACGGGCAGTCATTACCTTTGGACGACCCGTGCTTTTTAATTTTCTCTGTTTTTGAGAAAATTTTACACAACACACAAAGATCGTCACAGTTTTTTCGCTATTCCACGCATACTCTATCCCTGCTCATGAAGTGCAACAATTTGTCCTTGTTCATAAGGTGACCAAGGTTTTCCGCGACCCATACTGCGCAGATATTATTTAAATTATAAATTATTACAAAAAAAAAAAATAACAATTGTGATACCTTCTGATTAGATTAATTGCTTATTAATCACTAACCTTATCTTTTTGACGCATTGAATTTTGCACTTTAAATAAACATAATATAATGGTACATCTGTAAAAGCAAAACCGGCTTACTATTCACTTATTTGAACGTAGAATTCCTTTTAATAAAGTGACCATACGTAACGTTTTATGGTTTGGATGAATTGAGCAAATATTAAGGTGACCTTATCATTTTGAAGCACACCTTTTATGCTAGAATGTAGCTGATTAGTTAGCCACTAACTACTCTAGTATAAAATAAACACTTTAATTACAATATTCTCAAAAGGAAGTATTTTACTATTTTATTATTTGGCCCTTTTAGCTTTTTCCGTCTCTTTTCGTGTGCTGACAAACGGCGTGTTTTAATTTTTTTTCATTTGTATTTCCCTGTAAACTAACTCCACTTCTTTTTGTCCACAAAAAATGAAGTAATTGAAAAAATGACATACAACTACAGATCATCGTATGAACGCAAATAATTTTTGGAAGTTGCTTCAAAAGAAAATTTTAAAAATAACGTCTTAATTACCTTCGTATGAATTGGATGTATATAAAAATGGATATATGTTTGTATATACGTACATATGACGGTTTAAAGTCTATAGACAGCTAAACGACTAAGCCGATTTTCTCGAAATGTTTACATTTACATTTAAGCCGTAAGTTTCTGAATTTGGTCTAAATGACTTTGTAGTCAATACGTCAAACAGAAAATAGGAGAAATTAGTTAGATGCTCGTAGAACATTCTATTCATACTAAATATGGAATTTTTTATACGTGGAGAACACCAATTACAGCTTCGCTATCTATCCACATGAGTGTCGGCATGTATGTATGCTTGTGTTTTATGTAAAGGCCGAAGCGATTTTCGTAACTGGGCGGTGTCACACGCATACAAATTAAATATTTATTTGTCTATATCTTCAAAAAGATAGCAGTAACAGTCCCTAAATTTGGTCCAAATATCTTCATAGTCAATAAAAGTCAGCACTAAAAAGTATGGCATACAAAGTAAATAATGATTTCTTTTTATATCTTGAGAGCGGTAAAAGATGAAGTTTCTAAATTTGGACTAAATGACTTTGTAGTCAATATAAATCACAAATTAAAAATTGGGCGGAATTGGACAAGTGGTCATGGTACCTCACATACTAAGCCAATATAGATTTTTATATATCTTGAGAACGGCAATAGTAGAAGTTTATAATTTTCGTAGCACCTTCTATTTACAGCAAATACGGAATTTTTGATACATATGTACGGAATGGTAACAGTTAAAGCTTAGAATCATTTAAGATAGAAAAATTTTTACTGTGTTTCCTGAAAGGACCTATAGGATATCTTAAATGTTTCGACTTGGACCGAAAGGCGATAAAACGGGGGAAAAGATAACTACAATAATAGTTAAGAAAATAATTAAGAATCACGAAGCACGCCAATTTTTATCTAGTAAACTTTAATTTAAACTACTTTAGCGCAGTAAACATTTTTTTTAAATTAAATCCAAATTATCTATTGGAATAAAATCTTTTTTCCACTCGCTCATTTTATTTATTATTGTTATTATTTATTTATTTTTTTTGTTATATTTTTAGTTGTACATTTTGTTATTAAGCGAATTTTTAAGAAAGTTTTATTAAACATTTTTTGAACATTTCTCAAAGTCTATTGGTTTTCGAAATGTACAAAGTTTGATCTTTTATTATTCATTATTTTTACATACATACAAACATACATACATACATACAAACAGACATACATACATACATTCGTACATACATACGTACATACATACATATGTATTTGTTCAGTGCTCACCTTCGATAAAAAGTTTCCCTTTTTTGCAAATTGTGTTCGTTATCCTTAAAGAAATATTTGCGTATACCACTTAAATATGAAAGAAAATACTCATTCCAATTAATGGTACTCGTATTGAATTGCAAAATTTTTCTTTCTTCCTCTGTCATCAGAGTATCCAAACATGCTATATTTTGGTTGGAGAATACCCATTCCTTAAGGCCAAACCAGGACATCATGTAAATAATTTTCGTAATCTTTGAATAGGCTTTGACATACCTACAAACGTAAAATAATAATAAAAACAACTTTGTTATTGTAGTCTTGCATCGATTTCATTATTGAATGAAATTTTAAGTCAACTTTTTGAAAATAAATAAACGGCATACTTACATGCATTTCTGTCCAGTAGCCATGGCAATTAAATCTAGTATATAAGCTGGAATATGATGTAAAAAGATGGAGGCAGCAAAATGTAATGGCTTCCATGGAATTATTATATATGAAAAGCACCTGAGCACCAAACAGAAAAGAGTATTAAAAAGAATGTAAATCAGGATAATTACACTGCGTGTCATAACTATAGTCACATTGCATTTTTCGTGTTACTTAAAGTTAAATTTATTTATATTTATGTTCAGCTGACTGTAGCAAATTATTATAAAGTAACTGTACTTTTGTACTAATCATTTGGGATATTTACTCTTTAAATTGAGAAAACTACCATCTTTAACTTATATATTTCTTAGATTTTTATTACTTAGACGCATTGCAATTTTATCATTTTTCATTTTTTTATACAGAATGCCTTATAACAAGTATCTTAAAATAGAAACAGAAAAATTTAGCTTTTTTAGAAAACGGTTTAAGTTATTATGGTGCCAGCTTTGAAGAATAAGACCGATAAAGGACTGACAAGACTACAAGACAACGCGTCACTTTATAAGAGTGGACATACTCAAGAAGGGTTCCAGTCTAAAAATACTATATTATAGACAGACCCGTGTGTTCTCCTGACCGAAACCTAATCGACAATATTTGGGGATTTTTGGTTCGTTGTGTTTATAAGGCAAGTCGTCAGTACCAAGCAGTATTTGACATCAAAAAAGCGATAAGCAATGAATGGCGAACAATTAATAAAAATTAACGAACGAATTCGGCTAACAGTATGTCAAACAGTATTTTTGAACTATTTGAAGACAAAAAAAAAAGAAACTTTATTAGTAATATTATTGTCTAACTCTTTTTGCCCAAACCCATTTACCATGGAAAAACTCTTTTCTCTTTATGGATTCTTTGCTTTTGTCATAATTTGTTCATTCATTGTATTCAGAATTATTAAGAGCCAATAGGTCTAGATTTTATTTGACTTTTTTGGATACAAAATGTAGCGTTTGTATATGAATTAAGTAAAAACATTAAAGTCCACACTTTTTTAATTGTAAAGAATATTTAGACTTAAGCGAAAACTCGCAATCTGAAAGCACCTCTAAACACTAGAACTGTGGAAGGATAACTGATTTTATGAGTAATAAAGTACAGTATTTACTTTATAGAACTAATGACCATACATTGCAATATTATACCTTTATAATAAGTAAAGCATGAAAATAAGTAAGTACCATCGGGCAACAAAGGGTTAAGATGATTTAGATAATTTAGAAAAAGTGTGTCTCTAATTATTAAACAGCACTATGATTAAAAATGATCAATAAAACCAATTCATAATGAATAAATAAACTATTTTTGTGAAATCACATGAAAATTTTTACAGGCCTAAAGGTAGAAGTACATAATACGCGTTATTGTGCGTATTTTGTAAAAAAAAAAAGTTAAACTGGTGTATTTGCATAAAACGAGTTACATTAAAAACATTCTGACTCGTTGGCGTCAGAAAATTGGTTAACTCTCAACTTTTTAACGCGTTGTGTTGTTTTGACAGCTATCAGTTGACATTAGAAAAATAAACAGTCGAATATGAATCATTTGCCAATATACTAAGGAAAACAAATAAAAAAACAGCTGACAGAAAATGTATTTTTAACGCGTGTTGTGTAACTTGCAAATTCTCATGCGCGTTAATTTTTTAATGCACTATAGTTGACGACAGATTAACGCGTGTTATGTACTTCTTCCCTAATTTGCTTTCTTGATATAGTATCAACTAAATAGTATATGCGTTTATAGTTATGATACGCAGTGCATATACCATGTATATACATATGTATGTACATTAGTATGACTAATTTTTTACAAAAATTTTTTATCAACACGTGATAGTAAAAATTTGATTGGAGTACCATTTTAATATAAAAACCTTAAGCACCAAATGCATTTTCTATAAATTTAGATAAGTTTGTTATTAAATATGTAATCATACAAAAATATTTAGTAAATATATGTAAATGAAAAATTAAAATAATGTCATATTATATGTGTATGATATTAGGTACATATATACATATGCTTAAGGATTTATTTCAGTGAATCAATGTGCACATAAGCTTAAAAATATTATTTAAAACTTTGCAAAACTTTGGAAAATAAAGACCAAATTTCAACTCGTTTGGTGTGGGAGATTTTTTAATAACAGCGAAAAAGTAAGATGACGTTTTTTAATTCTGTATGGCCATTTTTGCTATGGCATGTAATATACAGTGCCAAAACCTTACTTCCACCAAATCTATTAATGTACTTATTCCACCGCTCTGAGATTAACGCCAGCGGATTACCAGTAGAGATGCTCCTACGTAAACCGTAAATACTTTACAATGTGATTCTTAATCATACTCTACATGACTTTGGTGGGAGACGAACAAGCTGCTATTCGGCGGTAGTTTTCAGTCTCACCTTTTTTAAGGATCGGTGCTACATTGGTAACTTTCCAGCATAATGGTAAATACTGGCATGATAAGGCGCACTAAAAAGGTAAGCCAATGAACGCGCACGCTTTTATCAAAAATATCACAATTAAAAAAAAAATATATGATTTGTTTCTCAATAACTCCAAATATATGGGTTATATTAAAAAATGATACTAGAATGACTTAAAGAAAAATTGAGTAAAATCGACTGAAAAAAGTACACTTTTTCATGAGAATTGGTACAATTTGAAAGTTTTATTTGTCAATCCCGCCACAGACTGTTTGTTCAGTACTAGGTAGGTATTATAAATTATGTTTTTGTTATAATTTAATAATTTATAATAATAATTGAATAATAATTTAATAATTTCATAACATGTATGAGGCATCCTCTTCAAAAATCTCACATAAAAAAAAATTCTTTAAAAAAATTTGAAATCAGGCGACCATAGCACATAAATATCATAATGAATATCAAAGGCGCTTGTTTCATAGTGTTATCGGCAAGCACGTAATTATCACGATCATAGTTTTTTAAATCCATTCTAGATATAAAGTAATTAAGTGAAGTGTTAAATTGTAAAAAATTGTTTAGAATTTGTTTAAAAAGTATTAACAGGGTTTCCGCCAATTGTGTGATAATTTATACAAAAACTGAAAAAAGATACCATTATTCTACTACTATACTATGTTAGATAGTAATTTGAATCAAGATAATTTTCTTAACAGAATTTGTATTATAAATTGTTAAATATATAATCGAAAAGAAAAAGTGGAAACCAATCGTAACAATAAATTTAAATCATTACACATATCGCACTTGATCAACAAGAGTACCCTCTTAACTGAAAATTTTGAAATTTTCAGTAGAGGTGAAAAACAGTTTGTGGTTACATTTTAATAGAATTTGAAAATTCGAATACATCTTAGTAAGCAAAAAAATAATGCCATTTTTATAACAATTTACGATACATTTCCATTTAACTCAAAATAATACCTTTTTGGTGATATAAAAGATGCGGATTTCGAGATGAAAGAGTAATCGGAATACGTTGAAATTTTTACAGTAGATAGATATTGATGTTGTTAGTTGATTTCTTGCAAAAAGTGCAATTTTAAAATTATAAATTTTTAGTTAATAACCTCTTGCTGATCAAGTGCGATATGTATATAAAAAGATACCAAAAATATTTATGCAAAATTATAATTTTACGAATTACATAAAAAAAATAAAAAAAATTAAAATATATCTTCTTTATTCATACATTCACAGAATACATACATACAATATTGTTCAAAACCTAAGAAACTGTTCCTGTCAAACCAATAAAAGACTCGGATATTACTAATAAATAAATTTATTTAAAATGAAATATTTAATTCTTATTAAGGTTCTTCAATTATAACTACTATAACTGGACTTTAGTTCCATTCTATAGAGTAATAATACATCAAAAACACAATTAGCTACTTGAGTAACTGTTCGAAATATGAGAAACTTTCAGTCCTCAACAGGATCAAGTCTGGTGATTAAAATGGCCAATCCAAGACTTGAATCCCATTAGCTAACAACCATTCTTTGGCCAATTTAGGCAAGTCAAATAATAGAATACAAGTCTTGGAGTGGCTATTTTAATCACCAGACTTGAACACTATTTAGAATCTTTTCGGAATTTTGAAGCGCATAACTCAATAACGCGAATATAGTAGTTTTCCTTTTGGTCTTCGAACGTGGCATATTCCATTTGTATTTAACATGTTAAATTTGGATTCGTAGCTAAACAAAACTGCAGTAGAAAATAACGGAAACTAGTTTTATTTAGCAAATCTAAGTGAGTTGGCCACTTTGTTGAAAAACAAACAAAAATGTAACGACATACTTTCATATTGTTACGCTTTAACCTCTATAGAATGTTAGAGTTCGTTTATATTGCGTTAAAATAAAATAAAACTCTATTTTCATTTTAGTTGTTTTACTATCTGTCTCTTTCTTTATTAATTTCACTGTACTTTAATACACCAAATTCGCTTTTAAAACACTTCTTATTTGCGCCTTAAACAGACTTTACTCCTTGACAGCCCATTCAAAACTAACTAACTCACCAGCCTTTTATAGTATTTCATCGTAGAATCTTCAATTTTTTGCCGTTAATTCAAATGTTCTAAAATAACGTAAAAAGCAACCATCCATGCACTCGGCAGAACTCTTAATTAGAGCATGTAATTTCGGAAGTTTTTAAGCCTTAACACAAGCCAACACATTTTTTTAGCTAAAAGCTCATAATAAGCTCTGACGTGGTGAATTTTGTCTTTAGCATTTTCATTTTCGTAACAATATGCTGAATGGAAAATGCCAATGGGTGAGTGTTTCAGAACGCAAAGACCCAAAATATTTGTCAAAATTGGCCAAAAAATAATTGTCAGCTAATGGGACAGAAGTCTTTGAGTGGCCATTTTAATCACCAGACTTGAATCCTATTGAGAATTGAAGCGCATAGTTGAATTATATGGTTTTCAAAATAAGCAGAAGCTTTTGGAGAGCTTAAAATTAGAGTGACAATCAATACTAACAACAATTTTAACAAATCTTATAGAATCTATGCCAAAACGATGTGCAGAGGTAAAAAAACAAAGGTTATCACACAAAGTACTAAAATTTGCTCATGTGTCGAACAGTTATTCATTAATTAAAGTTTTGTTATTATAGTTATAATTGAGGAACCATAATAAGAGTAAAATATTTCATTTTAAATAAATTTATTTGTTAGTAATATCCGAGTCTTTAATTGCTTTAAGAGGAAAAGTTGCTTACTTCTCTAACAATACTGTTTATCAAAACATGTATTAGGAAATAAAATAAAAACTCATTAACATGTGTCTAATAACTTCTAAATTTTATTTACCATAATGCTTTTTCAAAGGGCTCATGGAATCCTTTTCGTGATAAATCCATATATTGACCCCAAGTCAAATTATTCTTATCAAATATATAGTTATATACTGGAATTTCGCGCCGTTCTTTCAAATCATTTTGTGAAATATTATATCTGAAATATTATTAATATTATTGAAGTCATTTTATAATCAATCTTAAGCTACCGTCGGGCAACATCCCAAGCACTTGCAATTATAGCATTTACACAATAGTCTGCTGGAACCATATTAGCTTTACATTTCGAGTTGCCATAAATACAACGTACTAATCCACGAGCTGACCAAGTACATAGGCCTGAAGGGCCATACAAGTTGTCCGTCCATCCAGGAAAAGGCTCCTTATAAGTAGACATAACTATACGCAAACAATTTTATTTCAATTTTTCACAGAATTTTTATGCAAGAAATGTTGTTTTTTGTTTAACTTAAAAACTATTGAAAAACTACTAATATAAGACCCATTCTTACAACTTGCCTTTAACTAAAGGCATGATTTTAAAGGCCAGATAATTTGTTTTTCTTTATTATAAGTATACAATAAGGTAAAAGTGTGCGTTAAGCTAAAGAGAAAATCATACTATCACTTTAAGTTTATCTTTGAACATGAAAAAAGTTAAAAAGTGGCCGGAATCGGATAAGTGGGTAAGGTACATACAAATTAAATAATAATTTTGTATATCTTGAGAGTTTAAATAATTCGGCAGTCAATACAAACCATGACCTAAAAAATATAGAATTTTGCATGTGTAGAGAGCGGTAACAGTTAAGGCTTTCTTTATCTATTCACATCAAAAGAAAGCAGGTACAGCACAAAGACTCCCAGCAACGCGGGAAGGATCTAGTTATACTCGTAGTTAAATGAATAAATTGTGCATAAAAATGGTTATAAAAAAAATTCTGGGATTCTTGGCAATGAAAATCAGATTTTAATTTTTTAGTTTTTTAATATGCAAAGATTGACTTGAAATCTCTATATACTATATGTATATAAATTGGAAATAAATTTTAAAGTACTAAGAATTTATTTATCTATTATCTATTTAAGTCTTTTACTACTTATGAGATAATGAAAATAAACTATTATTTTCTCTAATTTGACGTTACTACATATAAATACAGTGCACTCGGAACAACGTCAACAATCGCTTTCGTCAACATTTCAAAACTTTAACCATTTTTTTATAACACTGTTTACTGCAAAACGTTAACAAAATCACAAAGCTCGAAAATATTCATTCTAAATAAAATAAAGTTTTAGTTTCAGTAACATATATATGTATATAAGTGCGTACATACATTTGTCTTACGAAATTAGTGTAGAATTTGGGAATTCCCCTTACAACTAGAACATTAAGTTACATACATACATACATGCATGTGTAATACTTTTCTCTGTTCAATTGATTTTTTGTTCTCCTTAGAATATTTTTTCGTTTCTTTGAATTTGTCTTTGTTTGATTTTTGTTTAAAAACAATAAAAATCCTCTCAACTATGTTTTAATATGTATGTTTTTATTTTATATTTCAACAATCATAAACCTCAACGCCCGCGGTGTTAACTAGTTGACGTTAATTCGAGTGCACTGTAACACCAAATTTCTCATAAAAATTATGAAAAAAAACTTACGGAATTATGAAAAGAACTTACGAATCCTGAAACACGTCAAATAGAGTTTAAAACAAATTCAATTTTTAAATTTACATTTTTAAACTTTTTTATGTATGTACATATGTTAAATGGTGTAAGCGTTAGACATGGTTAAAATTAACTCTACGTATACGCAACGCTGGACCTTAATGAGTTAAGGACAATGAAACAAACAAACTTACAGATAAATTTATAAATTTGACCTGGAAATTATTACTTTCAGTGCTGATAAATGTACAACTTCTTCGCTTTTTTCTTGTCTTTTCTATTGCAATAGAATGACAAACTTTTATTTGGTTTATCTATTTGCATCTTTTGTTCTGACTCTCAGGACTGAATGAAATGTTAAGTTTTTTTCTTTTATTTGAATTTTAAACATAAAAACATTTGGGAACATTTTTTCTCTCGTATCTATATTTATTTATACCTACACTGAAAATAATATTATTATTGGTATGATGAAGCTTAACAAACAATATAGTGATATTGTATTGGTTACATTTCTGCAAATGTACGATGAACACAAAAAATCGTATTCAACCACTGCTACATTTTTTGTTGCAAAAACAAAAAAACAAAATGCAAAATAGTCATTTTTATCATTTAGATTCTTTACTACACTTTACACTTTTAGGAAACTAAAACCATTAAATGTCTGTTCGTAATCTTATATGTATTTTTAACTTTGTAAGTTTTCTATTCTAACCCAAGGGGCTTAGCTCTTAGAAGAAATTAAATTTATTAAATATTAAAAGAAAAAAGAAAAAGAATTCTTACCAATAGGTGGCCTAAATATGCCAGCTGGTAAATAAAATGCTCGGTGATTTACTAAATTTTCAGCACATTTCTTCGTCATTGTATATGTATTGGGCATTTCACCAATCAGGCATGGTCTAAATTTCTCCAAAGTTTCATCATCAAAAATACGAGATATCTGAAGTTAACAAAAGAAAGTGAACGTAAAAGAATCAAATATAGGAAAATTCAATAGTTCTTCAATATTTAAATTAATTTTCTTTTTTGTAAGGGTTAATTTATCAAAATGTTTAAAATCGCTCCTTAAACGTTAACTATTTCAAGACTTATCAGTTTTTGGTTACTTAGCAGATTTTATTATAACTCATATTTTATACATATTTCTTATTTTGTAAATATGAACCGGTAGGGTATAAAAATACGAATCAGAAGGAGTATAAACAATTTCCGAAAAAACTACAGTATATAACAAGAAGAATGTGTATCGTGTAATCATTGCTTGCTACGCAAGCAACAGCTGATGTTTAACTACATATACGAGTACATATGTATGTCAAAATGATTATCCATTACTTTTTTTGCAACAAACATTTTTAACACATATATTTTGTATACTTCAGTGTTTCATTATTTGGACGCAGCGCTAACGTATTTTTACAAAGTTATATTCGTTTTGAAAATAAGACCACCTTGTTAAATTCACTTTGGCATAGAATATCTAGCCCAACAAACTTTTCGAAAATAGAAAACAACTTTATGTGTCACTATAATGACTCTATTGTTTACGTTTTGTTTTTCTTTCAATAACTGTGAATAAAAAGTTTGCAAAAATTTGTTTTCTTCACGTCGATTTATTTTGATACGAATGTGGAAAATAATGTTGTCTCAACTTTCGTATCCTTAATCCACTCTGTTAACTTCTCTGTTAACGAATGTTCGTTTTTATATTCAGCTGTGTTATTGACAAAACTTATGGTATGAGCGTCAAAACAAAGTACCCACATTCTCTCGAATTTAGTTTTTAATTTCTTTTTTAAATACGATTACAAAATCCTGAAGTTATACAACAAAAATGAAAGAGACTATTGTTTATTCGTCAAAAAAGTATACTGGACAAAAAACTATGTGACAGGAAAGAAGCACCTATAAGGTAATAACCAAATATATAAGCCAAATATTAACCGGTTTAAAGATTCTTTGATGATTTGAAAAATGAAGGAAGAGGAGACAGACCTATTAAATAGTGTATACTTTACTTAAGTAAACTTGAGGAATCTGTGTATATTTATTTAGCAAACACATTTTTGATGCAATTCATTCCAAGTTTAGAGATGTTTGTATACGCTTTTTTATATAAGAACTGTGGATGGATTTATTACAGTAGTAAGGAAATTTTGTTAAATCGCAAAATTCATGGCTGTATATAAATGGTTCCAAATAAGCCGTTCAATTCACAAATCAATTAACTCCACTCGACAGTAATGACAAAACACTGTATAGTTGAAGGCCACTATATTATATTCAAAATGATAAAAAAATAAATTTTTGTACTGTTTCATATAAATTATTGAATAATAATTTCATTTTTCTTAACGTTGGGTTACAAGATTCAATATGATAAAATTCTTGACATTTATAGAAAAAATTTTGATTTAAAAGAAATCTTTACAGTCAAAAATATTAGGTGTTCGAAAAATTTTGGTTACAATTTGCCCGTGTAATATTTCGATTGATATTATATGCATCAGGCAATACTATAGCTTATTTGATAGGTCCGAATGATTACGGGCGATGAAAAGTGGACCACGTACGTTAATGCTGTGGGAAAAGAATTATGCGCATAGCAAAGCTACGTTTAATAGACAGTGATAAAGCCAGGATTGAAACTAAGAGAGTTAATGCTGGTATATAGTGGGATTGGAAGGAAACTATTCATTATGAGCTTCTACGATTCTGTCAACAATTAACGAGATTGAAGCAAGCAATTCAATTAAAATTCCAGAATTGGTCAATAGAAAAGGTATTGTGTTGCATTAAGATAACGCCAGACCACACACATCTTTGATGGCCTGACAGAAACTGGAAAGTTTAGATCCATTCACCATAAAACCTATACCTTGCACATTTTCTGCAGAACTATTTTAATGGATTAAATTTAAATTCCATACAGGTCTGCAAAACGCAATTGGATCAGCTTTTCACTCAGAAAACCCAGAAGTTTTACACTGATGACAATTGGCTTTACCACAAAAATGGTGGAAAGTTATCTATCAAAACGGAACATGTATGGTTTAAAAAAGCTCATTTCAAATATATATTTTTGATCTAATTTGTAAACAAACTTTTTCGAACACCTTTTATAAAAATTTAATTATATATTTTTTAGATAAACTAAACTAGGAAACAAATACACTTAAAACCAGATCAATCAACCCACTCTGTAACCCAATTAAATCCACCAGAGTTTTATTTGGTATAATATTAAAAAAAAACTTCTTGACTTTTGAGGCGATCAGCTTTGAAGCCGATTTTATATGTCTTGAAAAGTTATGATTCGGTGACATGCTAAAAGATATTGCATCATTCGAAACAGCCGTGGTCAGAGGAACCAATGTTCGAAGAATGCTGTGAGTGCATCTAAAAATAGTTTGGCCACTTTTGCTTGCATTGTCATGCAAAAGAATAACTTCATCATTTATGCCTTTGTATTCCGGCCATTTTTCTCATAATGCACGGTAAGTGCAGTCTGTCTTCATCCGACAAAGAGTGCAAAATTGTATTATAAATACTAAAAACTGCATTATAAATAATAAAATATTGTCCAATTGAATAAAATTAGGAAGCAGTTATAAAACTCAATAAAACCCAAAAAACCCTGTTGGGTTGTTTTTTAAGCCGGTGTTTTTGCCAACCTTGCTTATATGATTTAAGTTATTAGTTCTCTAAAATGTTTAATGTTTAAAAATTCTTGACAAAGTATATATTTCCTTGATTTTTGACAAGCTGTAAAAATTCTTGCAAATCAAATGAAATTAAGATCATCTAATAAAAGATATTATCAATGTTACCTGCATAATTTTCTCATATCCGATCTCGTTTTCATATACTTTCTCCTTAACGTTTTTTATATTACAATTGCAATACAAAGTGGATATATGAACGAATGACTGAAAAATATCAATCATTTAAGCGATAATATATATGTTATACAATATATGTAATATAGATAAATAATTTTTAAATGTTATACCTTTAAGCCCTTCATTTCCATTGCTAAGTCCAATATTTTCTTTGTACCCAAAACATTAATATCAATAGCGTCACCAATTTTTTCGTTAAATTTGACGGAGGCAACCACATTAAAAACGATCTGAAAATTATAAAAATATTAATTACTATTATTGTTTTTATACAAAAAAGTGTACAAACTATTTCCTTTTTTTCTACGAGTAAACAAAAATTTTGGAAAAATACCTTCAATTTGTAGTATTAATTTGATTTTTATTATTTTTTGTTAATAAGATATTTAAATATAAAAATGCAAACAAAGGTTTCTTTTACATGCTTTATACTTATAAAACTTACATACTTTCACATACAATGTTGTTAACAAATATCAAAGCTATGAATTCAAGATGTGCATCTATGCATCTTCCGTTTTCGATTATTTATAATTTTCAAAAAAAACTTTCAAATAAATATGAAAATATGTTATTGAGTTTTAATTTTTTAATTTAAAATAATAAGAAAATAAATGATTTTATTTGCTATTTTCTTCGACGTTAGGAATGTGAACAGAAAGAAAGCTTTCTTTAAAAGAAAAAATTTGTAATCCTTTCTTAAAACACATACGGACCTCGCTAATACAGATTTTTCGGTAATCCGAACATCATGTTTTCTTTCATTTTGTACTCTGTAATATTAATTTTATTTATTTTTGCTCCTAAAATATATTATTTTCTCTCTTTTTATGAAAAAGCAAAATATCTTTCTGACTTTTAGAGTTTTATTGTTTTCTTCACGACCTGTATAAATGAAACATGTTATTGCTTTTTTATAAAATGTACACGCCTTTGTTTTTGTTCTAATTTAGTGCAATTATTTATCTAAATGATTAACAAATATAATGGCCCATATTCATAGTCTAATATAAAGTATACTTTATGCGAACAAAAGTCAACTTTTAGAAAAAGTCGACTCTAACTTATTCAAAGACAACTAAAAGTGTACTTCGGCGTTAGAGTCGACTCTAAATATAAAACCAGCCGAACCTGTTTTTAAATAATTTAAAAAGAAAAAAATTAAAATTCAAAATTTGTGAACAATCTTTTGATTAGAACGTATTTCGCTATTATTGATGATTGTGGGATGGAAGACTAAAATAAATAAAAGAAGTGCTTAAACCTTTTGACTTAAATGATGATGATTTTTTTCTTTTTTTTATAAGTGCATACCTAACGTAACGTAACGGCCAATATCTATATCATTCGATATTTGTTTTAAAAGTATTTTTAGTGCAAGAACAATATATACATTTTCATTCATTAATCCGAATAATTAAATAATCCTAATCAGGGTCTGCGATCAATTATCCGGATTATCAAGGTTTTAGTGTATACATACATATGTATGTATGTACATTAGGGTGGTCTTTAAATGTATGGAAGAACCTTTTTTTTCAAGTTAAAAAAAACCGTAACTCCCCTAAAATGCAGGCTTTGTGTACAAATACGATGTGCAAAAAATTATGGGCGTCGGATAGAGGGAAAACGTGGCGCATCGCCCTCAAGATGGCCCTTGTTAGTGAAATAGTCAAAAATATACATTTTTTTATTTGCTTTATTTATATTCCTTTTTTTCTATAATTTTATTAAATTTACGGTAGTTGCCATGATTTGTTGCAAGCAATTTATTTATAAGAGTAAAGTAAAGTATTTATATATAAAAATCAATGAGTTTGAATAAAAAAATTTTTCAATACTCTACTTTTTATATTACGTGCTTGTGTTTTCTAGAGAAAACGATCGAAAAGGACTTTTCATATATACCATTCCGTCATCATATCTATAAAATTATTCATAGAAGTGTTTTCGATGAAGAAATTCAAAAATTGTTAGTGTGAGAAAACTAAGTAACTTTATGAATGATATTGAAATTCACAAAGTGAGCGATGCGAATATAATTTTTCTTGATGGTACAGTTTCACTTTTTATGTACCTTAAAAAACCTTGAGCATTTCTTCATGTCCGTTGAATGTCGACAGCTATTTATTGCCTAAAGTTATACTTACTTTGAAATGAATTTAAGATTATAAGAGTATTGATGACAAGATAAGTCGTGCGTCACTAAGCAAGTTAAGTATTCATATGTGATTTTGAACTCCAGAAACAGCAGTGTTTGCCTTTTTTGATCCGAAGATATTATACGAATCGAAAATGTTTTTTGGGCAAGCCCTGGATCGTAAAAATCACATCATTTTTTTCAAAGGTTTGGTATTCCAACGGACTCTTTGAACAAAGATCCCAAACTTGTGCAAATGAACCTAGTTTTAACGTTGGCCTTAAGGAAAAGCAATTGATAGTTCAAATTGTAGCGGATCATCAGAAACTCCATTATGATTTGAACAAATGTTCTCATTTCCAATAGAATAATAGCCAGTAAAATTTTTACTACCTCTTTGATCCGAGACCACTGACAATGTAAGTAGGTCCCATCCAAAGTCTGTATACAATTACACAGCGTTGGCCTAAACGGCCAGATGAGTTCGATGAAACAAACGTTGTAAGCGAAGGTTGGCTGGGTCCTATCATACCGACATTGTAATTGAAGGTTGGATGGGTCCAATGCTACAGGTATTCTAAGCGAAGATCGGATGGGTTTTAACTGTCAAATTCTATTTTATTTACTTATCAAAATTTAATAATGAAAATCCAGCTTATAGGTCACACCATTCAAAAGCACTTCTTCTTAACCATTTTAATTTGGATTAAACAAAATAATAATTGGCAAAATAGCAGCAAAAAAAGAAACAAAATTTATAATCGAAACTACAATAACAATGTAATACATTACAAAGTCATCCAAAACGAATGATAGTGCGACGACTTTCTCTTTTGTTTCTAATGTAAATTTAATTTTACATTGTGTTGGGAATCGGATGCAAGCAAGAGGGCTTTGTTCTATGCCTCTGATAAACATTTAATTTTATAATAGGTTGGGAATAAGAATAATCCGAATCGGATACTAATTGTATGTGTTGAGAAATTTTATTTAAATTTTTCTTATTCACATAATCTTTTGCAATCGGATGAGTTTCAATTCGTAATAATTTTTGTACTGATGGGTACAAACTAATAAAAATAACACTTCTCTGCGTTTCTTTTTTATTAATTTTCAGTTATTTATGTCGTACACACATACATATGTATGTATGTTAAAAAAAACATAATTTTAATAAATATCAAAAACTGTAACCTTGTAACCATATTTTTAAACAATAACGAACATATTTAGGGGACCACCCTAATGTGCATATGTACAAATTATTTTCGACAACAACATTTCTTAATATATATAAACATTATAACGAACTAGAGTAACCCTCCCGCGTTGCTGAGAGCCTGCCTGTACTTGCATTTCGACTGATTTGGGTAGATAACCAAGTTTAAACTGTTACCGTTCTCCACACATGCAAAATCCATATTTCCTTAAAACTTATGGCTTGAATTGACCTCCAAGTTATTTAGAAACTTCAACTCTAAACATTCTCAAGATATACAAATATCAATATCGATTTTGTATGGAGAAGATACCATGCCCACTATCCAATTCCGCCTACTTTTTAACTGATGGTTTTTAATATCTAAGAAGTCACTTAGAACAAATTCAAAACGTTCCATTCTAACCGTTCTCAAGATATACAAAAATCAATTTTCCGGAATGTCATCGTACACATAAGACATTACGATAAATGGTTTGGTAACATTTCAAGTGACAATCCGTGCAAACTTCACATAAACCATCTACGGACCATCCCCAACGTACGCAGTTAGTGGTACACTTATTTATATATACATATATAGATTGTAAAGTTTCAACGAAAGCACATTGAACAAGCTAGTGTTGTCTGTACAACAACTAATTTTTTTTTTTTGCAAAAAAAAACACAAACATATATTTCTTGCTTTTTTGTGAATTATAAATGTAAAAGCAATAAATATAAATTATTTTTTAATAAAATACATATAATTCTGCTTTTACACGTTAGATACATTCCAAACGATATCGTAGAAAAAATTGTGTAAAAACAGTATTAGGTGTAAAATAAAAATAAAAACAATTTGTAATAAAATATACCTGATCCTGTTTGTATATTGTATCAACATTCTAAACGATATTGTGCAAAAAATATTGGGAAAACAGTATTAGGTGTTAACTAAATAAAGCTATTGACAATCAAGAAACAAGAAATAAAAAAAAATCAGTCAGGCAAACCGGCAACACCACCTTCTTAAATGTGCCGTGGCTTCAACTGAATTGTTAATGAATTTTGTATTTGAAAATTTCATACCTTGAATTTCAAATTAATTTTGTACTACTAATCATGATGTTATTTTACTGCAATTATTAAAGAGTTCTTTACGCTCGTTGTATTATACGGTACTGGCTGGAATACTCCAACGTAGATTTTTTTCCATAACAAATACATAATGCTCTACTCCTTTAAACTACTACAATACACTTATATCTACCTCATGTCTAGCTTCAAAATGTAACTTGAAACCTACGTTAAATACACTTACTTTTCTCCTTACTTATGTTTACTACAGATACTGATATAAACTTTATTTACATATGAGAAAATACACATATGTCTTATATATAAAATTGATTGTGTTTTTGTATGTCTGTTTGTCTGTTTGTGCCTTATAGATAGCCAAACGGTTATATAAAAATTCAAACTGTGTAATGCCACGTTCATACAAAGTTAATATATATTGGTCTGTATCTTCAAAATGGTAACAGTAAAAATCTATAATTTAGTTCAAATAGTTCTATAGTCAATACAAATCATCAGCTAAAAAGTTGGTGAAATTGGAGAAGTGTGCATGGAACCTCCCATATAAACTAAATATTAATTCTTGTATATCTTGAGAACGGTTAAGGTGTTAGTTTCTGAATTTGAATAAGTGGGGATGGTAATAGTAGAAACTTCTACTTTTAGTTAGAACAAGTTCTCAGAAAGATTGGAAAGTAGGCGTGGCACATTCCATTCATACTAAAGCTCCTTTACCTATTGACCTTAGCCAAAAAGCGGTAGGGATTGGGTAACCGCTTATTGCATAAAGTACACTGGTTAAAAGCTGTCTATCTTATAAACATACAAAAGTTAATTAAAAATATGCTTGTTTGAAGACTGTATACTATACAGCTAAAACGCAGAACCTATTATCTTAAAACTTTTACAGTGTACTTCTGGAAGGGACTTTAGGCTATCCTAAGTCCTTAGGCTTGGGCCGGGTAAAGATAAAATGATGAGGAATCGCAAAAAATGAAAACTAAGATAATACTTTAGATAGCTGTAGCAAAGCATTCGATGTTTTAGATAATATTTCATAAAATACTAACTATAGGTAGCAATTTCTTCCTGTGCCATTTACTATATAATTGCATAAAAAAATTGAATGTAAATTAATTGCACTTTACAAATAAAATTTTACTTACAGTTACTTCATTACACAGCAAACTTCGATCATTTGGGGCAATGTTAAGATCTATTGCACTAAAATCTGCATGTATTGGCTGCACTTTCTCGAATATTTGAGAATTTTCAATTCGTATACCATCAAATACCTTAAAATACGTATGTGCTAGAGAATAAAAAAATTGGCTTAAATGGTATCGAAACATTAATTACCGAATCATTCAAAAAATGCTCTAACCGCTGCTGGACATTCATATTATTCTTGCAACGTATTAACATGTAAATTCTTCGTACATCAAAAGTTTGTAACAGTTTTTGTATTAGAACTTTTCCAACAAATCCCGTACCACCCGTAATAAGTATAGTGGAATTTTTATAAAAATCGCTGATTGGTGTTTTACTTGTATTAACGTTAATGTGTTTGGTACAGTTTTCAAAATGTTCAATACCATTCTTGCTAATATTGGCTTGTTTAACAATGAGGACGTCGTTACCTAGGACAGCATTTATCCCTTGAGACCTTCCGTTAATGCTGATTCCGGTCTCTATACTTACATCACCACCGCCACCACGAATTTCGCTTTCATCTGTGGTTCCCATAACGATTATATGTTCATATAATGATCGATCAAACCTATATTCGTATGTACGAGTATATGCTAGGAATGAATTAGGTTGCGGCTGTTTAATTTTCTTTAATTTCTTTCTTATACCAAATAAATAATCGTAATTATTATTACTATTACTATTAGTATTATTATTATTTTTATTACTATTATTATTATTTATTTATTTTTATTTATTTTAATTTTTTTTTTCAATATACATACATATACTAGTAAAAATGACAACTAAACTTAACAAAGACTTTTCACAAAATGACCAAGAACTAGATATGAAAGGTCTATTAATACTTTTCTATGGACATTTTAATCGAAGATATTTTGCCCCTCACCTTTTTTTTCATTCCAACCCACAAATCAACCATTTGACCAGTAAATAAATCAATAAAACAAGTTTGATTTGTTTTAAATTATTCCCACGGTTAAATATACTGATGTACTACAGGACGTTAGTTTCTCTGTATGCAACAACTCTTTCACACACTTTTGAACAATTATACACATGTATGTATGTATATGTACATATAAAACGTCATTCTTACATTGTTTTTCATCGATTATCTTATATTTATACATATTTCTACAAATACTAATGTATATTATTTAATTCCCTTGACCTTATCTTTTTTTGTTAATTTTCTCATTTAGTTTTAAGTTCTTTGTTTTTAGCGTTTCCGACTTCTTTTGTGGAACATCGGCAGGAATCAATGCATTACTCTATGTATGTACATACATATTAAAGAAAATTTAAATTGCAATTTGTGTCATGTGTCAAATGGAAAGAAGATGTGCACACATAAGTACATACATATTTTATAAAAATTGATTTGGCCATTAATGTTCGATAACATTTAAGTCTGGAAACTGAAGAGTCAGTCAATTTCATGCAATTATAGACTCGTGGTTGGAGTCATTTTTCTAGTAGAATACAAAGTCGTCTTTAATTCCAAGTTTTTTGGTATTTTCCTTAACTGATTTTTTTAGAATATCAATATAATACTTCGCATTCATTATTCCGTCTACAAAATGTATTTTTCCAATCCCAGATGCAGACATACACCCTCTTTCATATTGGATGTATGTGAGCAAAAATAAAAAAGGAAGTAAACAGACGAAACTCAAAAAGAATTTTCCCGCTAAAGGAATCCGTAGCAGAAGAATAGTACTATATTGAACCTGATGTTGTAGAATCTGGTTCGAAAGTGTACCACGATGTTTCAAGCTGTAGTTGCAAGCAATGGAAAACGTTTCAGTGCCAAAAATATCTATATTTAATAAAGTTAATAAGATAATAATTATGAATTTGGATTTTTTTTTTTTTTTTGAGAACTGACTGTTTTTTATATATCGTTTATATTTACTTAATAAATAATAAAAAATATTCTTTAAATTAACTAAGCCTTTACTGTATTTGGCGATCTAAAATATGGTTTTGAGAGAAGTAGGGATACATAAAAATGATTGATTTTAGAAGATTTTATATTACTGAGCTTGTTAGATCGCGAGTCATTGAAAGGTGCTTATATGCATCTTTATGATAAAAACTGCACAATTTTTTTTAAATGTATTTTAAATGTATTTTAATTTTTTAATTATTTTTATTCAATAAAAATATTTATAAATTTGATACACGTTCTTCACACAAATGCTATGTTCACACGAGACTTTAATTATTTTGTTAGCTGTTTGAATTACGATAAGGATAAGATAAGAAAAAAATTAACAGTTTGAAAAATAAAGCAAATGAAATCAGTACAGTTATGCCTGACAGCTGGTGATGAGAAAAAACCGATAAAAATTATAGATCACATTGAATTTTTATTAAATTACAGCGCAAACAAAATGGAATAATTTACAACTTCGGTGATTTGTTTCCAATATTTTGTATGTGGAATTAATTAATTATACTATTAATAGGATAACAAATTACGAAAAAACGTTGTGTAATAAAAACAATTTTCAGATTTTAATATTTGGCATGACTTGCTTTTGCATCATTTATATATTATGTGGTTGCTTTTTCATTGAATTAACCACTTCATTATTGTAGTATAAGTGTTGTAATGTTCTTCAGTAGGCGTTTAGTTACTTTTTTCTAAAAAAAAAAAAAACATTTTTAATAGGGTTCAAATCGCTACTTTGTGAAGAAGTATTCATAACTTTTTCGCAATTTTAAAGAAGCCACACTTCACTATATGCAGATAAAATTTAAATTGTGGTTTGTTGTCATTGAGGAACCAGAGTTTCATAGTGATGCTTTCAAATGCCAAGTCTTCTACGCCTTCACTTGTGACTAGGTGGGCAAAAACCCGGGCTAAAAAAACAACCCACCTTCTTTAATTGGGTTTTTTGGTGGGTTTTTAACTGCCGCCAAATTTCGTTCAAATCGACAATAATTTTTTAATTTTAAGTACAATTACGTTCTTTTAGTATTTGTAATGCAATTTGGGATCAAGGTGGCATTGCGTTTTATAAGCTACTAAAACGTGGTGATCGGAGCAGACTTTAATTACTTTGAACCGTGCATTATAAAAAAACCTAATGTAAGGAATATAAAGACAGATATAATTAAAACGCACGGCGCCACGTTTCCAAACAATTTCTCTTTTTGACTATTGGCTGTTTCGACGGGCACAGTATCTTTTGGCATGTCACCGAATCATTTCTTTAGTAGAAATATCATATCGATTTCAAAGTTAGAGCGATATAAAAAACTCAGAGGTATGGAAAATAAGTAAGCAGTGATTTGATAAATTTTTGTTTTGATAAATTTGTTAATTCATTATCTCTTTTGAGCTAAAAAACGAACCGATTTAATTTGTGCTACCAATACTTAAGTTATACTTACTTTTGTTGTAAATAAATTACGAAACATTTAAATAAAAAAACGCACCTGCTTGAGACACACCCCAAGCAAAAGTGAATTTTTTTCAAATTTAACAGTTGGGATGATTTTGTTATCTTTTAGGAACATTAAGGGTACTATACACTTGCTTGGAATACCCCATTATTTTCGTTTTAATACAAAATATGACGTTGTCCCAATAGTTGTTCACGTTAGTTAGTTTACGGTTGTTTCACTTTCATAATGATGAAGAACCACGCTTTTCTACGTTTACTGCAGATATCATTGATTCCGCATGTTCTGCTCTTGATTAGTACTTATATTTAAAAACCGTCTGCCGTACCGTTAAATTACAATCAATAACACCACACTGCTGTTCAAGCTCTCTCGCAAGTATTCCTATGGAAACCTAAGGGTTTCGCGCGATTTTGTAATAGTTACACGCTCTGTATGTTTACTTATTGTGGACTTAAAGCCAATTCCCTACTTCAATCCCAGTTTGCCCCTTTTTAACTCATTTATTACATTGTAAATTGTTTTTCTCGTCACTGAAAACTTATCTAATAACATAACAACACTCTCTTCCAGCAACACTTTTATCATTATAGTATGATATATTATAATGACATTATAAAGATGACCTTTTCCTTTAGATCTTTTAAATTGTGTAATTGTAAACTAAATAAGATTTGCATTACAAAAAATTATAATCAATTTTATTTACGAAATTGCTGAAGAGAATAACTAACTCCAAACACAACAGCAAAGCACATTTGATCTTCAAATAAAAACAAAACCGAGTAAAAAATACTGGGTGTGTAATAAGTTATTAGACACTAAAGAAATTAGGCAATATATGTTTTTGTTGTTTTTCTTTAATATTTATAAAAAAAACTGCAACATATTTGGTCTTAATTCTTTGAAGGTACATATTGCATAAATAATACATAAGATGTCTTTTGTGCCAATTAAATTAAATTAAATTAAAAAAGCTTAGTAATTTTGTATGTGTAAACTCATTCTTGACATACTGTTTATCCGAAAAAGCTCTCAACAATGTTATGTTAATTCATCTATCGACTGTACATGGTAAGTACATTGTACTAACATTGATGATTTTGGGGTTGATGAGTTTGTTAAAATATATTACCGAAAATTTGTGTAAAAAGCTTTTGTACTAAAATTTAGGGTCAACGATAACACGAACGTTGTCATTTTCCCTTGGGTTTTTGACCGTGTCGTGTTACATCTGTACATGTATGTATATTAGGGTATTCCTTATTTTCAAAAATGTGAAATTGCATTATAACTCCATCCAGGAATGTTCTCCGTAGCCATATTATTCATAACTAAACTAATTAAACGGTAATACTTTACGTACGAAAAATTGGAGAGAAAATTTATGAAATTCTATTCGTGTTTTAAAAATTAGAGTAAAAATAATACGACAGACTTTCTAAGTTCACACGATACACAAAAAAACAAAACAAAGTAAAATGAAAGCAGCTGTTTTAAAAGAGACCAATAGTGCGAGCGAAAAATTTGCTTTTTTATTTTTTTATTTTTTTCTTTGTTTATTTTTATAAATACGCCCCTGATCTAATTAAGTGTGATGGTTTTAAAAAAATTTTAAAAACCAATGCCGTAAGCTTTTATTACGTATTGAGTTTACAAGATGCTATCTGCTGTCTTCTACACAAAAACTTGACATGTTGTACGACTTGCATTATCGTTTAAACACCCCTTAAAGCTGGATTCACCCATTGTTTCGGAAAAAATGCTTGTTTTTATTTTTTTGAAAGTTCGCTCTGAAACGATTCACCCACTTCGGACAATTGTTCTGGAAAAACAAGGATACCATATGCAATATTTTTGTAAACGGGGCGAGTTAGTTTTACAATTTGGCAGGACAGTAGCAGATGATTGCAATTTGCTTGTTTTCTTTGGTCACACTATATTAGTTATTTTGTAACCGACAAATTGTATATTAATTGCTTTTAGCTGTTTATACCTTCTACGCAAACTCTTCCAAAGTGCGTGGCATCCGCTTCCTGCAATTAATTAAACACAACTTGTTGAATGGTTTTGATAATCATCTACAAAATTTAACATACTTCCCATTCCAATAGAGGTTGCTCATATGATTCATATGATTATTTTTGTAACTTTTGTTACTCATATCATACAAGCATTCCCTGCCCGGCTTTTTATTTCCGAAATAAGCTTCAGTGCAACTTATTCATATAACTCCATGTTAATATTTATTTAATTTTATTTTTAATATAATAACATAAATCAACAGTTACTTTTTAAAACAAACAATGCAACACAAGTGATGTGTATTGTATTATACATACTCGTACATACATATGTACAAATAATATGATGTGGCAGCTCAGTTCAACTTTCCTTAAAAAATTGAAGTAGCAGGCAGCACAGTTCAATTGTTTCCGAACAAAAATTAAAATTAAACCAATTCAAGCTGATATTGTTCCGAAGTAAGTTAACTCTCTTTCGCTCTCTAATCTTAAAATTTTTGTTCCGAAAAAAATTTTTTTCGTGCAAAATTAGAGCAATTATTTTTATTTATTTATTTTTTTTTCAAAAAGGCAAAAACAATTTCAGAATGAAAATTTTACGTGCTATGCACTTAAACATTTTTTATGACTTTTTGAAAAAAACAAAATTTTTACGCAATTAAGTTATGAATAAGTCCGAAACTGTTGAAAATACGAAAAATATTATTCAGATGATTATTTAGAAAATTCGTAAATTCTTGGTGGTATTCGATTAAAATCGGTCAAGTCGTTTTCAAGTTGTGATGAAATATATTGACATAACTACCATATTTTAGGAAAAGAATTTGCCACGGCCATAACAAAAAAATGTTAAGCCGACAGGAAGAAACTGAAAATGGATTTGAATTCAGCGCATCAAAATCATTATTGTCCATATAATTGTATTTAAAAGCCAGATTATTTGTTGTTTTTTGTAGACCAGTGTAATTAAGAAGTTATATTGGTTCTCGCGTTATAATAATACATTATTTTATATTTATTTATTTGTATAGCTCCATACATACACAAGACCCTATTCAGTATGAAACTGAATAGCAAGTAAAGCAAAAAAGTGTTTGCATATATGATTAAATAACAATATAAATTTACAAATAACATATAAAAGAAATGAAGAAAATAAAAATATTTAAATTTAAATTTGCATATCTCGTATATCCAATAAAAACATTTAGCAACTAATTACATAGCGAACAGTTTCATAAGTAGTGCCTTAAATTGTCGTGCGTTACTTAATACCTGACAGCTATAAGATGTTGCGAATATATAGAAATGTCATTTAGACATTAGGCTCTTATACTCAGAGCACCGCAACCTTTTACCTCTGCAATTTTGTGCATCAAAGCTAAAACTCTTAATTTGAAAATATGGATATTCAAGTACGTCTGTTCAACATTATACAGTATTAATTGCCTTTTTATAATCTCAATATACAATAACATCTTTCGTTATATAAAAATAAAAGTTTAATTAGTACTAATGAAGTAAATACGCTTTTCTACCAGAAAAAGCTGTTTATATGTTATTGTTAATTGTTTCATTGTTTTAGTAAATTTTTATATGTGCATATGTACATGAAAACAGATCTGGATGAAATACGTATTTATTGAAGAGGCACTCAACCGTACAATAATGTATGGTCTAGGAAGATTATAAAAATATAAAAAAGAAGAAATGGTCAATGAAAGAAGTTGCTGCACTTGTAAACTGAAATGGTAAGATAGTTGTGATCACAAATTTAATATTTGTCGAAACATCAGATTATTTTTAAATCAGCTACTTATTACGTTCATCAGCGTTGCCGTTGTGACACTAAAGTATCACTTTTTTTATGACCCTTTTTTTAATGTATCCCTTTTTGATCCTTTTTGAAAATGAGTAAAGGTCCAAAATTCTTTACGCAAATTCTCAGTACACTTAGCTTTTATATATGTATGTTGTATATATGCATGAGTTTTGTAAACATATATGTAAAAATTACATTCGATATTATTATTACAACAACTGACTTTTATGCAACTGTCACATTCTATGCATATCTATTTTTTTCATATAAAGTTTTACAACTGATGATCAACTGTGATTATGCCCTGATTTATGTATGTATTTCGGCTTAAGTTTTGACAGCGAGAAGCTTTAATATATTTTTTTAGTAGGTTTCCATTTAATTTTGCAGTTTCGCGTTCCATCCATAAACATATATATTCATATTTGCAACAAAACAAATGCGAATGGACAAGTAAGTATTGCATTCTCAAATATCTAATTATATTAACTTATGTCTAAAAATATATTTGTTTGTTTATGGTTAAATCAAAAAGAATAGATGAGCAGCAGGCTTCATCAAGCAATATGCCAGTCACCTGATATAAGACCCACAGGCAATTTATTTGATAAATTTCATAACCTAGTACAAACAAGGCTGTTAGACTACTCTTCTTCCTAAAGGATATCACAATAATTCAAGTAAACCAAGATAAAAAAAAAAATGTATTTAAATTTCACGATTAAATATGGCTCTATAAAGTATAAATTAACCATAAAACAATTTTTAACATTTTTTTTGAGAAATTAGTTACCTAATATTGCAGAAAATCAAATTTATTATTTTTCTTTAAGCTTAAAGGATATGTTATGCAAAAGCTTATATACTTTTGTTTTATTTTTTTTTTGCCTAGATTTACATTATGTCGTTTTTGAAAGTGCAAACTTTGTAGTTCTATGTACAATCCAGTTTTCGAGGGGATATGTCAACTTTCCTGTCCGACTGTATATTCAAATTATATGAATTCGTTACATACATACAGAAATATTTACTTTGCCTACTAGTATTGCTTCCGCTACATGAATTTTTTAAAACTGTCACTAATTAAAAATAAACTTACAAACAAACTTAAAATATAAACTTGTAAATCCATGCTTTCCTCTTTCAATTTGCTCGAATCGTGCCTGGAAGAAAGGACTCCAAGTAAAGAATTAATTACAAAATAGAGAAAAAGTAGTTCTAAAAAGTGATAAGCATTATAAGGAGTGTTTGTAAGAGTAACTTCTTTCTTCTTGATAATATGACTAATATTTGAATGTATCTGTGAATTGTTTTTAGTTTTAACATTAATTTATAATTTAAATATTTATTTTAGTTCAATGTATTTAGCTAAGTGCTAGAATTCGTTTTTCGTAGTTTTTTTTATTGAAATAAATTTTTAATTTTTTATTTAAAAAAAAAAAAAAAAACTTTACCCTATTTTGCTTTAAAATACCCTTTTTATAAAACCTTTTCGTAATTTTCAACGGCAATACTGACGTGCATGCCGTTTTTAATAACATATGTTTAATTAGCTGGCTACACGACTACAATTGCCGTTAGCAGCATTTCTGCTTTGCTATGTGTTTAATGTCCACTTATTCTCTAAAGATATTTTACATTTCGTATATAGTCACTGTTAACCTGTAAACAGTGTTATGTTAAAGCAAAACATGAGCAAGTTAACAAATTATGGTTGATGTCTACGCTTGTCAAATTCGAATTTATTTTCACACAACTTCAGTGCTGCCATATTTTTTTTAGGAAAACTGAAAATTTAGAAAAGAATTGATTTTTAAGTAAACACCACTGCACTAACTAAAAAAAAGTGAAAAAGTTATTGTTATACAAGTTAATGATGTCGATTTTTTTGCTTGAAAAATGCATTTATTATTATAAGAAAATGAATTGATACATTATTCAAAGTATTGTCCATCATTAGCCACTTCTTTTTCCCATGTTTCTGATAGCATATGGATTCCGCGCCAAAAAAATGCTCCGGTTTTAAAGGAAGAGAATGAATCAAGCCAATTTCTGATACCCTGTTCTGAAGTAAAGCGTATTCTAGTTAGGGCGTTCTGCATCGATCGAAACAAATCGTAGCCAGAAGGGGCAAAGTCTGGGCAATAGGACGGGTGAGCCAACACTTCCCATCCACTGTTCTTCTTCAAGTTCTTCTTGCGATTGACAACAATCTTCGCCGAGCAATGCTTCCAATTCCCCATCTTAAACTTTTTCGGTTGACCAAGCCTCTCCTTGTCTTCTGTGTCACCACTTTCTAATTTTTAGTTGGTGCATATTGACCGCAAGCTTTTGTCAACAATCGATAACTTTCAGCAGCCGTTTTCTTCAAATGAAAGAAGGTTATCAGACTTCCCCGCAAAACGTCTCTTTTAGGCACACAATCGGATATTGTTATAGCAATTGCAAAAAATGTGTGTTTACACTTTGGCGTCTATCGAATACTGAATTATAATGACAGATGTTTTTCCTCCAAAATTACCATATTTCTTATTATTGACACAAACCATATGTGACAGTTATGCTATATGTTGTCCAAATCGAAATTATTAACTTGTATACCCAATATTTTAAACTTTGACTTTTCCGTTATTTTAAAATGGAGGACTCTGCAAAACATATATTCGCGTAACTCGAAAAAGGTTAAGTTTATTGATAAAATAAAAAACACCGAAATTCTACAATAAATATACATTTTCACATTCATAAGCACATTCAATTTCAATTTCATATTTAAACAAGCTATTACTTCATAAAGAAAATTTATGGGCGTATATGGAGTCCAAATTATGAAAGCCCAAAAAATACTCTCCTCTTGTATGCATGTGTTAATATACCACTCAATATTACTAAGGATCTTACCATTATATGAGAAGAAGATTTCAAGCTGTTTAGAGGCTTAATACTAAGTTTTGACTTAGGGACTTTTTAAAAAAAGTGCTTTGAAGATTTTGGAAAGAGATTAGAGAAGTTTTTCATAGAGTAAATACTCGTAACTCATAACAAGTTGTTAATGATAGCCAAAGAACTCTTCGACTAACTTCGATTTTAGCAAACATGAAGCCGGTGTAGTTTTATCTCGGCGCACAAATGAATTTCAGCTCAAAAGACACGGCCATAGGTAGGGAAATCATTTTATTTGGCCAAAAGCCCCGCTCCCACACCCGCGTCAGTCCTCGAACCGTTCTGTAATCCACACAAGGCTCCGAAATTCACTCCGAGCGATCAGGGAACATGTATCGAACCTGCGACCAAAAACTACTTCAGGTTCACATGGTTTGTGATCGAACACACTACAATACGATAAAACCACTCCTCATATCTCACTTTTTTACAACAATGTGCATGGGTGTAAGCCCTATTATAGCCTCAATGGTCGCAGTCGCACAGCTGAACATGGCTATAGTCCGGAGACAGCCAAACCTGTCTTTAAAGATCGCCAAGTTGTGTCCTAGTGACCACCTCTTCAACCTTAGGCTACCAAAAGAGGGATTAATGTTACGTGCGTGTAGATATGCGTTATATAATCGAATTGTTACTATTTACCTTTCGCCCAACCTTCTTTTTTTCCGTAATATCGCCACTGATTATATTTTTTACTTTTTGGAAAAGACATATTTTTATTATTTGTAGAAGAAAGACCATATGTATAAATTTGTACTAGGAAGATCGATTATTCGACTTTTTTTCAAAAAACGGTTTTCGAATAATTGGAAAAGTAGCACTTTGTAAAAAACTGGTTTCCGTTTAATAATAATTCAAATAACCGGTTAACCAGTTCTTTTATTTAAATAAAATTGTTCCTAATTCTTGAAGCGCAAAGCTGGACCACGTCGTCTTAAAAATAAGCAGAAGACAGCTTAAAATTAAAGTGGCAATCAATACTAATAATAATTCTAACAAATCTCATAAAAGCTATGCCAAAACAGTGTGCGGAGACCATAAAAAACAAAGTTTATTACACAAAGTACTGAAAAATGCTTAAGTTTCGAACAGCTACTCAAGCAGCTAATTTCGTTTTTGTTGTACTACTTGGTAGAGTATGGAATTAATAGTTTGTTATTATAGTTATAATTTAGGTGACTAAGATAACAAAAATTAAATTTTTTGCTTTGAATAAATCTATTAGGAATATACGAGTCCTGAATTGCCTCGACAAAAAAATTTGCTAAGATTTCGAGCAGAACTATATGTAAATTTACGCACTACGTATTTAATAGTGTATGTGTCACTGTGGTATGTTAGGTAAGAACCCACCTTTCAACCAAGAAGTCGTCGGTTCAATCCCAGGCAACACCATCTGGCAAATTTCAACAGCAATATCATCTCACAATATTACTGGCGACTGGTTATGTGTATTTACGCTGTGAAAAACTTCACTAACTAATATATCTGCCGTTCGGAACCGGCATTTGTGGGTTTGTGGGCTTTCAATAAATCTAGTTTATCATTCTCCATGTATAAAAACCGATATTTATTTACAGAAGATGAGAAAAGGTTATTTTTGCTCAAGACTTCGTATCTTTTTCGATCTACCTTGGATTTCACGTTTTTTGTGAGACGTTCAAGGTTGTTATATCTGCAAAACTAATTAAATAAAATAATAAAATAAAAAATATATATACAAACGTTTAAAAATTGCACTTATTTAAATTAACCGGTTATTCGTGTTAAATTAACCGGTTTATTCGGTATTCGAAAAATGAAGATTTTGAAAAAACCGTATTCGACAAAACCAAAAATAACCGGTTAACAACAACCGGTAGAATAATAACCGTCCGATGATCTCCCTAATATGTACGTATAAACGAAACTAACTTTTAATAAAAAATGGTTATCAGTGTTTGTTTCGTTCAAATTTTTTTGTTCGTTTTTACTCAATAACGGTGTACTAGAGTACACAGAACGATCTTTATGACTTTGTGGTATTAAAAAAAATTATATGTATATTGTACTTAAAAGAAAACAGAAAATGCTTAACAAATTCTCACAAAAAATCATAATTTTTTAGTTAATTATCCCTAATGAAAACACCAAACCACAGATCAAAATTGGCATCCCTTTTGGAAACGAAATTTCCTCTAATTTGGGGTTAGAACCCTAATCTGACAGCCAATCCTATGGCTGAAAATGTTGAGTTCGAACCTACGTTGTAACAACGATCAGGTTGGAAGATCTTTAGGTACAAAAATATGTCGATTAATTGTTGTTTACAAAGCTGTAAACAAAAAGAGTAATTAAGAATAGAAATTGTTATTGCTCCTGAAAAAATTATAAGTAATGGAAGACTAAACTGTTTTCAATAAAGAATTATTAATTTAAATCCAAACACAAGATTTATTTTATTTTAGCTGCAGTCTACGAACCCATAAATAAACGATTTTAAAAAGTAAACATGTAAGAATACATATGCTTATTTTAAAGTAATAATTTTCTTTATAATATTATATCGCACTTGGTCAACAAGAGGGTATTAACTCAAAATGTTTATATTGCACTTTTTGCAAGAAATCAACTAACAACATCAATAGATATCTATCTACTGTAAACATTTGAACGCATTCGTGATAGTGTTGTGACTACCTTATATTACCAAAAAGTTGTTATTCTCAGTTACCACAAAAGTGGAAATAGAAATGTATGGTATATTTTCATTATTAATTCCCCTAACATTCCATGAAGGAACATGAGGACTTCTCTCAATCAATGAGCTGCACCCGATTCTATTTTTTAACTCATTGAAAGGGATCTGCAGTTTAACGCCGGCTCCGAACGGCAAATGCATTTAGAGAAGTGTTCAATAGTATTTATACTGATAACCAGTTACTAAGCTAATGTTATGAGGTGATACCGCTGTCGAAAAACTTTTTTCTTTTTTTTAAGATGTTCTGGCCTGGTATTGAACCGACGACCTTCTGGTTGGTAGGCGGGTGTCTTACCTACCATACCGCAGCGGCGCTATATTTTCATAAAAAAGTTTTTTTTTGTTACTATGATGTATTCTGATTTTCAAATTCTCTTAAAATGTAACCACAAACAGTTTTTCACTTCTACTGAAAACTTTAAAATTTAGAGTTAATACCCTCTTGTTGATCAAGTGCAATATGTACTTTAGGGTGTTTAGTTTTTACCAAAGGTATGTTTTTCGTATGACTTTAAGAACGCACCGAGGCTCGGTAATGTAAAATTTATGTGGTATATACCAAATCTTAAGGAGATTGGATGACATTTTGAAGCTGCACACTTTGATCAGATTTGCAGAAATAATTACAAACTTCGATTTTTCAGTATTTTTTAGTTTTATTATGAATTTCTACGGTATAAATAGCAATTTTAAAATGATACCACCTGCGTAAAGGAGTGATAGTTGCCGTAACTCTTTGTAGACTTCTATTAGATTCTACGGCATCTAACACAGGGTTAATCCAAGGGGAATGTGCCAAAACTGAAACAGAGTTCGGTCGAAACTTGCGGTTGGCTTACCGCCATCACAATGACTTAATATTTAAAGGAGGTTTTGGTGAATACAGCATGCCATTGCAAGGTCTAAACATTCCCATTTTTCAAAAGTTTCAAAGTTAGTAGACTTCACTAGATACGACTTTTTGTACGACAATACTGAATAAAGCTACACGCCTATGGCTCTACCGTAAGGTTATGTTCTTTCTCCTACTCTTTTCTAATATTTCTTAACGACTTTCTTTTTATCACTTTCAATTCTATCTACTCTTTTGTAGATGACAGCAACATTTGTCATTCAAATATTTTTGATCGTAGGCCGAACCTCTTGGAGATTGGGGCGAAAAGGATGAATATGGACGACAACTTATAAGTGATCTGGTAAAAGTCATTGAGGGGGGTTGTGAGAACAGGGTCGATTTTAATATACTCAAGACCGAATGTCGTTTTTTAGCACACACACGTGATGGTGTGATAAGAATCAGATGCTTTTGATGTTCTGGACAAGAGAATTCAATGTGATGTTCGTTGAAACGATCACATACTTCGAGTGCCGAAAGAAGCATTTAAGTGTCTTGGTTTTTTAAGACGGAACAGGAAATAATATACTCCATATGCTCTCCTTAAGTCTTATATCCGACTCAAAATGAAATGCAACTCTTATATGTGGGCCGGTGATTCAAAGTATATTATGGAGTTTCTCGACAGTGTATAGGAGAGAGCAAAGGTACTCATTAGTGACGGTAGGGTAGCCAACTCTATTGATTCATTAGAGCATCCTTGCTTATTCCATCGGTATTATAAAGGAATGTGTTCTGACGAAATTAGGGAGTTAATCCTAATTATCATATATTCCTACGTAGTAGTCGTATTTATCGTAAAGCGCATCCATTTGTAGTTGATTGTCCACTGAATCGCACTATGCAACTTCTTTAGTCGTTTGTCGAAAGACTTTTCTGCCACTTACGACATGAGCAAAATTAAATCGAACGTCCATAAGCATTACTCTCTTTATTCTCTTTTTATTTTCCTATTATCGGCATAATGCACTGCTGGTCTCAAAATAAAATACAAAAAAGCAACATTTGACAGAAAATTAACTTCTTATCTTAGATTGCAAAATGTGAAATTGTTCAAAAGTTTTAATTAAAGCTTTCTAAAGCAACTAATTGAATTATAGTCGAAAAGTTTTTTACTTACAAGTAGTAAGGGTGCAGTAATAAATCTGTAATTTGAAACATATATGTACATAGGAACTTAAACACTAAAAATAATTTATTTAGAGATTCATTTCTAACGTAAACAAATAATTGTATGTATGTATGTATGTATATATGTATATGCTTATGGCTAATTTACATAAGTACACTTGGCGAAAAATCACTTGTTTTGAATACTGATACATTAGCATATAATCGATTACGCGTTCATACCAATACGACTGATGCTAAATACTCGTATGCATATTGTTTATGGTTGCATTTCATAAACTCCACTGTTGTCTGCCGAAATAAAGACTAACTACTGCTACCTTGGATTAATATGTGACCACCTTCAGTATCGTTATTAATTTCTGCAGGTTGTAATGGCATAAAATTATTACGCTGCCATGGCAAAAACGCAGTTGTCGCTTGATCAATGTTGGATTTATTGCAGTCTCTAAGTAAAACTGTAATTCTTTCCTTATGATTTGATAATTGAGTCTCATCTTTAATTGTTGTTCTCAAGGATGAGCGATATTGACTACGATTGCTGCTGTTAAAAAGTTTGCTTCTTCCACGTATTAGACTATGACCACCATGTGTTGACCGAACAGAACTAGCACGAGTATGCATAGAAACTGTTCGATCACCCGTTTCAACATTGGCTTTCATACCACAGAAACATACAGCAAAACGTTTGTTAAATTCTCGTTTAAATTTTTCCTTTAATTATAATCACAAAATAAAAGTAAAAAAAGTGATTAAAATACATATATATTAGATTTTAGTCTTCTTTATTAACATAAGTATATCTTATACAGCTGCGGTATAAATAATAGCACTATAAACACAAAAGTACTTTGATTGTAGAAAGATAATTACACACGTCCTTATTTTATGCAAAGCAAATTTGTTCCAGCACAATATGTTTCTATTTACACATTTCTATATTCAAGTAAAACAAATGGCTTATAGGTAAGAGATCACAAATTAAAATTAATTCAGCAGTGCTACTTAAAATAAGCTTAACATTATATTTCGAACTGACTTATTATTCTCTTTTTAATGTAAGATTTTCCTAGAATATGAGTTGCTATTTCCCTGTGTTCCCTGTGTTTTTTAATACAAAAAGCTTCTGAAATCTTTCACTCCATGAAATAAGTACCACATTCAACCAAAAAAATTACGACTCGGCTGATGTGTTTGGGATCTTTATCGTGCTAAAAGATCCACTTGAAAGGCATTTTGTATTCACCGAAAGGTAGCATGATATATGGCAAAAAATCAATATATTTGGAAACATCCATTATATGTATCTTTTATCCAATACTAGAGTAATAGCTTCCTAGAGTAAATTTGGCCCAAACAACTTTGTGGCCAATATAAATTATCACTCAAAAAGTGGGTGGAATTGGATAAGTGGATGTGACACCTCCAGACAAAGTAAATATCTATTTTTGTATATCTTTGGAACGGTAATAGTAGAAGGTTCTGAATTTGGTCTAAATAACTTTGTAGTCAATACGCAGCAACATCGGAATATGAGCGAAATTTAATAAATGGGTGTGGTCTACATGACTTGGTAGTCAATACAAAACATTCACCCTTATTCCATTTAGCGTCATCAATACGAAACGATGTCGTTTTGCGTCGGTTGTTGTAAATCGGTATGCCCAT
Source organism: Wohlfahrtia magnifica (assembly GCA_023159175.1). Lineage (NCBI taxonomy): Eukaryota > Metazoa > Arthropoda > Insecta > Diptera > Sarcophagidae > Wohlfahrtia > Wohlfahrtia magnifica. Next base: position 120,672 of record JAKWBJ010000213.1, on the reverse strand, counting down.
CATCAATATCAAATTTTATCGATAAGCGTCGATGCATTTTTCGTATGCCATACGCAACGTTAACGGCGACATCGATTTAAATTGGCTCTGATTTTACCGTCGGTCTGGCTTGTGTCGAAACAGTTTGGTGTTTTTGAATTTTTTTTTTTTGCAATAGCACAACTTTAAGTTAAAAAAAAGAAAAAGAAAAAAATTACAAACAGTATACAGTTTAATAAATTAGTGGAGGAGATGGAAAAAATCCACCGCTTGCCAAGGGTTTCCAAAGGCAGCCTTCCCAGTGACTTCAAAGAACAGTGGGAAAGAATTGCAAGGATAAAAAATGCTCTTGGTCCAGCGAAAAGAGCAGGTAATGGTTGGCAAAAGGTGAGATAAATAGTTATAAAAATATTATTGAATAATAAAATTGATTTTAAAAGTTTGGCGGGATTTAAAATTCAAAGTGAAGAAAAAATTAATGGCAAATAAAGCAGAGTGTACGTCGACTGGGGGCGGAAGAAGCCGTGGCTAACTGTTCAGGGAGTGGAATTTATTAAACATGAGGATGTGGAATTACTCGTAGAAGTTGTGGAAAGCAACGAATTGGTTCCCCAAAATGAAAGTGAAATACTGCAGCTTCAACTTCTATACAGAGCGCCGAAAATTGCACCCCTTTAAGAAGAAAGGAAAAATCTACCTCGAAGAAACCAGGATCTTCAAGTGTTCAATACGAACTGCTCCAAAAGCATAGTGATGAACAGGCGCATATTTTAAAAGAAATGAATAACTCAATGTCATCAATGAAAAGAACCCTAAAAGACTTAAGTAGTTATCAAAAAGATTTAGCAGAAATAGAAAAGAAAAAATATCAGTTATTATTGGAAGAAAATGAAAGAAAAAAAGAACAGCATGAATCCGAAATTAAAATTAAAAAAATTAAATTATTAATCAAGGAAAAAGAGTAGGAGAGACTGAACAAAAGCTAGACAAATTTCATAGTTTATATTAAATTGTGGGTTCTTTTTATTTCTTATATTTTTGTGAATGTTTTGCTACCCTTCAAAAAAAAAACTATAAAAACTGAAAATAAAAAACCAGCTGTCTAAATTGTTAGAGATGTGCTTTAAAAATCGATAAACCATCGACATCGTTACACTGCTCTTATGGCATACTAGTTTTGTACTGAATTGATGACGATGTCGATAAAATTTGAGATTGATATTAAATTGATGACGATGACGACGACGCTAAATGGAATAAGGGTGATTATTTTTAACGCATTCCTTTAATTCTTTCTTATGAGGAATACATTTTATAAGTATACAACAGGAAGGCTGATTTAGAAATGTGAGGAGGTCATTAACCTCCTTAAAGAAATTTTTGATAAATTTATATATTTACTACTTAGATGGAATGATAAATTTCCTATAAAATTCACTATGTTTCTTTCCAATTATATATTTTATATTGTAATTGCAAAAAAAAAAATACCTCCTTTCGGAGTCAAATTCCGCTGAAAATAATTATTGGCAATTTTAGTTAGAAGCTATAGCATATTAGTTATAGACCGAAAATTAATATTATAATTTGTTTTATAACTGCATCTAGTTATTTTGGCATAGAATTCAAAACCTTTTGGCGAATGCTGTCTCAATATTGCAAAATTGTTAACCAAATAGTTGCTTCATCTAATAATTTTGATTATTGTTCGATTTTTTACTCGCCTACCCAAATCTTGCCACAAATTCTTGATCGGATTAAGATCTTGCGATTGTGGCGGATGTGTATTACTGCATCAAAATTAATGGTTGATGATTTATTTTAAAAAAGATGAATTGCTACTCTAATGATGAAATATAGTGGGAAATCTTGAAAAAAGTTTCATTGCAAAAAGCGATGTTTACATATTAGAAGAAATTATTGCCACATGTAGTTTTTGATTTCATTGTTAACAAAGGTGGAGCACCTAAATTCTGATTATTAATATATCCCCTCATATTTCTGTGATCATTAACTAATACTTTGCATTTGCACTTTATTTTGTCCAACCGTGCGCAAGGAGCATTTTAGTTTATGTTGTTTTGTGGGAAAAGTTTAATTAAAATATGTACGAGTATGTAAGTACCACATACTTATACAGTATGTGTGCAAGTTTTTATGTTTTTGCACTTTATTTTGTGCAATAGTATACTCGAATATTGAATAGCTGTTTACTTACTTTAGTGATTAACTGTATAATATTTGTAATAACTATATATATATATTTAAATACTTACGTTATAAATTCCGTAGATAAAGGGATTATAGCAACTATTACTCATGGCCAACCAATCACAGCAAAACCAAATAATACTTATAAAGTGATACTCGTTTATTTCGGGTATTGTGACGTATAGAATATTATATAACTGCAATGGCAGCCAACAAACACCGAATACGACTACAACGACTATTAGCATTTTTATGACCTGAATATGTATGAATATGTAGATAGATTGTATTTAGTTATGAACATTAAAAATTCTAAAGACTAATATAACATACATGTGAACCTAGATATCTTTTTACATAAAAAGTGAATGTGAATATATATGTATATATATCTATATATAGCGGTGAGCCGATTTTAAATAATATTTTGTCTATATCAAAAAATGGTAACACTAAGAGTTGAATTTAGTCAAAAAAGCTTGGCGGTCAATACAAATCAACAGTGAGAAAGTGGTCGGAATTCTAAAAGTGGGCGTTTCACCTCCCATACAAAGTAAATATTGATTTTTTTATCATCGGTTACAAAGTGGACAGAAATGAATAAGTGGACATAGTACTCATACAAAGTAATTATTGATTTTTGTATACCTTGGAAATTATACGTCGATGAACGACGTGTGTGTATAGAAAACTACATACAAGATTTACTAAAGAGGGAAATCATCCAAGAGAAGATTACAAGGAGTTATTGAAACAATTCCTCCTTTACCTAGCACTTCAACACCTATAGTTTCAGACAGTAGATTGACATGCGGTTTCAACAAGACACATTTTTAGAATTATGTAAATGTAAGTATATGCGTATACTTTGTATAAGATCTCAATACTCTGGACTCAAATATGTTTTTTTTTTTAATATGCTTATAATAGATTTGAGTTATTTAAAAATTGAATAGGTTTTTGTTAAGTATTATTATGCAACCTCTAAATTTTATCCAACCTTCTTAAAAATGGTTATACATACATACATACATAATCAGTGAAACTAGAAATATGCTCTTAAAAAAGTATTTTATGCGTATAAAATATGCAGTAAAAATCCGAAAATATGATTTTAAAATTTCAAAATATACTTAGTTTGGGTATTCGCAAAGTGTGCTATCGTGTCATATTGTCATAATATTGTAAAATTTTTAAATGTTTTATAATTATTATTTTTGTTTTTCAAACAAAAAGTGTTTTAAAATGATATGTTTTTGATGATGTCGTATTTTAAAAATAAAAATATAATTTTTGAAAATTAATATATTTGTACGGTTGCCTGGATAAAGTATTGTATTCGCACACTGCTTCTTTTACTTATCAATTCAAAATAGCACCAGCATATTATAATGTTCACATTTTTATTTTATTTTTTCGTGCTATTACAATAGGACATACGACTTAATGACACTTTGTGAATCCCCCAAGTATAAAAAACAAAAAATTGTTCTTTGTTAACAGAAATAAAGGTAAAAAATTAAAATTATATTTCAATTTGTAAGAAAATTGGTAAAATAAGGCAGGTTGTTTTTCTTTTAGTTCACACATTGCCATATTAACTGAGACCTGGATCTAGCAAAAATATTAAATTGACAGATAATCAAAAATAAAGCCAGACTAAGAAAGGCAAAAGTCTTTTTAAATAAAAAAAATACAATAAAATGCTTCTAAACGGGAAATATGCAAAAAATCAATACCAAAATTGATGAAAATAAATAAATATCTTACATCCGACTTGATTGGTTGCATGAGAGAAAACATGCAATTGCATATTTATTGTTTCCCTGTACATAACTTTTATATTATCGAGACTCTTAGAACAACGTAGAGATAGATAAACAAGAATATTGAAGCTTGCTAGGCCGTTCGCTTAAATAGGTAGTTTACTTTTGTATAAAAGAATAAATTCGTAAATATTTGGAATCTATTAATACAAATCTGTCTTTACGTTTACCTTTTTTTTGTTTTTAAGCAGTGCTATGTCTCTAGAGTCTTGAGCGTTTCCAGGTGCTCTAGTACCCCATAATTTAATAGTCATCTGTATATAAACAAAACTGATTATGAAAAAAGGTACCAAATATTGCATAAACACCAAAATATAACGATATATCTGCAGTTGATTATCTGACAAATTGACATTTGAGCAAAATGGCCTGGTTACGTTGTACAAAATTCCATTCTCTAAAAAGTTTAAAATTATTGATAATCGTTAACAATATTTAAAATAAGTTTAAATTACCTTTAATTCGTTCGTGAATAACTTCAACACGAAATGCAATTGCACAAGGAATGGCAAACAATAACCCAACAAGCCAAATACTTCCAATTATAATTTTTGTTACAAATTTCGTAGGACGAGCTCTGAAACATATATACGTACATACACGAGTACATAGTATAACTTAAACTTTCATTTAAGAGAATTGATTTTTTAGTGATAAAAGTTTTATAAATTTACTCAAACGCTTTCCCTATTATAATTTGATATTTTGTTCTTTATATCTCGTTATAAAGGACAAGGTATACATATATTAAAGGTGACTGTTAAAGCTTGTTCATAAACACTTAAAATACACGTACAAAGTTGGTTGAATTTTTAAATACTTGAAATAAAAATTATTTCTAAGAATATATGTCCATATACAATTGAAAGAGGCATTTTCTATAATATTTTCCCTCCTCGTTTCTCATCCGGATTAGGGAGCGGCAACTGAGACTAGTGGAACAATTTCGATAACTGCGCGCAACAGCTGTGTGATACCTCGTCCGTCATCAAGCCACATGCGATCATAATCAGTAGTTCTTGTACCAAGTCGTCACAGGAGATGATAAATTATGTTTATACATAAGTATGAAAGAAAAAAGTAGGTGGCTTCAGAAGATGTACTGGGAAATGATCGAAAGACAAGGAGCTTTACATATCCCAGCTATGTCGACTGAAAATACCGTGCCCAAAAAGCTCGTGAGGGAGTTCCTTCAGCATTCTTCGGACTTTGCTACGACATACATCTTTTCCGGTCTTTCTCGAATAAGCGCCGTTACCTTCGGTAATGAAGAGGCTCTAAAAAAGTGGCTTAACAGCTTCTTTGATACCACACCAGGCGATTTATGGCGAAATTCAAATCGATCAAATTGGTCGAGCGATGGGAGGAGGTCGTAAATAGCAACGGCGAATATTTATAGTTAACTATTTAATTAAGTGTAAAAAAACTGCTACGTACTTATTTCCCAACCCAATAGATAGTGCTTACCAACATAACTACAAATTCATTAAATGTTATCTATTCGTCTAAAATTTAACTCAAATAAAAATATGTGCTAATACCTTAGGGGATTAATAATTGCACGGTGTCGATCAACAGCAATTGCTGTTAATGTAAATACGGAAACATTTACACTTAGAGCCTGTACGAACGGACAAAATCCACACATAAAATGGGGTAGATCCCAACGCTGTAATAAAGCAGCTTGAAACTGAAATGATAAAAATGAAAATATGCACATGAGTATGTATGTATGTATGTATAAATATTAAATGAATTTTAAAAATACCATATATTTTACAAATAACTTCTGTGCATATATACCTATGTATGTACATATACATATATTAAATACTCAAAGAAATCAATTAATAAAATGTATTATTTTAATCGAGTATGCATATTAAAAAAAAATATGTATTTTAAGTAATTCTGCACTTACTACGAGTACTTACAATATTTGTCGACCTTTTTTTACATTTTAAACTTACTTGAAAGGGTATACAAAAGAGGCCAATAATTACATCGGCTAAAGCTAAATTCGCTATATACATGTTTGTCATAGTTCTCATTTGGCGAGTACTCGCAACAATCCATATAACCAGTAAATTTCCGATTATGGCAATTATACTTATGCTTCCGTAGAAAATCGAGAGCAATACAACAATTTCAACTGGTGCTGAGTAAAGTTGTTCTAAAAAATAGACGAAATATAATTACATATTGGTATACTCATACTTACGTTTAAAATATAATTATATCATCTGGTAATCCATATATCCGTATATCTACAGTCAAGGAAAAAAGTCTGTATACTATTTATATATGTAGCTTATATATAAAAATTACAATGTGTTTGTTTGAAGACTGTATCAGGTAAACGACAGATTATATAGTGTCTTGTTGGAAGAAACGATAGGCTATCGCAAATGTTTGGATTCGGACCGGAAAAAAAGTAAAATATATACATATAAATAGTTTTGTATATCCTGAAATAACGGCTTTTTGACTAATGTGAATAGATAACGCTGCTTTAATTATGGGAGGTACCACGCCTACATGTTCAATTTCTCTTAGTTTTTGACTGATGATTTGTATTGACCACAAATTTAATCAAACCAAACTCTGAAACTTTAGCTATAACCGATCTCAAGATATACTTAGATAAATATTTACTACATATGGGAGGTACCACGCCCACTTCTTAAATACCGCCAACTTTTTGACTGTTGATTTTTATTGACTATAAATCTATTTTGGCAAATTTAGAGACTTTTTCTGTTACCATTTTGAATAACTTTGTACGGGTGTGGTAACGCCCAGTTAGAATTTTTGTACTTTATGTAGCCTATAGTTTCTTCCAGACATACAGAGATATACTGTGAAAATTTTAAGTAAATCGGTTCAGTCGTTTAAGCAAATTAACATACAAACACACATTTATTTTTATGTATATATATACACTTGATCAAAAAGTTCACGGAATAACCCCCGTGTCGCGGTTCCATCGTTCCGATTTGAGCATTTTTTTTTTTGTTAAGTTGGTACATCTGTTGTTAATATTCCCGCTAAATATTAGAGTCATAGCTTAATAATTGCAAAAGCTACGTAGCCAAAAGTACTTCTAACAACGAACTTGTATTAAATTTTGCGTAAAAAACGGATTTAATCGTTACGAACGTTGGAAATGTTGAAAAAATGTTTAGGCAACGATTCTTTAAAGAAAACGGTTGTTTATTAGTGTCACGAGCGGTTCAAAAGTGGTCCTGAGTCCATCGAAGATGATGAATGCAGTGGCAGACCATCGACATCGAAAACTTTCAAAAACATTGATAAAGTAAAAGAAATGTTGGTCAGAAATCTCAAATTAACCATCAGAGAGATAGGGGAGGACTTGAACATTGCTTATGGATCCGTCCATGACATTTTGGTTAATGATTTGTGTTTTCGTCGTATACCAGCAAAGTTGGAGCCAAAAGACCTCAAATTCATGCAAAAAAATGGAACGTGTTGAGGTCGCAAGAGGCATGATTTTCGAGGCTGAATCCGATCCCACATTCACCAAAAGGATCATTACTGGAAACGAGACGTGGGTTTACTAATACGACATCAGACATCAGGCGAGATAATAGCGTTAACCAAATGAGCCGAGACCTAAAAAACATGTCGTTTTCAGTAAAAAAGAAGACAATAATCACGGTTTTCATGGATTACAACGGTGTAGTGCATCATGAATTTTTGCCATAAGGACAGACAGTAAGCAAAGAGTAATATTTGGGCGTTATGAGACATTTGCGTGCAGCAATTCGCCGAAAGAGACTAGAATTATGGGCAGAAATCTTGTGGATTTTGCACCATGATAACGCATCATCGCACAGTGCCATCATTATTCGAAATTTTTTGACGAAAAATGTAACAAATATCATCCAACAGTCACCGACTTCACCTGATTTGGCCCCCTGTGACTTCTTTCTGACCCAATCGAGTTAAAACCATTACGGGGAACGCTTTTCAACAGACGAGAAGAAATAAAGGAAAAATCACGAGAATCACTGAAGGACATACCGAAAACCGAATATAAAAAATGCTTCGAGGATGGGATCAAGCGCTAGCATATGTGTTTTGCATTCGATGGGGATTACTTTAAAGGGGACAATATAGATTTGGATGAATAAACTTGCATGATATTATTTTGTTGAAGACTTCTTTTGTATTTGAGTTGAGGCTTTATAAACAAAGGAGTCATTTTTACAAGTTGCTTTTCTCGGCCTAGCACACTGTGTAATAAACTTGTATGTCCCATGGGCTTAAATATGAACTAATACGTTGTACATCATCTTTTGTAGCAGTTTAATAAGGAAGGAATGTCACAAACGATGATTCCTCTCGAGCTTATTTGATCAATATCTTACGCTATGCATTTGTGTACCATTTACCATGATCTACTTCTATTTTTTGTTTTAAGTTTTAGAAATTAAACAATTAAGATTTTAAATAAAAAATTAGCAAAGATGCTAAATTGCTGTCCGGTGCAGATAAATATTTTTTAAATATATTTAAGTTAAAAATAAAACCTGCGAAAGAAAATCAAAAAAAGTTACAGCACATATTGAGTGCATCATAGACAACACATGTAGGTAAATACTTTACTCAATTTTGATGCCTAGAAGAAAAAACACGTTTTTCAATGCAGTATACATGAAATGTGCTAACCAAATGACCACCACTGTATATATATATATATATATATATATATATATATATATATATATATATACTACATATATATATATATATATATATATATATATATATATATATATATATATATATATATATATATATATATGTAGTATATATATATATGTAGTAGATACATTGCAATCGGGATAACGGAAACACTCGTTTTCGTCAACATTCCAAAACATCAACCTTTTTTTTAACATTATGGTTAAAACACATTCATACATATACGTACGCATACCTACATTTATTTTATGAAATAAGTTCCGAATTTGGGAATTCCTCTTATAAATATTGTTTATAGAAATGATGAAGTTCCATGTTTATGTATTGTCTTTCTCTGTTAGGTTGAATTTTTGTTCCCGTTAAAAGCCTGTTTTTGTCACATTGGATTTGATTTGGATCTGATAATCGTCAACACCCGCGGTTTTAATTAGTTGATGTTATCTCGAGTGCACTGTATAGCATTTTCTGTTTAAATTAAACCCTTTTCAAATTAAACGAAACCTTCAAAATAAACAAAAATTTATTCAAATGCAGTTCAACATTTTTCAATTTAGATTAAACCAGTTTTAAAATTTGTACACATTTTGTTGTTTTTATTAAATGATTTATATAGATAAGTGCGGGTTTAACTTACACTTACGGCCCTCACAAGCACTTGCTGAAGTAGGTGAAAGAGGTCATGTTATTGTGCTAACATTAAGGGGAAGGAACTAATTGCTGCAATAAATAATGCTGGCGCTGTTTACCATAAAGTTATTTCACATTCCACTGTGAATTTGGCCTGTTTCCAAGAATTTCTTTAGGAGCTCCTTGATAAAATTGAAAACAGCCCAGAGTTACAAAATTAATTTTTAGTTATGGATAATAACATAATCCATAAATAACAAGAAATACGATATATGCTGGACAATAGTGAATGTGCACCTTATTCTTATATGGTGAATCCGCTAGATAGAGAAAGCATTTTTTTTATAAGCTAAAATTCCACGCCCGATCAATATTAAGTGATATTACCATTGAGAGTGACATAGTAAGTGTAGTTGAGGAAAGTATGACACAATTTAATCAACACGATTGTGCGAACTATGTTATGGATATGATCATCCAAATTCCTAAAGCGACTAATAAGTATTATTTATAATGGATATGTATGTATAATACTTTTTTGTTTGCTTTTATTCTTATTTAATTTTAAAAATGGTTTAATTTAATTTGAATAAAGTTTCATTTATCTTTATACAAAAATCATGTATGTATGTGTGTATGTATGCATATACGTGTGTTTGAGGTCTATAGACAGTTAAACGGCTGAACAGATTTTCTTCAAATTCAAATAATTCATAAATAAATAAATAAATATATCCCATACAAAACAAATTTTAATTATCGTATATCTAAGAAACTGTTATAGCGACAGTCTTTAAATTTTGTTCCAATCACTTTTCTCTGAAACTAATTTACTGCAATAAATGTAGAGCATATATAATCAGGGGGAGAGGTACCCCACCAAATAAAGCAAATATTAATTTCGAATTCTGTTACACTGACTGCGATAAAATTAAATCCCAACCCATTCCTAAAAAAGAACCAATGGAAAAAATTTGGGCAGGATAGGATTAGGAAGAAAATTAACGCCATATTAAGCAAACTTTAATTGTAGAATACCTTCAGAACTGTTACAGTGAGGGCTCTAAAATGTTTTCCTATGAAACTGATTTAGCGAAAAAAAATTCTAGGGCGGATGGGGTCATAGGGAGTGATGCTCTCCGTACAAGCAAATATTAATTATGGAATATCTGAAGACTCAATGGGATTCATATTCTGAAATTTTTTCGATTTATATAGAAAGTAAATGGAGCTAAAAAACAGAATCTAAGGAGTCTTTTTGAAAGTTACTGAAGGCTATTTTAAGTGATTGGATTTGAGAATGCCCCTGGAAGGGCATAGAATAGTAAAAAAAGGTAAGAAATTATAACTAAAATAATAGTTAAGTTAATAATTAATATTGAGGTAGCGAAGCACACCGGGTTTTATTTAGTTGCAAATGAAATTTTGTTTATTTTGAAAAAAGTTTTCGTTTCATTTGAGTTCTTTTAAACTGCGTTAAATAAAATAAATCATTTTAATAATAAAATAAATCATTTTCTTTAACGTGCATTCAAAGTTTTTGTAATAAGTTGCCCGACTTTCAATGTGAGCGACTGTGTATCTTTAGAACGGTAATGGGGAAGGTCTGAATTTGGTCTAAATAACTTCGTAGTAAATCCACATGATCGGTCGAAATATGAGCAAAATTGAATAAGTGGATGTGGCGATTTCAATACAAAGTAAATGTTGGCTTTTGTATATCTAGAGAACGGTTAGAATGGCAGTTTCTGAGGTTGGTCTATAGGACTTGGTAGTCAATACAAATCATTACTTTTAATACATTCCTTTAATTTTTTCTAATATGAAATACATTATATAGGTATTCAACACAAAGGCTCCCAGCAATGCTGATACGTACTAGTATAGTATGTATATATGGATGTATATCTATATACATAATTACTTGAAAATCCTGCTAATAATAAAGCTAATAAAAGATAATTTCAACTTAGACAAATGAATGCTACAAAACTGACATTAGTTCTATTACAAATGCAAACACAATTCCCTAAAAAATAACAAGTTTTCAGACACACTCATTTTATACATACACGTGGTTTAATAAATATGAAGAATTGTATTTAATTGAAAGGTTTCCCACAAATTCGTTTTACACCTTTAAAACTATTACATGAAAAAAAGTTTTTTTTTCTTTGCTCAGGTCACGTTAAAGTATTTTTATAATTTTATTATATTCATCTTATAATACAAATTTTTATTTTCTTGAAGTAAAAAAAAAACTCTTGATTAAACGAACAATTTACTTAAATATAAAATCGGATGAAAAGCAAAAGCCGAAATATTTTCCAGAACTGGAATTTTCTTTCCATCTTTATTTTTCGTATGATAAAATACATCAGAAACACGTACATAAATAACAAAAACTTTCACACTTTACTTCGTTTTCGTATTGGCACGTTTTTTATTTTTGACATGTCGACAAATGCAAATCGTACAATCAATCAAGATGCAAATCTATTCTTCAGTAGATTTCAACAAGATACCTATATAAAGCAAAGTATACTATTTCACGGTATATTTTCGAAATCTTTTAAATTTTGTTATAAAAGTCTGTTTTTTGTACGAAAAATATGCTTTTTCGTACAAAAATGCACCACTGTGCAGGAAGGAATGACAGTTGAAGTAAAAAAGGACATATTTAATAAAAGAAAAAAAATACAAAATTTGTTTGAAAAAATTATTATCTCGTATTTAGTATAATTATTTAATATTATTAATTTTACAGTCTGAAATCAAAACCATTTCGTAAATATAAGCTTTTTTATTTTCACGTTACATTTTACGGAACTCAAAATTTTATGTAAACTTTCTAACTTTTGAATAAAGTTTCAATTGTAATTAGCGAATTTTCGTTCAGGTGTAAATACCTACAAGAAAATCATAACAAAATGTGTGATACCATAATGTAATACAATAAAGTTTCAGAAAGATGTGCTTGACAAAATGCTACTCTGATCTCACAGAAAATACTATTTCCAGAAGATTATTAAATCTGACACACTTGTCAAAAAATCTGTTACCAATACCCACTTTTTGTCCACATCATCAAACTTTCTGAACACACATAAAATTTTTGACATATCGAACGACTAAATCCGATAGTCAGTTATGGCCTTGACATAGGCATAACATCCAGTAGCAGGAGTAATCCGAGGTACACATTACCTCTTTCACACCTTCACCTGTGGCAAATCGCATACTGATAGCCACCAGGTCCCTAATGATGACTTAAATAATGGGAAAGCTTGACATTTATCACTGTATCTGCTTAGAGCCTTTGCCAACGTGTGTAAATCAATTTACACGACCTGTTTCGAAGTCCTCTAACCTTTCCACCAAACGTCCTGTAAGAGACCTACACTGATTCTATCGTTGGAAAACCTACGACTAAATATACGCGACGCCCATTGAGGTATTTGATACCGAAAGCGGAAATTAATAAAAAAAATTCAGAAGAGTTTTTTTTTGTATTTTTTAAATAAAAGTAAAAACACAGATTTTTTACTTAAAAAAAACACAGATTTTTTACTTTTAACGAGAAATTTCTATAGTTTTTTTTTTAATAATTATGTAAAAAGTAATAATGGAACCATTAACTTCAGGCAAGTGAGATTATTCTTGCGTTTTTTATTTTTATGTTTAGCCAATGTACACTTTTTGTTGTCGTTTGAAATAGAGGCTAAAAGACAGTCATTTTCGAAAATATGTGGACTTAAAGTACTGAACTAAGCAAAGTTAAGCAAAGTTTTTTATTTTTCCTAAAAATACAAATATTCCATCAACTGTTGGTGAAACAAAATCTTGCTCATATTTGCTTCTTTTAACAATAAATCAAATTATGTTTACAGATACATAAAATACATACATATGTATTAAAATCTACTTACAGTACATAATAACAGAGTATTTTTATGAACCACGTATGCATTTGTGGCCTTTTAAAAATAACTATGATATTATTTTATGTCAGTCGAAACCCGGATTTGGAAATTCCAGTGACGGCAACACTGCAAGGCTGAGCTTGTTAATATTTGAGCAAAATTCAACAAGTCTTCTTGTGTGGTTACCTAGAGAAACTCTCCCCGCGTCGCTGGGTGCTTTTGTATCGTATACCTATTTCTTATAAGAAAAATTTAAAGAACTGCTTATATATGTATATATATGCTTGCCTTACACTATATATATAATAAAAAGGTAATTTGCGCCGTAAAGCGAATGTGGAAGAGAATTGGGTATGTAAGAAAACTGTACGATTTGGTGTGTGCCTCGGATGAAGTTTGTTGAAAATTTGAACTGGAGGATTTTGATGTGAAAACTGAAAATTTAGCTAAGATACCGTGGAAAAGCCATACATGAATTATACATCTATGATTAGGTACTGTTGCGGCAAAAGGGAAAACTGGCTTAATACCCCTGATATGTATATATGGGTGTGGCACCGCGCAGTTGAACAAAAACCATCAGTGAAGGTATGGTACACCTTTCCAACGCATGTGTTGATTTTAAATCGGTTTAAAATAGGACAATAGGAGTTATCACATAAGGCAACTTTTTTATATATACAATATAAATAAAATGTAACTTTTTGTACATTGTAGATTTTCTATTTTGTTCTTATCAACATGTTCCCATTTAAAACCTTTTATCACGTATCGAATAAGCTTAATTAACATTTATTTATAATAATGACATGAATATAGTAACAATAAAGGTTTTCAATAATTTTTCTCAAATTGCGATTTTGTAGAAACGAGGTTACCGAGGTTATTGAACAATTTTTATTGCATTTAACTTAGTAGCTAAACCCTATATTAAATAAAAGGTACTACTTACCAAATTCTTCCTCCTCCAGTATTTCATTGGAAGGTATTCTAATAACCGGAAACTCGTCCATTTAAAAAGACACTTTTCAATGCAATACTTTTTATTCCATTTTCCGTTACAATGGTGATGACATTAGCTTCTATATGATATTGTTATATTGGCAGGTTAGATCCTTTATAAGCTTTCATAATATCCTTAATGAAAAACGTTGTAAATATCTACGTACATATGTTTATGAGTATTAAAACTTAAGAACGAATTTTAATTTATAGAATCTAGAATAAAAAGAAACACAAAAAATTAAATCATTACTTTATGTGCATAAAACTTTTATATTATAAAGGGTGATCTAAACATAATGCACGTTGCAAATTGTGAGTCACACCTTAACGTCAAGTTTTTTGCCAAACTTAATTTGTTCTTTGCTTGTTTGTTTGTATCAGTGTTTGACAAACTCAACCATGGAGAGGTACACAATTGAGCAGCGCGTTAAGATTGTTAAAGTCTTTTACGAAAATGGGCATTCAGATCAACATGCATTTCGTTCACTTCGTGATTTTTTGGTCAGCATAATCAAACAAATGTGTCCACAATCAGGAGAATTGTTAATAAATTTCAGCAAACCGGGTCGGTGAACGCTGTGGCGGATGATAACGGACTTCTTGTGGCCAGAAATATAGAATATGAACCTGAAAGATACGTGTTTTCAAAACAATGATGCCACTTGCTACATAGCCAACGGAAAAATGTATCTTTTGCAGGAGAAATTCAATGGCCGTCTTATCTCATATCGTGGCGATGTTAATTGGCCTTCACTATCATGTGATTTGACACTGTTGGACTTCTTTCGTTGGGGATATTTAAAAGAAAAAATGTACGCCAATTAGCCAAGAACAATTCCAGAGCTAAAGGATGAGATAATTCGGCACATTAACGACATTGAATCTCAAATATATCTCAGAGTCATTGCAAATATGGACCGACAGTTAGAGGTAAGCCATCAAAGTCGTGGCGATCATTTGGCCGATATCTTCTTTCACACATAATTATCACAGAAACTTCCATCATATTAAAAAACATTGCGATAATTCTCTGAAAACTTTTTGTTTCATTTACAATTAGCATCGCGCGTTTTGGTTGGACCACCCTATATATGCAATAATCTTGATTCCACAAATTTTATTAAATGTTTGTTTGTTTTTTAACGCAAGCAAATTATATGGAGATTAACTGTAATAAACGGATAGTCACAAAAGTAAGTAATCTATTTATTTATTTTTAATAAAAGTCTATAAGTTAATTCAAAAATAAAATGTTTAGTTTTGTAGACTTAAAGACAATTACTAATATTAATAAAAAATTAACGATATTCTTGTATTTATTTAATAAAATATCCCATATTATGGTTTTTAGCAAAACAATTGGATTTTTTTGTCAGCTTATTATTTAATAGGGCGAACTGTATTAGCTATACTTTGTTGAAGTCGTAAATGCATCGAATCTACCATGTCTATCACGAACTGGGAATTTTTAATAATCCTTTCGCTCTAATATATGTGTAGATTTGTTCTTTCTCTTACCCAGGAAGAGCATATAATATTATAATAGAAGAATGGTTTAAAATTCACAGCTCTGCTTCATCGAGACAAATGGTTTGCTGAATTTAAACGTGATCGAACCAGCACAAATGATGTGACGCAGTGGATGCCCAAATGAGGCAGTTATTCAGGAAAACATCAAAAAAATCCACAAATTGATTATGAACGATCGCAAATGTAATTTTACACGAACATTTGGGTATGCGAAAGCTCTGTTCAAAGTGAATGCCACCTGAGCACATAAATCATGCCGCAAATCGATGAAAACGATCTCAAAATTTAATGAATTTGGCTTCGAATTGTTTACCCACTCACCGTATCCTATTCAACTATGTTGAATGATAAAATCGAGTTTTGACAAAATTTTGTTTTTTTCTTACTTATCCTACGGACTTATTGAGTGACGTAATATATAATTATCAACGTTTTTTCAGTTGGAGGTAAACAATTCAGCAAAAACATATTCAAACGTTAAAATATTCCATCAAACTAATAACGAATATCAAACAATAATCGCTTTCTACAAATAAACTTTTTTCCCACACAAAAAAAAGTTTTTAAAACCTTAACGAATATTAAGATTTTTGGATTTTATTACCATTTAAAAACTTGTAAAATTTCCAAAAATAAATCACTTCTAATCTATGTATATGTTTCTAATACTTCCAAATATGTTTTTACTTCCGTGTCCATTTCACATTACACTCAATAACTCAGAGAACTGTTTTTAACAATAAATATATTTTGTCATTACTTATGTTAAATGTTGCAGATACAACTTTATACATTTGTAGCAATAGGTATATTAGCTTTATACAGAGCTTTTAAGACACCATTTCCATTATTAAAGTTAAGTGTGAAATTCAAGTTTGTATTCCGTGAATGGTACATTTATTATAAACATACGAGTATACATATGCATACATAAATATGTACTATATATATGTATAAACAAATTTAAATGCAAATGTATTATGGATACGAGTACATGTATTTTTAATAGCTAAAACACGGCGTGCTTGCCAATTTTCATCACTCGGGACAACGTCTACACTTGCTTTTGTCAACATTCCACAACATCAACTCTTCCTTTGTAACATTGTGTTCTCTAAAGCAGCAACCAAACTACAAAGCTCTAAACGTCAACACTAACCGGTGTTGCCGGAAATTTTTTGGAAAAATACCTATGGTTACCAGAAAGAAAAAATCAGATTTCTTCCTACACGTTAAAAATATATCCCTTACAACAATCCTAGGCAAATGTCTCATAACGCCAAAATACTACACTTTGTTTAGTGTCTGAACTTCTGAAAAAATTCATGATACACTAAACCGTTGCAATCTATAAAAACCGTGAGCGTTGCTTTTTTCCCAAACTCAAATTAGAATGATAGGACCGCTACACGTGGGTTATTCCGGAAACTTTTTGATCAAGGTTGTACATACATTTTATGGAAATAAAAGGTTTTTTTTTTAATTCTTATTCTTTGGATCAGAGCAACTAAGAGATTTGGGATGCTGAATTCAAAAACGCATTCTATTTAAGATTGGTTTCAGGGCTCAAGATATTTTATAATATACTATAACAACTATTTTAACCAGTTATTGTCCATATTATTCAATAAATTGTGAAAATATAGAAATCAAAAAATCTAGCTGAGTCCTTTGTACTGTTTAGGATTTCATGCGTTGGAGTCACTTATTATGCCCTCGTACCAAAATTCTTGATATCGTCTTTCGATTTTCGGCAAATCATGATGTAGTCGCTCATATCACCTACACTAGGCAACTATTGAAAGTATAAATTAGTAACTAATACGATCAAGTTGCTAAGAATAAAAACGCACTTGAGATATTTCTTAAACTCGTATTAAAATGTAAAGTAGTAACGTATCTGAAAAATAAAAGTTAGTTTTAAAAAACACAAAAAAGAAAAAATTAAATTTGTATGGATTTTTTATGAGTTAAAGCTTATATTTCACACACGAAAAATGAAAGTATAAAAGTCGAATATATTCAATGAAATCAATTTTTCGCGATGAAGTTGTGTACAAATGACAACAGCCTCTTGGCATGTGTGATACAGAATTTAACTGTCTCTGTGTAAAGTTCAGAATTAGGGCACATCTTTTGCACTTCGGGTTTCTGTATAGAAGCCAAAACGCGGAAAGGCAGGTTAGCATGTCTGGTTTCGGCTCTCTTTCCGACCCCAATTCGCGTATCCTTACGAATTATTCGAATAGTGAAATTGTTGTTTCTGGTGATTTTAATGTTCATAATTCGTCTTGGCTACGCCATTCCGGCCGCACAACTCCTGAAGTCCAATAAGTTGAGCTATTTGCCGCTATTTGTGCAACTAGTGAATGAACCTACACATATATCGTGTGTAAATGGACCAGAAAACAATACCCTCGACCTTCTCCTTACTTCACACTCTGAAAAGTATTAAGTTGATGTTCTTGCACCTCTCAGGAATTCCGTTCATTGTACCATTTCAGCAACTTTTTCGTTCTATGCATTTTATGACGTCTCACTTCCAGCTACGAGACGCTATTTTTGTCTATTAAACATATTTCGATTAACCTAGACACAAATTTTGGTTTTATCTGACGTGCAGACTAGCACGTCTAGTCAAATCTGGAGAGGAAGCATTGAGGAATTGGTGCAATAATAGATTCGCCTCCAGCGAGATCTTTGTGTGCCGCAGTACTTAGTCGCGAACAGGCTCTATAAGAGCAGCGGCTTCGTGATAAAGTTCTTACTTTTCCGCAAGGAAGTAAAAACTTTTGGTTGTTCATTTAAAGGCTAAGGAACAGCGCTAGTTCGGTTCCTGTCCTTATAACTCGTACTCCGTTGAAAAGGCAAAACTTTTGGCTGAAATGTTTGCAAGTAATTTTCACTTGGCGGAGACGTTCAACCACTGCCCGAGCTTGAAAAAATATCAGTAACTATGCCTAGTATATTCTTTTGAGCCCGTGCTTTAAAAATGGTTCTTGTAAGTCATCTAGGTTGTGAAGGGTTGTGAAGTATTTAGAATCCAACGATTTGTTAAACGATCGTCAGTACGGTTTCTGCAAGGTCCGTTTTACTGGTGTCCTAGCGAGAGTAAGGTTGCCACTTTCTTTTTATTTCCAATCCAATCTACTCTTTTGCAGGTGACAGCAACATTTGTCACTCATATTCTTTTGTTCGTAGGCCGAGCATCTTGGAGATTGTAGCGAAAATAATGAAGGTGAACGACACACCCACGAGTGACCTGGTGAAAATCCCCACTCGGAGATCGTGTGAACAGTGTAGATTTTAACGCGTGCAAGACTAAATGTTGTCTTTAAACACACAGACGTGGTGGTTTATTATCATCTGGATAATGTAGATATTTTGGAATGAGAAGCTCTCGATGTTATGGGCATGAGAATTCACTGTGACGTTCGTTGGAACGATCACATATTTTGAGTGTCGAAAGAAGCATTCAAGTGCCTCGATCTTTTAATTTTTCTGCTATGTACTAAAGGAAAAGTGGCCAAAAATAACACGAACCATTTTCTGTACTGAGTAACCACGTATGAGAGTGGGGGGTAGGTCCAATAGTTTACTGTTCCTTATGGCATTTGCCAGAGTAGTTAATGTTGATATTAAATATATTTATATCGACTGCTTTAACAAAACCGATATTAATACTAGATGTATGCCTGCCTACACCTATCGGTGTAAGAGCCTATATGCGATCTCAGGTCATATAAGGTACGGTCAGCAATGGACCGACCTTTATAAAATTTGGCAAGATAATAAATATATAAAAATAACTTATGCAAAATTTGATCACGATTCCAACGTTTTTGAGTCAATTGTGATCTTTAAAATGATTTTTAGAAGAGTATCTTTCATTGGCAAATATTGTCGGACTTTTACAAAAGTTACAGCACAATTTCTAAGTACATAAAACAAAGTCACATCGATTTACATAAATAAAGAAACATTTCTTCTACCAAATTGATATAAAAATTTGTTTCTAACTTTTTATTTTGGTTTAAAGACCCAGTCTGTAATGTTCACTGCAGACAACGTGATTAAATAACATTTTGTCATATTGTAAGAACGATTTATATCAACGAATTTTATTTTATATACATATACATACATAGTATGTATATATATATTTTAGAGTGATTTTTACAAGTTATTACAAAAAGGTCACATAGGACTATAAAGAGATAATTTAAACATTACTCTTGTTTTTAGGCAAACGCACTTATAAAATTCTTCGCAAAATTAACTAAAATTAAATTTCGTTAACAAAAGTATAGACAACAACAAACTAAAGTAACTGGTACATACCCATGTGCTTATTCTGCTTCTCACTGTATTCTTCAACAGTCTTTAATGAATGAGAGCTATTAACACCTTTCTAGTTAAACATTTATTGTAGTTAAAAATGGATAAAAGATTTAAGAAAAATAATTTTAATAATAATATTAAATAAATAACAAATTTGAAAAAAACAAACATTTGCATTTCTGTGATAATCCATATTTTTTGAACTTATCAAAGAAAATAGAAATAAATAAATAATAAAAGAACTACATATACGAGTTTTGTTTTGTTTTTATTTGTAGTTACTATTTAAGAATAGTACCGAATGGTATTATCCTCAATAATATGCAACATCAAGTATCACAGTCTGACTTTAAAAACCATTACGCGACATTTCATGAACTGATTTTAACTTCACTTTTATATGTGTATAGTCATTCTTTTACTCCTGCAAGGAGCATAAGTCCACAACAAGATTATTCCAATAACTCCAACCATCTACACGATGTCTGATCTCTTTCAACTGAAATCCTAATTTGAAGTCATATAACAAACAACAACAAATCAACAAGAACATAAAGAAGTAGATGTTTAGATCAACATGGCTTCATAAGAACTAAAAATAAAGTAAAGGAGAGAAATAGAATCAACCTGAAATATCGATAGGTTCGAGACCTTTCGAACTATTGTTTAATCAGCTATTGGTTTGAACTCAGTATAAAGACAGTTTAGTGTGATTAAACTCTGGTTGAAGAGGTTGTGATCGAACTTAAGTTGTAACAACGATTGGTTTCAAACATCTTTAGTAAGAAAGTTCTGTCGAGTAATTTTTGTTGTTTACAAAATAGTAAGCAGAGAGAGAGTAATTAAAAATAGAAATTGTTTTTATTATTATTAATTAAAGCTGATTAAATATAACAAATATTTTTCATTCATTTTTTCTATACAAATAACACGATTTAGAAGGATAAAGCGATTTTTTTACACAAATTATTTTAAGTACACGTTTTCTGTACATATATGTATACATACATACAAACATATTTCATACAAACATTATTCTTAAATAGTGTTTTATTTTTACTTTTTACACTTATAAATGATACATACGTATGATTTCTTTAAAGTACGTAATCATTTTAAGTGAACGTAAGTGAACGTGTAAGGGAAAATAAATTCTGTCAAGAATGTTTTTAATCCCGTTAAACCTATTTTCTTTAATGCAAATTTTTTTGGGAGCGTATTTATCATATCAAATGGCGAATTAGGTGTATCTTGAAATTTGTAGTGTCGGCTTGAAAGGAACTACAGTGAATGGAGGTATGATTAGTTGTAACTGAACTCTATACGTTAAAGGTTGTAATTGAAAAGGAACTATTGCAAACACAGAGTGAATAAAGAGTTTATTTGTTATTTTGTACCTAAATTTTATTCGAGCTCCAGCGGAGGACATGACTAACAGATTTAATTGTGGTTTCATATGTTTAATGAAGAGGCTACAATATCCATCCAGACAACTCCATCTTACCTCTGGCGATGATGACAAACCTCAGACAAATGATCAGAAAAAACGCCATCTACTGTGAAAAAATTAAATTTGCTTAAGTAAAAGATCACCACCACCAATTAGCGAGGATATTCATCACTACACAGTTATATGGGGTTAGCTACAGTGGGATTAATCATTTACTTATGTAGCTTGAAAAATCAACTTCATTAATGAAAGCTTTGTGGAAAGCCAATATGATCCCTAGAGGAGTGATGGAGAAAATAAATTCATCCATATCAGCCAAAAAGTGAGAAAGATTGAATAAATGGGTGTTGAACAAAGCACACCGGGTTAAAGTTATCTAAAGGGTCCGCCAAATAATTTTTTATTTTTTTTAAATGCTATAAAAAAAACTACTGAACATTTTCCCAAATTTCTTTTTTATTTGAAAGTACAATCCTTCCGGTTAATAATGGAAAATAATTTCATTCAAATGGCTGCCTCGGCTGGCCATGCAGTAGCCTACACGATCGGTCCAATTTTTAAGCATATTAGCTGTATTTCACCAATGGCTTCACGAATGTTGTTCTCTAAAGCGTCAATTGTCTCTGGCTTGTTGGCGTAAAACTTATCTTTGACGGCATCCCACAAATAATAGTCCAACGGTGTCAAATCGAAGCTTCGAGGTGGCCAAGCGACATCAGCTCTGCGGCTGATAATGCGGTCTTCAAAAACAGGACGCCAAACGTCGAGTGTAGCTTCACTCGACTGTGTGGCACGTAGCGCCGTCCTGTTGAAACCAAGTGTTGCTAATATCCACCTCTTCAATTTTTGTGAGCAAAAATTCATTCAACATGGCCCGATAACGATCGCCATTGACTGTAACGGCCACTCCTTGCTCATTTTCGAAGAAAAATGGTCCAATTATGCTTCTGGACCAAAAACCGCACCAAACAGTGACTCGTCTTGGTTGTATCGGCTTTTCAATGTATGCGTGCGGGTTTTCTGTGCCCCAAATGCGACAGTTTTGCTTTTTTACATACCCGCCAAGATCAAAATGAGCTTCATCTGAAAAGATGATTTTTTTTTTGGCAGAATCGGCATCTTCTGTAAGTCGATCGCAGGCCCAGATTCCCAGCGTTGTTCAAGCGTATACGCAACCATATTCGTTCAGTCGAAGGATAAAACTAATCAGACATGAGCTAAGTGTTACCAATCACGAAATAAGCACTAGTTCAAAAAAAACGTTAGATGGCGGACCCTTTATATACATACATACATATGATATACTAAATAATTATTAATGTGTGTTTATTAGAGGACTGTATTCAGCTAAACAGCATATTCTACAATGTCTTTCTGAAGGAACTATGGGCTATCCTAAATGTTTGTATTT
This sequence comes from Wohlfahrtia magnifica, assembly GCA_023159175.1. NCBI lineage: Eukaryota > Metazoa > Arthropoda > Insecta > Diptera > Sarcophagidae > Wohlfahrtia > Wohlfahrtia magnifica. The sequence goes on along the minus strand of JAKWBJ010000213.1, from coordinate 97,641 downwards.
GAATCGGAAGGAAATAAAGATTCCTCGCTTTAGAAAGAGAGAGTAAAAAATTTTAAATTATATTATTTTATATACATATATATTATATTATATATATACATATCATATATAAATTATAATTATAAATAAATTATGTATTATAGTAGTTAAGATAATAATTATTATAGGGGAAGCGAACCACGTCGAGTTTCAGCTGGTCATACAATATGGCCGGAACTAGATAAGTCTTAGCGAGCAGTATGCGTACCAATAGTGGTGTAAATTAAGTATTGAGTTTTTCACAAATAATCCCAAAAATCCTAGGCGATTTAAAAATTTTACTTGGTTGGTTATTAAAAATTTTCCCAGGACACATACAAAATTTTAGAGATCTAGGGCCTTAGATTTAGGGAAGTTAATACATAGACTATTTGTACATGCCCGGTTCAGGATCCTCGTTAAGTCTGCACACACATTCGCCATTTCTTTCCCTACCAGCGCTAATGTAAATTCACTTCATCAGCATATATGTAAATCTACTGTACTCTACTAAGCGACAAATGTTCAATGAAATCTTTTAATAAATCGTGAAAAAAAAGTGAACACAGTACAGAGAATTTTAAAACTCCATTATATCGTTAACTGAAATAAAAATTCAAGCAACCAAGGCTCTTAGCTTTACTTGAATAGGAAAAGTAAAAGCCATCGAATTTAGTCAACTCGTAATTTTATTGAAAAAGTAAGTTTTTTTTTTCGTTTTTTGTTCACTTTTTAACATTTACGTGGCCTTCACTAAGTTATTTCAAATCATTAAGATAATTAGGATTTAATCACAAAAAAAGAAATCCTTTTGTTATAGTTCTTGATATTATTCTTATAAATTTTGCCTTTAATTATCCATAGGTGTTATTGGTACATACGTGGTTTTGCATTACATTTTACAATTTTGTCCTTAGGTTGGCATTTGGTAATATTTTATCAAAACTACACTTCATTTGTTATATACGATATATTCACAATAAAAATATTTACATGACATTCACATCGGAACGGTAAGAATCGACTGACTTTGAAACTGAAAATATTAAAACAAAAGACTACTTCATCTGTGCGCTTCCGTATTTCTATATCGGAATTTAAGTCAAATAATAATATTTTATCAGTTTATGTTCGTAATTTAATATCGAAATTGTTTTTTGCTCAATTTCGTTTTTCTTTTCGGTTCGCCAAAATAATACAAATAGAAAATCTAAAAGCAAACAAAAATCAACTCACAAATACACGCACTCCTTATAATTTGCCGTTTAATAGGAAAATTCGTTTTATGGAAGGAAAGAAAGAAAGACCGAAAGAAAAAGTAAAAGAATTTGTTGATAATAAAAAAGTCAATGAATAAAGTAGTAAAAACATTAAGTATTTGGAACTATGTTTGGTCCATACAAACAACAAGTATGTACATGTGTGAAGGTAGATACGTGTATGCATTTAAATTTTAAAACCTGTTGCGTGAATACATTATGTATGTCCCAGCCAACAATATTTTCAGTTAAGAAACAACAGAACAATTATATATAATGAAATAAATTTCGTTTAGCCTTTGTGTCATAGTGTAGGATTATGGCTTTTTACAAAAATACAGTTCTTTTGTTCACTGAATGATATATAGGTTTGTATATATATAAAGGGCTATCGTTGGTGGCTAATTCTACTCTTTTGTTTGTCCACGTACACTTCACAGTTCTATGTTAGATACGTTTTGTGAAGACTTTGGAGAAGATAAGACCGGCGTTTCGATACTTATGCAGTCTATTTTCGTATCTTTCTGAGTCTAAATCAAAACTAGGAATTAATAAAGGGTCCTCAAAAAAACATTTTCTTTTTAAAAATTTCCATCAAATTTGGTATAATCGTTGAGGTATGTAAGTATTGTTGTAGCAGATATGAAAAGCAATAAAGGTGCAATTGATAAAATGCGTAAAATAATATTTTTATTATAAAAAAATGTAAATGTTGGCATGGTAAGATATACCATATGTATGTATGTATGTCTGTATATGTACGTAATTATGGGCTGTGCTTTGCTGTGGTGTGGTGGTGACGATTTGTTTTCTTTAACAATTCCCGTACTATTTGTTTTGGCATTAACAATTATTTACTATTTATTTAGGTAAAATTGTTTTTGAACATCTGAAAACCGATCGAGTTACACTTTTTATTATATTAAGCTTATTTGTTTTGGCGTTTTTATTATCTTATCCAATGTGGGAAGGTGAGTGGGAGGAGATTGGTTTTATTCTATGCAAATAACAACAGTGTTTATAAAAACAAACAAATTGAAACCAAATTTAACAAAAAATAGAAGAAAATATTTCAATTTATACTATGATATAAAACAACGTTAAACGAAATTTTGTACCCAATATCGTTTGAACTTTTATGTTTAATAATTTATTCAACAAAAGTATAAACGAACTTCCTTGCAGCTTCAGTGTTTCATCCACAGCATTTCTCTCTAAAAGCAACTACGGAACAACTTTAATTTATTTGCAACGCAAATTGGTTTAAGGATGAACTTCTCATAGATAATTCTATTAGCAGACATATGTCTATGTAGATGTGTAACTCTTTATTTAACCTTAGAAAGATAACGTTATATTTTAGCATCCTTTTAAGGACAGAAAAATATTAAAAATTTACTTAAATGTTATTAAAATCACTTATTTAATAAGTTTCTCTTTGCTAACATACAAGTTTTATAAGTGAAAACTATAATAAAAAGAAATAACGGCAGAGTGAATATCTGTCGAAATAAACAAACTTTTTCAAAGGACTCGATAACAAGTATAAAAAGTAAATCTTTTTTAAAATTAATTTAAATGTTTATATATAATATAAGTTATCTCTATCAAAAAAACTTTAATTTTGTATCATTATATACAATAGTTGCACACTTTTTTCTGTTCTCCGGATATAGGGGTTTCATATTTATCACATAACATTTTTAATTTCGTTAAGTTTTCGAAGGACAACATACATTTTTTTTTAAATTAATGTTATCTAAATAATTTCTAGCAAAGACGGAGTTTCAAGCCTCATTTGCATCCAAAGTGTTATTTAGGACACCTACATTCTAAGTCATAAATTTCTAAGTAATCCAGCAATGCCGATTTTTACTTATCAAAGTAGTTTGAGAAAATTGTATTAAGATGTTAAAAGTCGTAGCAGCTCGAATAGGCACCCTTAATTCGTCACTTTATCATATATTTTTAAGTCAAAGGTCTTAATACCTTGAATGGGCTTATATTTTCATTGACCTATTCAATTTCCATATTCTCGACTTCTACATCGCACTAATCATCATCATTCATTATTTCACTTTCTAATTAACGTACAGTTTCAATTAAAATTGAGTCATCTAAATTACTCTGTAACAAAGCAGCAATGTGCTCATCCAATTCTAGCTTGAATGCTATGAACTTAATATGTTTTTGAAATAAATGTTCGAAAAAATAACTTAATACTTTAAGGAAAGTAAGAAAGCGATAAACTTAAAATTTACACAGAAGATAACCAACCATAAGTCTCCGAAACGTATAGTTCTGCTATTTCTCATTAATGAAATCAACTTAATCCACAAAAACTATGACCAATAGAAAGCTGTTGATAATGGCTGAGAATACTGAGCATAACAACTTTTTCTCCCAACAAACGACAAAGATGTATTAAAAACCGAAAAGGGTATACGTACATCTGATGGACGTACGTTATCTTTCTAGGGTTAATTTATAAATTTTATTTTGTTAACTTTTTTAATTTTTTTCCTAATTACCCCTAATAGTGTAATCTCTGGATTTCATCCATTTTATCTTAGAAATCGTGTATTAGAAGCAACTTTAATATTTGTTTTTAAATATTGATTATCAGACTATGCTTAAATATGATTTGAACTTATGTCAGCTTTATTAGCACTTTAATTTAAAGGATATCAATCCAGTTGTGCTATACGCATTGTACACTGCGTAGCACAACTATAGACGTATATACTATTTAGTGGATACTCTGGGAAAAAAGGAAAATTAGGTTTATAAAGTTACTACCTAAAACCCGGCATGATTCGCTACCCATATCTTAATTATTACCTCAATTATTATAATTTTCTACCCACTAATCCCATTTCACCACCCGGATCAAAACCAAATATGGTTAGTCTACATATAGTTCCTTCCAGAATTAGTTTGTAATAATCTATTTTGGGTCCTCAAACAAACACATATTAGTTATTACCTTAAATGTTATTTTAATTAAATATTTTACCTTTATTCCACTTTTGTTCACTTTCATTTTTGTATATATTTTGTATTTTTGTATATAGGTTACAAATGTACGATATGTATATAGATGACGTTTATCCAGTATGCTTTTTGGAATACCTGCTTTTTGTCTTATGCTTTAATTGTTGCCATTCTGCTCAAATACAATATTCAATATTAGTGTGAATGGTAAGTGCACACCCACTTATCTGATCTACCCTTTAACTGGAACACTATCGTGTTCTGTTCACGACTTTGTTTGAACCTAATTTAGAAATTTATACAATTACCGTTCTCGAGATATATAAAATCAATATTTACTTTATATGGAAAACTGACAAACCATCAGTTTAACCAGGAAGCTATTTGGACCAAATACTGAAACTTTAGCTTAAACAATTTTTTAAGTTATAGAGAAATTAATATTTAGTCTATATGAAGGTATCACGCTCTCTTTTTTGTATTTGTATTGTCCTTAAAGTCATGCAGATCAAAATCAGAAGCTTTTGCTTTAAACGTTCGCCAGATATACATAAATCAATATTTAGTTGGCGTGGGAGGTACCACGCCTATTTGTCCAATTCCGCTCCGTTTTAGTTTGATGTTTGCATTTACTGTAAAGTCAATCAGACCAAATTCTATAACTTTAGCTTTTACAGTTCTCAAGTTATACTAAAATCAATATTTACTTTGTATAGTAGGTAACACGCCACTTGTCCGATTTCGCCCACTTTTTGACTGCTAATTTGCATTGACTATGAATTTAATCAGACCAAAATCTGAAACTTTAGCTTTAACCGTTCTCAAGATATACTAAAATCTATATTAATCATACACACTTGTCTGATTCCGCCCACTTTGTGACTACTGATTTGTATTGACTATGAATCTATTTTGGCCAGATTTGTAAACTTTTTCTGTTACCATTTTGAAGATATAGAAATGTAAATATTTTCTTTGTATGGGCGTGGATACAGAGAGATACTGTATAAATTTCAGGAAAATCAGATTAGCCGTATAGCTGTCTATAGACTTCAAACAAACAAGCACACATTCATTTTTATATATAAGATATGTAAATAAATAGGTGTGACACGGTGTGCTTCGTGCAATACCCACTTTTTGGCTGATGTGGATAGATAACGAACTTTAAATATTGTTCTCCACACATATACAAAATTTCCTATTTAGTTCAAATGCTACGCCCAAGTATTAACTGAATATATGTATTGTCCACGAAACTTCAGAAACTTCTACTATTACCGATTTTAAGAAATACACAAATTATTATTCGCTATATATGGGTGATGCCACGCTCACTTATCCAGCTTCGCACATTTTTTGACAAGTGATTTGTACTGTCTATGAAGTCAGTTAGACCAAATTCAGAAAATAACACTTAACCGTTCTCAAGTTAATAAAAAATCAATATTTAGTTTGTATGGGAGGTACCATGCCCATTGGTCTAATTTCTCCCACTGTTTGATTGATGATTTGTATTGACTATAAATCTATTTGGACTAAATATGAAACTCTTACTGTTACCATTTTAAAGATGTAGATAAATAAATATTTACTTTGTATAGGCGTGGCACCGCCCAGTAAGAATTTTTGAAATTTATATAGCCTATGGTTCCTTCCAGATATACAGAAAGATACTGTAAAAATTTCAAGAAAATCGGTCCAGACGTTTAGCTGTCTATAAGGCACAAACAAACATCATACATTAAAATAATCGATTGTACTATCGATAGTATCGATAGTTTCGTTTTTGGCTGACCATCGATAGCTTTTTTCACTATCGATACTATCGTCAAATTCTAAGAGTAAATACGAAAGCCAATAAACGTATTATTCATTAAGCTCAAATAAAGTATGTCTGGCATTTTGGCAAAAATATATGATGCACTATACCGTTGTACTCGTAGTACTCGCGCGACTTGAAACAGGAGAAGTTCATTTTTGAGGATCTTTGATGACTTGAAGAGATTAATCTCTGAAGTACGAATTAAAGGTTTACAGTTGTTCTACGCTTTCTCCACATAGTCTCTGCAGTTTTCTTTTACTGAATTTTATTAATTACTTTAGTTTTGGAGCACTTAATGGTCTGATCAATAACAATTAATCTTCCATCAAAGAGCTTTAATAATACATAAAATTTTATGATATACTGGACACAAAATAAAGTGTCCATTTTTTTTGTTTCAACACTGTATATTTATTATTATTCTTTCCCTTTCACTTAAATTTTAATATTGTTGTCACTAATAGGACTTAAAAGAATCCGATAGTATCGATAGTCTTTTTGCAAACTATCGAAACTATCGAGTGGACCGACTATGGATAGTTTTGCAGCTCTATTATACATACATACCAACACATGTTCATTTTATACATATAAAAAGATTATATTCGACTCAGTAGTCTAAAACACATGTAATTTCACTAAAAAAATAGTTTATTTCATATGGTATTGTTTTATTGGTCACTATTTATCATAGTGCTGTTTTACAACTATAGACGCACTTTCTCTAAATTGACTAGAAAATTATAAATAATAAAAGTTAGTAATGGGTAGGACGTTATTTTTTAGTTTTTTAATAAGTTCAAAAATACTGCCTGACGTACTTTTACAAACACGGCAAACCATCAATCTCCAAATGTTCTCGATAAGGGTTTGTTCAGGAGAACACGCCGGCTAGTCTATATTTATAACCTTTTTGACTAAAACCGTTCTTGAGTATGCCTACTCTTATGACACATTGTATCATTGCCAAGCTATCGACATAATCCATAGAATTCATCTGACAACCGAGAAATGCCAAATCAAGCATATCGCCATTGCAAAACGCTCCTCATGCCATCGCTACCAAATCGTTTCTTTAACAACACCAAAGTCGCAGTTTTTATAAGAAACGCAATGCTATTCACATCGATTACTCTGAAACTGAGATCAGCAATGAATCGCTTTTTCGCTACTCATACTCACTCATGAATTTATAACAAGGGTGACCAAGCAGAATACTGCATTTGTGTAGTAGTAGTAGTAAATTTTTGCAGTGTGCGTTGAAAAAAAAATTAAAAAAGTAAACAACAACTCTTAAATTAAACTTATTCTCTTCGATTAAGTTTGCTGAAGTGCTACTCTGGCCATATATGATTTAAGGTTCCATTAGACGTGACTTAACCGTAACCGAAACCATAGTAGTAATCAGCTATTCGCAACCAATCTTATGGGCATTACTGTATCTAATTAGTGGTGATATAGCCGTAGAAATCGTAACCGTGGAGAACGATTGAATTTTGATTTTCTGCCATAACCATTAACAGCTGAGTAAAAAAAATTATCATTTTTTTTTTTCATTTGTCATAAACTGTAGACCACTAAGCGTGTGACCAGATTTCGATATAACATAAAGCTAAATCGAGTTCAAAAAAACCTAAAAAAATTGATTTCGACTAACATTTAGCTTATTTTAAATGTATTAAATGTTTTTAAACATATGCTTTGGATATTGGACACAACATATGGTTGATATAGTACTATATAAACTGTTTTCTTTAAATCTAAAGTAATAAAATTATTTATATAATACGGAAAAGACTTGAAAAGAAAATGGCAATTAAGAGTTATTCTTATCCAGAAATTAAAGGTGAGGAGAATGAAAGATGCTTCTCTCATGAAATAACCAAACCTCGGACCAGAACTTCAAAAACCACTGATTCTGAAATGTCACTTCTACCGCTCCGAATCAGAGAAATATCGTATACTATTGCTAAACAACTTAGCCACAGTTTGTGACCGTTCTAATATGTCTGAATGATCAGGGGCAGCTATTGCAGTTAAGTCCGAAAAAAACTGGTCATTCACAATGGTTAACTACAGCCAACAGAATTTTGATATTATATGTAGCCACTCCAAGTTCCTCCCGCAGTATATATTATCAAAGTTTATGTTCCTATTTGGTTTTGTATTGCAGAAGAATGGTCATTTAAGCAGGGTGCAATAAACTGCTATAACTTAAATTCTCTCGATGTTTTTGCTCTGACATCAAAAGTAATACAAAGAAATGCTTTTTTTCCATATCCTGAAAACCTTTTGTTCGCAATGGTACACGATAAGCGTTCACATTTAAGAAAATTTGGCGTTAAAAAGAATATTAGGAAGTAGAAATAATTCGAAACCTGGACTGAGGATATTTACTGTTCCGAAAATAAAATTCGGTGCGAATGTCCATACCTGATGTGATTGTTTGGAAAGAGCCAAGCATTATATCTTCTTTAATGCTTAAGGATGTCAGTGACAAAGAAATGGACGACTTGGTTACATCAAAGTCTCACACAAAGTGAGACATTTTCCCAACCATCCTCGTCACACACAAGCAGTGAAGCGGTGTTTAAAGATGGTAACTGAAGTATCGATTAGTATGGCCTTCGAAGAACCAGAGACATAAAAATATGGCAAATTTTGAAATAAAAGAATTTAATTTTAAAATTTTGAAATAAAAGAATTTAATTTTAAAATTTGTATATTTGTCTGAAGAAATAATGTCTTGCTGTTACTTATAATCTTAAATATATTAGACACTTGATTTTTAAAACGTTTTGTGAAGTTTTAACATGTGCCTAAATTCATTGTTTTATTCCAACTTTCAACTAAGGTTAGCCCTCTACCTAAAGAAAAGTATGTCAAAAAAAAATTTTTTTAAAAATTTTAAATAAATTGTAGCAATATGTAACGTTCTGGAAGTATTCAGGATCGACACACTACATTATAAATATAAAAATTGCAGTGAATAAAACAGTACTGTGATTAATAAGCCTTTTATAAAGCAGAAACTGGTGTTCTAGCTGAAACACCTAGATTTTGGGGAAAACAGTGATGGTAAAAAGTTTTATTAAATATATGCATATGTACATCGTCAAATGAAATCCAAAGTCACAACTTCGCTTCTGACATAGATGAACACATACTTTTTGAATTCGAACTTTAAGATTTCAGGTGGCGATACGAATTCGAGCATATTTTTATTTTTACTTTTGTTCAACAGATGCTAGCTCCCATTATGTTTTTAGTAACCCGGACAATTATCTTTAGGGAACGATTTTATATCTGGCCGAACAAGACATAACAATAAATTTTCTAAACAAATACCGTGCCATTAGGAACGCATTCTTTAAATATAACACTTCATTACCTTCATCTACTCCTGTATAACGACTCTTTTTATTTATTAAGTTTTCATATCTTGTTAAATTATAAAAGATTATAAATTATAAAAGACCAAGATTGGCCCACAAAATATCAAGAAATATGAAAATCTATCAGGCCAAGTTGACAAACAAGACTTTTGCCCTATTACACGAGCCTGATAGCTTGCCACCAGGCCGAGCAGTCAGGCTATGTTTGATCATTTGATAGGGCTATAAAAACATTTTTATTAATGGCTAATGCTATGTTCGCACGAGACTTCGGATTACTTCGTTTTCTGTTTGTATTACTTATTGAGATTCTTCCGTTCCCACGGCACCTTTTTAGCTGCTTGCTTATAGAATCAATGCAGTGAGTTGCCATTGTTTTTTTTACTTTTTTAGTTTTTTGTAATTTTTGTTCATTTTTCGTGCTTGACATCATACCTTAGGGTGGTTAATTTAATAAATTTACGGCGTTAAATGTAAGATAAAAATATTTTAATTAAAAGCCAAAAAGTGTACTAAGCTGATATCACTTAAATTTTGCAAAAATTAGAGATGACCCTGGAATTGAAGTAATAGAAATAAAATTACTTACAATTTGGGTGTTTCTTTCTCAAAATTTTGTATGGAAATTTATATAATTAAGCTCATAGTCGGAAGTTGTATTATGAATGACGAAATGACCTTGTTGTGCGAACATAGCATAACAAATAACTATAATGTAACTATAACCTAAACGCAATGTACGTACGTAAACAGCTGTTTGTGTGTTATATGCAAAACAATAGCACAAAAACACGTTGTGTAATGAATGCTCTTGCTTTTATTCGTCACTGAAACCGCGGCGATGAACATGCGTAACGGGTGTATGCAGATATTTTCAATTTTTGTTTAAACTGTGTAATTTTTCTAATAATACTTAAAGCTTTTCCACAAAATATTGAAATTCTTATATTTTTAATAAAAATAAAATTAATTAATAATAATTAATTAATAAATTAATAAAATAATCTCTCTAACCCAACTATTTAAAAAGTACATTATAGCCACCAAAAAGTTGATCAAGTAATTGACAGACTTTTAGTTGACTTTTTGACTTATGTAAGAAAAAGTACTTTATGTTTGTGCCTTAAGCCAGCAAATTTGTTCAGAAGAGAAATAAAAAAGAAAAGTACCCATCAAACACACAACCTCATGCTCGAATCATATCCATTTTGTATCATCTATGCTAGAGACCTGCATGAATGTCAATAAAAGACAAGATTGTGCATTTACTCTTAAATGAAACCATTTTTTATGTGTGTGTTAGAGTGTGTATGTATATCTCTATGATGAATTCTGAATACTTCTGATTTCATTATTCTCTACATTCTGTCCTTTGTGTTTGAGTGATCACCGTTTAAAAACAGCAATGAATAGTGCACAATACACGGTAGAGCTGCAAAACTATCGATAGCCGGCCCATTCGAAAAATCGATGTATTGAAGTTTTTTGAAGGGAGGGTAATCCTTACATATAGCGAAAATTGTTCAGACCATGAAGGGCTTCAAAACTAAAGTAATTAATGCAACAACTGTCTATTTTGATAAACTTTAAGTTTGTACTTCAAAGATTAATCCCTTCAAGTCGTCAGAAAGCCTCAAAAATGAGACTAATGGGTAAGAGTCCATTTCTCAGCAAACGGTAGCAACACCTGCACCAAAATAGTTAGAACTACATGCTATGGTCTGACGAAATGAAGATTAATTTGTTTGCGTCAAACGCAAAACTATATCACTATATGTAAGTATAAAAGCTTTACAAAAGTGATTTTGTCTGCATTTGGTGGCCTATGTATTTACTCTTAGAATTTCACGATAGTATCGATAGTGAAAAAAAAACTATCGATGATCAGTCAAAAACAAAACTATCGATACTATCGATTGCTTTGCAGCTCTAGTACACGGTATACATTTACTTTATAAATATAAATTTACTGTATAAAAAATATATTATATATGTATATGGTAAAAATAAAATCCAAGTGTCTTAAAAATATGCCATAAAATTTTATTACAGGATTTTTTATGAGAGTGCTCTCTATCATATACAGTCTACATACAGCCTATGATTTAGCGGTTTTAGAGACTTTGTGAAGAAAATTAAAAAATGCTTATATGTATTAATATTTAAGGCTTTAATAAGTGTAAGTTTATTTATAAAATAAAAAATTTATTCTTTTACATAATAAAAACAACAATAACAAAATATTAAAAATTCATAGGAAGAAAGTCTACACACAGCTTACAAAAAAACAATTATTATTTAAAACATTTATATATAAAAAATCAGCATTTTACTCTTAATATTTTGTTTAACGATTTGGTATCAATTAACGCTCGAAAACGACGTGGCATTAATGTTACCAAATTCTCTGTAATAGAGGCTGTTATTTCGGCCCATGTACGAATAAGGGCAGTTTTTAATGTTTCACGGTTACTAATGCCATATTTTTGTAAAAAATGTCCCTTATGTGCTGCATTAGGTTTAAGTCCGCTGACTGGAGTGGTAAATTTAGCTGTTTTGAAGCATAGTAAAGTAGCCAATCTAGAAAAAAGTGCGCAGTATGCTTAGGGCCGTTATCTTGCTAGGAAAACCATTGATTTCCCATCTCCAAGCTATCAACAGATGCCTTCAGATTTTACGCCAATATGTTCTTATGTTGATAGCAGTCAATATTACCTTCGATAAAGACCAGACGACCCACTCCAGGTGACGCCATGGCACCCCAAACCGTAACGTTACCTCCACCATGTTTGACTGTAGGTAGTATATTCTTTGGATCAAGTGCAGTGTTTCGGTTTCTCCAGACTTTGAAATGGCCATCACTTCCGAAAACTGTATACTTACTTTCGTCGGTAAATATAACATGATTCAAAATATTCATACCCTTGTCTATATGTGCTTTAGCAAACTCAAGGGAAAGTTTACGATTCTTCGCTGAAATTAGTGAATTTTTGCATGCTGTTCTACTCTCAAGTCCATTGCCATGTAAAACATTTTTTATTAAACATAATTGTAATGGCGAATCGTTTTGATATATCGTCACTTATGAGCTGTTGCTTACGTAGTAAGCCAAGGTCACCTGGTTGAATTCGCCTTGGTTTGAAGTATATAGACAGCTAAACGGCTGAACCGAATTTTTTGAAGAAGGGAAAGGCAACAAAATGGGGAAAAAGGGAAAAAAGTTTAAGACAACATTTAAGATAATAATTAAGATTCCGCGAAGCACTGCGGGTTTATAGTTTAATAAGCTATTCAGATATGCTAGCGTAAAGTACACCCACCTTTACGATCATTTACCCTTAAATCGTATATTTCTTTATTGGCAGTATAATTTAAGAATATTGTATATTAGCAAACAATAAAGACTAAATTGATGAAACACATAAAATCATGTGAACAAAACTGATAACACTTTTTTAACTTATCTAGTGGGGCTATACAATAAAATATTCACTTATTAAACCTATAAAGTTATCCAATAATTTAATTGCAATGATTTTAGTAAATTAACAAAATTATTTCCATCGTCATTGCCATTCAACGTCATTAAAATTTATTAACTCAAAAAGGTGTAAATAGATTTTTATATAAAAAACTAAAACTAAATAATCAATATATGGTATATACACATACACACATAATGGGTCCGCCATCTAACGTTTTTTTTTCAACTAGTGCTTATTTCGTGAATGGTAACACTTAGCTCATGTCTGATTTGACAGATAATTAGTTTTATCCTTCCGCTGAACGAGTATGGTTGTGTATACGCTTCGCTAAGTGCGCCTGCGATCGACTTACAGAAGATACCGATTTTGCCAAAAAAAAATCATCTTTTCAGATGAAGCTCATTTTGACCTTGGCGGGTATGTAAGCAAACAAAATTGTCGCATTTGAGGCACAGAAAGCCCGCACGCATACACTGAAAAGCCGATACACTCAAGACGAGTCACTGTTTGGTGCGTTATGTTAAAAAACTACAATTTTTTAATACACATACATACTTACTTCAATTTATTGTTAGAACTTCATAAATATATTGAACATAAGATTCTGTATTTTGTTCTTAGAAATAGAATTTTTAAATACAATAAGCCCATAACTGAGTCAATCTCCCCTTTGTTTAATTTAAAGTTACTTATAAACGACATTTGATCGAAAAGCTTTTAAAAAAGAAAATTTATAGGTGGTAAAATATACAATACTCGTACTTTAATGCTTTAGGATCAGAACATCCATAAAAACTTAGTTTCGAATGTCATTTCAATAGCAATGAAACTAATATTAAAAACATAATTTTTTTTTTTAACTTAATTTATTTGCAATTAAAAATTATTGTCTTTAATATGCAAAACAAAAACAAAAACAAAAAAGAAGTGGATATGTGGCAGTTAGATATTGGAAACTATAGATAATGATCACAATCGATATATTCCGAAAATATATGGCTAACCATCGTTAATATCGATATTACTAGCAATTTGAATACAAATTTTTATCTAAAGAGTTTGTATAAAAAAAGAATATAAATTTTTATAGATAAATAAAATCAAATTTGTATCTAAAGAATTTGTATAAAAAAGATCAAAATAAAGCTATCTAATCGATAAGAAATTGTTTATTTTTTTTTTTTTTTTTGTAGGAATACAGGTACACCTAATTGTACTTTTACAAGATGAATATGTTTCAGAAAAAACCTGTAAAAAATTGTTTTTTTGAAAGTAAAATTAAATATGCAAGTGCTTTATGGCGCAGTTATTTCATAAAAATTAAAAGCGGTTTCAAAGTAGCATAAATATTAAATAATCATATAAAATTTTGTAAGAACAGAATCAATTTCTTTTTCTAGACCAAGTTATTTCAACCGTTGTAGTATAGTAGGTAAACTGTATCCAGGCCACTGTGCTTTAAACGAACTAATTTTAGAAAGCTGTCTCAATTGCTATCCAACATTAAGTGGTTTAGTCTACTAAAATGTGAATATGAAGGAAGTAATTTTGATAAAGTCGTCAAGATGTTTTATTCAGTTCTCAATAATTGTATACTAGCAACTACACCCTTAAGAAAACAAGTTAATTCGAGTCGTCCTCCGTGGTTCTCATAAACTTTGTTATGGTTGAAAAACCGTCGTAACCGGCTGTTTAAAAAGTTTAGAAAAACGAACAATTCTTTTGATCGCAGTCTTTATCTCATTGCTTAAAGCCTTTACAATGTTAAACATAAAAATTGCTACAACTTGTACATCAATAGTATGAAATCAAACATTAAAAACAATCCGAAGCTTTCATCATATTCAAGTTCAATGAAATTTAATGGTAAATCATATTCCGATAATGATGACACAGCGAATAGTTTTGCTGATTTTTTCTCATCAACATTTTCTACGAAAAACGTTATTCATTTTTTAATAATAATTGCTCAACAACGGTAATTAATTTGCTCTCCTGAATATGAACATTGTCCTAAATAATCTTTAAAATGTAAAGAGATCATATATTCCTGAAGCTGATGGCGTACCCAGTTGTATATTAAAGTATTGTGAGGATGTGTTAGTTTATCCAATTACTTACTTATACAACTATTCTCTGAAGTTCGGCCTTTTTTCAAGCTCCTGAAAAGAATCATTTATCATCCCACTTCATAAGTTTGGTAGTCGCAGTGATATTTTCAACTATCGTGCAATAGCTTAAGCTTACCATCAGTTTTATCACCTGCTAAACATGGATTTTGTAAGGGTAGATCGACGTGTACAAACCTATTGGAATTAACATGCCATATCAACTCGGGCTTCTGTAAAAGTTTTCAAGCTGATGTTATATACACTGACTTTAGTAAGACTTTTGATAAAGTTAACCATGATTTACTGATTTGTCAGCTTGATAATATTGGTTTCTCCGACGGTTTTCTCAAATAGATCAAATCATACATGCTTAATCGCAAGCAACGTGTTATTTTTAAAAGTTCAAAAGTGACTTCTGGTGTTCCACAGGGAATTCATCTCGGCCTGCTACTATTTTTAATATTTTAATGTATGCTGATGACGTAAAATTGCTTTCGACTATAACAAATAATTCCGACAGTGCTCGCCTTCAATCGGACTTAAACAGACTTTATAATTGGTGTAATATAAACCGTTACTTTTTGCATATATTCTCCATCCGTCAATGTTTATTCTATCGACAATACCTGGTTGAATTCATTTTTATACCTTGGAGTTTAACTCGCATGCGTTGCTAACTGTAAATAAAGCCCATGCAATTTTAGGCCTTATAAAACGCTGGTCGAAAGAATTTCATGACCCTTACATAACTAAGAATTTGTTTACCTCTTTAGTAAGGCCAATTCTTGATTAAGCCTCTGTCATCTGGGATTCTCAGTACGCTGTATATATAAAAAAATTGGAATCAGTTCAGAAGCAATTTTTGCTGTTTTGTCTCCGAAATTTTCGATGGAATCCTGATATGGCACTCGCCCCTTATCGCAGTCGCTTAGCACTTATAAAGATGTCAACTGTAAAAAGTCACAGAATTTCTTTCAACATAACATTTTTATTAAATCTGATACAGGGTAATATAAACGCCGAATTTCTGCTTGTTAGAATACAATTTATTGTCCCAAATAGATCCTTTGAACCTATACATACATTTAAAACCTTTCAGATCAAACTTTGTAAATTTTGACCATAAATTTTATGTTCTCTTTGATCTTCCTGAGAGTATCATTAAATCAAAGAAAATTCAGTTAAATTACAGTGGTCTACAGCAAAAAACGCCTTTACATAAAACTAATGAAATATAATGATTTTGATGCGCTGAATTCAAATCCGTTTTCAGTTTTTTTCCATCGGGCTCAAATTTTGTTTATGGGCATGGCAAATTTTTCGCCCATAATATGATTGCTATGTCAATATACTTCAACATAACTTGAAAATGACTTCACCAATTTTAATGCAAATACAACCAATCGTTCAGTAACAATTTCCTATAAATCATCTAAACATAATTTTTTTGTATTTTCAACAGTTTCGGAGTTATTCGCAACTTAGCTGCGAAAAAAAAAAAATTTTTTGAGCAAAATTATAGCAATTTTTTTTTTTTCAAGAAGTCAACATTTTTCAAAAGTCAGAATGAAAATTTTAAATTTAAGCAGTTAAATTAAAGCTTAATGTTAAGAATAAATAAGGCTTAAATCATGAAAATCGGTTGGCTATTGCTGATTTTATTCAAAATTAAATACATGTACTTTGACGAAAATTAGTGAAAACATTTTTTCTTTCTTTTTTCTTTTATTCCCAAAAAGCTATACAAAAATTATTAAAATATAATTTTTACATTTATGCATTTAAATTAAAGCCAGATACGTAAACTGTAAACTGATGAAACAATTATGAGTTGACATGCCTCGGACTTTTCAAGGAAACCCAGCTTTCGTAATAGTCCGCATTATCACAAAATACTAAATCGCCATCTTTGCTAAAATAGGCTAGAAAATCTTCTTGTCTATATCGAAAATATGTCCTTATCTAACAAACTTCATAGCGGTAATCTTGACGCAAGAAGTTCTGACTTTGATTTTGAGAGTTCTAAGGCTCGCACATGATCATTCAGGTCAGGTTGGTTTATAAAATGAGGTTTTTTCGATGGTTTCGTCAAGACAACCTCTTAGAGCTCTTGATTAGGTATTTCAACATATTTTTGTCAGCCAATATTTATTTTTTTTATCGATAGAAAATCCAAGGTAATGTTTATAAGCATTCTTAATTTGGGAAGTTATTGTATGGCGTTGTGATTTTAAAGTTATTTCCACAGAGATGTAGAAAAACAAATCTGGAGAATTTTTGCAAGTCCAAGCCCATTACAAATAATCTAACTCTATGTATAAATTTTATAAAACACTTGCCAGAATAAAAAAATATAAAACGGAAATAATTCTTAGAGTACTTTTCATTATTAAGTTTTAGTTTTAATATAATCAAATATCGGATGGATTTGTCTTTTCGGGTTCACAAACAAGTGTTGAATGATGAAAAAATTGTGTTATCATTCTTAAAAGCGAATTTTGTACTGGTTTTTTTACCACAATAATAAAAAATCTTATTCCTATAATATACTTACCATAGTCAAAAAATGAACCCACTTTTGTCAAAGTTAGGCACCTGCCTTTGTGAGTTATTTTACTTTCAACTCACTCCTGGCTTTCATCAAAATGCTTGAAATGTAAAATTTATATTCTAAGAATTTTTTATAACTTTTTGTAAATAAAAGAAAAAATATTCCACTAATATTGCAAGAACAAAATTTTCCCTTAGTTTTACAAGAAAACAAATTATCGCTAATTTTGGTTACAGTTAAGTACCTGCATTTAATTTTAAATAAAATCAGCAATAGCCAACCGATTTTCATGATTTAAAGCTTATTTTGTTGTCAACACTTTAAGCTTTAATATAATTGATTAAATTCTAAAATTTTCATTCTGAAAAATTTTTTATGACCCTTCGAAAAAACAAAATTTCTTTAATATTGCGCAAACAAATTTTTTTCGCAACTAAGTTGTGACTGACTCCGAAACTGTTGAAAATACAAAAAAAAAACTATGTTTATGTGATTTATAGGAAATTTTGTTCCTAAACGATTGGTTGTAATTGCATCAAAATCGATTAAGTCGTTTTCAAGTTATGATGAAATATATTGACATAACTACCATATTATGGGCAAAAAATTTGCCACGCCCATAAAAAAATCGGGTGCAGCTCATTGACTGACGAAAGTCCTCTTGTTCCGCTGTGGAATGTTATGGGAATACAAATATTTTGGGCTGCAACTTTTATGTAATTTTTAAACATTATTTTATATTATCGCTATCGGTAGTTTAATATTTATTTCCTATCAACAGTACCATCGATAATTTTCCATCACTAATAGCAGTTAACAATTGAACAGATATAAATTTAGTTTTCTATTTTTTAGTAAAAATTATCCGTTTTTTTTTTATTTTTTATATTTTCAATGCATAATATATTTTGAGAAAGTCCTTGGAATGAAGTTCATGAGTACCGTGACAAATTTAATGCTGGCCGAGAACTACATGGCAAAATATGTATATAAAGTTTTAAAACAATAGATTTTTTATAAACAAAGCAATACATGTATGTAAGTTCGCGAAACAAAAATTTGTATGTGAGAAAAATCAGGTAAAATAACAATAGGTACCAAAAAAAACGTATGTTTAACATTAACACAGAGCTTAAAAAGATTTTCAAATTTAATAAATAGAATCATTAATTTTTATAATATTAATGATTATTTTTACATCTATGCTAAGCCATAGAAGTTGGTGTCCGTATAGTATCCAAAACCTCGGTTTCGTAGTCCAATATAGTTTGGATCCAAGTAACCATAATATTGACGTAAGCCGCCATTGCCTCCATAGCCGCCATATCCACCTCCAAGCTTATTAGTGCCGAAACTTGTAGAAGGGTAATAATTCTTATTTGGATAATAACCTCCAGGATATAATGACGGAAATTTGTTAGGATAAAAGACACTGCCTAGCCTATTTGTATTAGAATAATAGCCACTATTGCTGTAACCGCATAAACTTCCAAGATTTAGTACTGCAATTGACAAAAACACAAAAGTATATTATAAATAACACAATACATTCTTTACAATAACTATAGGCAAATACTTGTCTGCTAAACCTTGAACTATAATTTCTGAACGTACTTTAATAAGCAAAAATATATATAAACTATACTGAACATGATATTTGAATTTTAATAATTCCACTTCTATGACTTCACACAAGAAAATAAATAAATAAATCAAAGAAATATATTTCCTTGTTGCGTACAAGGCGCAATAAGGAACACAAATTTTTACAGAAATTTTGGAGCAGATACGGCCATATTTCGGCAATAATTTTTAATATCCAGGTATATATATGGAGTTAAATAAATATATATACATACTTATTTAATATATAACTAGAGTAACCCTCCTGGGTTGCTAAGAACCTTTGTGTTGTATACATGTAAACTATATGCCTCATATGAATATATTAAAGGAATGAATTAAAATTAATGATGTGTATTAACTACGAATTTATTTAGACCAAATTCAGAGCCATCCACTATTACCGTTCTCTAGCTATACATAAATCAATACTTACTTTGTGTGGGAGGTGCCACACCCAGTTACTCAAATTCGCCCATATTTCAACTGATGACGTGCATTGACTTCGAAGTTATTTGGACCAAATTAAGAACCTTACACTATTAGCGTTTCAAACATATACAAAATTCAGTATTTACCTTATAAACCTGTCCACATCCGTTTATTTTCTGACTGATGATCGTATTGACCACAAAGTTCCTTGGACTAAATTTAGAAACTCTTACTACTACCGTTTGTTTCAAAGGTATACAAATAATATAAATACAATTGTATAAGGGTGTGGCACCGTCCATTTGAACAAGCACTATAAGTAAAGTACACCTTTCCAACGCATTTACTGATATTTATAAATCGGTTTAGTGGTTCTCGAGTTATAAAATGATAGATATATAGATATATACATGTATATAAACGATGCAGTCCATGAGCAATCCATGTAACGTGCGTTAGTTTAGGCTAAAAAAACTTTATAGCTTTGACAGCTTTTACTACATATGTACAGCGCAGCGACTATCACAAATATCGAAATCAAAACAACTGTTAGAATGTAGAACACCTCAAATAACAGCTGCGACGTTTTTTCCAGTTATCGATATTTCATCTACTGAAATGTTATCTAACAGTTTTTAGTAAACATTTTTGACATACAAAGATATTTTCAAGGTAAAACACTTTCTGATTGCACCTTATAGTTTATTGTTTAAACGGTAATAAACTTATTTGGCTCTAGATGCCGCGAAAATTTGATTTTAGCTGTATAAACATTTTAGAGCAAATAATTCAATTATGCAAACAAAAATTCAAAAATCCTCCTAAAATTGAAATGTGCAAAAAAATGCTGTCATGAACCAAATATGCTAAAGTATACATTAACGAATCGGTGTCAAAATTCATAAAATTATATGGTGGGTAAGACATCCGCCTACCAACCAGAAGGCTCTCGGTTCAATACCAGGCCAGACCATCTTAAAAAAAAGAAAAAGTTTTTTGCCAGGGGTTCACCTAATAACATTAGCTAGTAATTGGTTATGAGTATTACTACTATTGAAAACTTCTCTAATGCTTTGCCATTCGGAGCCGGCGTTAAACTGTAGGTAACTTTCAATGAGCTTAAAAGTATAATCGGGTGCAGCTCATTGACTGAGAGAAGTCCCCATGTTCCTTCATGGAATCTTATGGGAATTAATATATACGGATATAAATATTTTATATCCGCCCTGATAGGCTGTTTTTGGAAAAACCTGTAGTTGCAAATTCCTGGTTTACCTAATGACAAAAATAATTATTAAGTTTTTGCAGTGTTAGTGTACAAATAAGTACAAATAAGTACAAATATTCTTGTACTTGTGACAGTAAAGTATATAGAAACAGGGTCATCCTTTATATCTTGTCTAAAATAAATTTATATTTAAACAAACAAATTTTCCAAACTAGAGTCGAAATACTTATTGGCAAGTGGTTTGCATTTAAAAGAAGTTGTGACTTAACATACATACACACATACTCGTACTTACATTTTCCATTTGTTTCTAGTGGCAGCAAATCAGAAGTTCGCTCTTTAATGTTCTTATTGTTTTCGTTAACAGCGACAGATTGAGAATAAGAGAAGCATACCAACAGCTAAAAATGGAATAAAAATTAAAACAAACGAAAAATTCACACATTAATTTCATCGTAAAATAAAAAAAAAAAATAGTCTTCAATAATTTTTCTCAAAGTACCATTAAATTGAAAGCAATTATTTTGAAATTCATTTTTAGAAATTAGTACGCGAACAAATAAAAACCAAATATGAAAACTTCTTAACTGGGCGACGTGTGCGACAACAATAGCGCTTAATGTAGAAGTTGAGTTGTATTTATATTTATATTTTTAATATTTCCAGATGAGTTGATGACTGATTATGTAGCGGTGAATTTCTTAAAAAGATTATTACTCATATTTGATTTTGTTAATTTTTTTTTTTTTAGTATGTATTGTTAAAACTTTTCAAATTCAAAGTGCAATATATGTATACATATGTACGAGTATGTTACTTATTTTGCTAAAATTTCACAACTTAGGATATTGTATTTATCTTGTATATGAAAATGAATGTGTGTTTGTATGTATGTTCGTTTGAATCTATAGACAGTAAGCGGCTGAACCGATTTTCTTAAAATTTGTACAATAACTCTCTATATGTCTAGAAGGAACTAAGGGCTCTTTGAAAGCAATTTTGCTTCGGATTGACCAGACTGAAACTGTGGACTGTCGGTGTGGGATGGGGACTGAGGGCTGAAGACATGTACTGACTGCATGCTAGGACTATTATGACATCAGAATTTTGGATATTATGGGTAATACTCATACTGGGGTGTGTTTTCAGTAGGGCCTTGTTGAACGATCTATGCTTGAGAGGTTTGGCCCTTTTGATCTGGCAGAATTTAGGATTATATGGACTGTACTATTAGCAGAGGTTGAACCTGCCCCGCTAGCGGTCTCTGGCCAGCCTTATCTTCCTCATTTGCCGATCATGGTGTTGTGGTGTTTACTGGTCGATTCTTGGGTAGTTGTGTTTTTATGTGTCCGTAGCGCACTGTGTCACTTTGAGTTCTCCCGTGAATGTGGCCTTGTTGTGTTGTTGAATGTTTGCTGTTTCACATTTATTGGTCGCTAGTCAGGAATCATTTGGGACTTAAACTGGTAGTAGCATTTAAGTCTGACCGGAAACTTAATTCTGGTATTACAGGTGTCGGGAGCTCTATGGATCTCGGTATCTGCCCGACTACGGCGAGGCCTTCTTGTGGGAGCAATGTGGTGGTTGTAGTTTAAACCCAAATCGCGGGGAGAGCTGTACTGGCCTGGATTGGTTTTACACTCTTAACCGAGTGCCGTGACCCATATCCGACACCTCTTTAAGGTTGATGGTGGATTAAGGTATTCTATATCATATGTAAGGTCGTTGGTGGACGCATTGTATTCTCTTGTGTTTTGGCATCGTAAGTTGAAGTTAAACTCCTATGGCAGGTACTTACGTAAATCTACTGAAACATTGTGCGGTGCCACAGCCATACTAATATTTATTTTTCTATGTCAACATGGTAATAATAACAGTTCCTGAATTTCTCATCAGGCAAAAGGACTGCCTCTCATTTATACCAAATACGAAAATTTACATAATTTTATGTATGTATACGAGTATGTATGTCAAGAACGTTAATAGCTAAAGATTCGTTATCTATCAGTGTTGCCAAAAACTTGTCACGAAATAGCATATCAAAAATAGTTAAAAGCCACCAACTCAAAAAAAGGCACTAAATTATTTCATAAACTTTTATTATACATATGTAGGTTTGTATATAATAAGAAAGTAATTTAAAACGAAACAATATGTGCAATAGATTTTAAAATACCGATAGTTAAGTAGAAGGGAGTATTAATTAAAGCAATCAATTAATCTAAATCAACCCATTTGTTTAACATAACCAGTCATCTTAAAAACTTAAAGAAATTTCATTGGTTTCAATTAAACTTAAAAACTTTATCGGAACATCATGATCAAAACAATTTCATATTTGAAAAAAGTTCATATCTATGAAAATATTACAATATATTGAAAATGTAGATTCTAGATTTGTTTCACTTACTTCACGGCTAAAATTACATCTACTATATCAGTTTTCAAACGATTTCTCGGGTTCTGGTGTAGGCCAGCTGGCTAATTTGTTTATCTCAATATTAAAAAAATAAAATACAAATTTAAAGCAAAGTGTAGACAAATTGGGTATCGCAAACAACCGCGAATTCTATTAATCCTCTAATACACAAGACCGCTTTTTAGCGGCCATAGGTGTTTTGCATTTTCTCTTAAATTTAATGATCCACATGTATAAGTTTGACCTCTTTCGAAGCCTCAACATTAATAAACAACATTAACCCTCTAACGTTATTGGCCGCTTCAGGGCAGCCATCAATTATTCGTTCACATTTATGCAAACATAAATTGTTTTAATTGAAGTTTTATTTCATTTTGTTGCGAACAATTACGTTTATCGCAATAAATTTGTCTAAATCGAATCAGATGAGTTTTGTCCATTCTGTAAACATTTTTGTACAAGAATTTAGTCAAAGCGAAAAAAAAAACATTTAGAAAAAATATAAAATATTTACTTTAATATCGAAAAACAAGTTTTAAAATACCGAACAATTATTACAAAAAATTTTTTATGACTATTTTAATGGAGGCCTCATGGCGCGCTTGACCGTTTATGGCAAAAATTTTCGTATGTGCATATTTTGCATACATAAATCAATTATAGCAAAAAGACGCAGTTTTATACAATAGAAGGAATAATTTCGTCAATTTTTCAGATGAACAAATAATGGACTACTTGGATGCGATGAAGAATATCTGATTAGAGAAACGATAGTGAATTTGAATATCCAAGGTATGTAGTTGATGACATTCGTGTTGAAAATACAACATTGGTTTTAAATGATAAGGCTACAAAAAATGTAATTTGTAGAATTTCACCTATAGACTACATCGTCTATTCTTGTTTAAACTAACGATTCACGTTTGGCCAAATCTTCTTTTTTTATAATGGTTCAGGTAGTTTCTTTTTTGCTTTTATATCAATTTTACCGGGAAATTTACCTTATCATCTTTTTAAATAAAATCTATAAAATAAAAACCTATTGATGTTTTTTGTTACCATAAACGGTCAAAGATGCCCCGAGGCCGCCTTCTGTTTTCTTATCTATTTTATCAAATAACACAATTCTAGACAAAAAACTTAAGATAAATTATTCTTACACAGATTATTACTCGAAAAAAAATTCCGAAGCTGCTGGGATCTAATTTATGCCTTTGACCGTTAGAGGGTTAATATGCAATTTCGAAAAGGGCACATCTCGGAATTATTGTTTAAACAAAGAGTACAAAAAAAAATTCAATGCAGCACCGCTTTTTAACTCGCAAAGCCGTTATTTTTTCTTCTTCCTTAACGAGACAAAGTACCTGTTAATTATCTGAAAATTGCAGATATTGTGAAACTCAAGGAATATATATATCCGCGGAATTTACAGAATTTTATGACGAAATACTGCAATGGCCAACTACAAATGAAAAAGAGCTTCCTGAAGAAGATTTTTGTTAAAAGTATACTGTTTATTTTTAGTAGAAGCATTGCCTTTACTTTTTTTATACGCAAAATGAAATTTTCTGCAAATTAATATGATTTTTTTCGTCAAGTTTTGTATACTCGATATCATAAATTTCGAAAAGGGCACATCTCATTAATTTTAAATATATAAACAATCGTATATAATAAAGTCAATATCCAAATACTCGTGTAGTTTTCGGTTACAAATTAGCAGCAAAATATAGTCCGTATAAAATTTTTTGAACTATTATACTTCATTACAAAATAATTAGTTTTTTTCATTTCCTCTAAACTTTACGTATTCGGACATGTGCCCTTTTCGAAATTGCACATTCAATTAAATTCTACAATTAAATTTTACTTTTTTGTTCAACAACGACATATTTTTGTAGCATAGCAATTTTCGTTCTTACAATTTCTTTCTTTGCATTAAATGTCATCAAAATTTTTATCATCTTCAAAAAAGTCTCAAACATTTACGACAACGTGTCTACCACTGCCAAATTTATGGCTTGATTTAGACAGAAAATACCTTCAACTAAATTATACTCGTATTTCACAAATTTCTGCATAACTTTGGAATCATACTATAAATGTATATGTAATTGTGACGACCACATTTCTCAAATACCAAATTGTACTCATTTAATTGAGTTCTTATTAGAGATTTTATTTCAGCTGCTCCACTTTTAGGCGGTAATATTATACAAAATATTTTACATATGTAAAGAGTTTCAGCTTCAAAGCTTGTATAATATATGAAAAAATTTCGGGTAAGCACGAAAAGAAATTAGTTTCGGTCCCGGGAACTCCGAAAAAAAAACTTAGATCCCAAGCACACATCAGGAGTGACAAAGCTTTAGTTGGTTCGTAACTGTTCAACACTTATAGAAACATCTACGCGGAATCGACACGTAATTAATTTATTTTAGATCAATACACTTGCTCTGGTTAATGTGAGCAATATGTTATTAGAGCTATTCGACTCCATAGAGCCGGAAATGTTAATGTTAACAAACCTGACACTGTTAATGTTAACAAACCTACAGAAATATCGAGAAAGTTTGGAAAAGCGGGTATTGAATATTGTTCACAAAGCTCATCGAGTAAAAGCTGTCTTATCTTATATATAAAAATTAATGTACATGTGTTAGTTTGTATGTTTTTTTCAAGCCTGTATAAAGCCAAACGTAGAACCAGTTATCTTTACATTTTAACAGTATCTGTTTGGAAGGAACTGCATACATCTTATGTGTTTCTACTTGAACCGGACGAGAGTAAAAAGGGGCAAAGCGTAAAAAAATAATAACTGAGGTAATAGTTTAGATAATAGTTAAAATAGGCGTAGCGAAGCAAACCAGGTTTCTTACCTAGTGTGTATGAATAAATAGTCTTATTTACAAATATTTCAATATTTTTTTCAATTTCATTTATGCTGAAATGTGATAAGCTCTGTGTCAATGCAAATACGAGTACACACACATATACATATTCGACTCCAGAAGCAACCCTGTCGGATAATGAGTAGCTAACTACAAATATAACCAACTTTAAGTGAGCTTTTATTTACTAACTAACTAAAATATCTACTATTCAATGCAAAATTTACATTAGCCAATGTGTATATTTTGCGCAGTAAATTTTTTGTTTTTGGTGAGTTGTTTGTTCCTTATTTGAGTTTTCCCTATTTTGTTTAACACTCTTTGTTTGAAAGACGCTAAAATTGATTAACAAAAAAGTGCATCCAAGAAGACGTCGGAATAGAATAAAGTTGCGTATATATATGAATACATATTTTAGTTTTTTTTATTTATAACTGGCTTAGGCCCGGCGTGATTCGCAGATCGCATATTATCCTAATTATTATTATCCTAAACGTCATTTTAGTTACATATTTTACTTTTTTCCCCTTTCGGATCAAATCCATATACTCAAGATAGCCTTTCAGAAAGACACTGTAGAATCTACTTATTTCTTCAATTAGAATTTGTTTGAGTATGTTCTAGTTAAATATCCACTTCATTCAGCTTCATGATGCCCCCAACTTCAGTAAAAAGCATAAGCTAAATTATAAAAATATTTAACGAAACAAACTTAACAACGATTTTATAGAAACATTTTATGAAAACATTTCCTTTATGTCAGTTACTTAAAAAAATATTAAAAAATAAATTATGTACAAAAAATATTTCGATTTTTCAATTATTTAATTTAAGAAAAATAATAATAAAAGAAAAATATTTCAGTTTCGCGAGTGATAATTATAAATTGTGTTTTTAAGGTAAAAGAATGTAATTTTTCATATAAAAAGTTAACAAAATTGTTTCATTTTCAAATATATGTACAGGTGCTAACACGAAAATAGCAGTACTAAAAATATTTTGCAAAAATGTAAATATTTTTAATATTATATTATATATGAAATCTTAAAAAGCAAATATATGTACATATGTATACGAATATAATTATATTCTTAACAGACGACTGTCAATCGCTTGGCTGATTGACTGATGGTGAAAAGGATATAAGAAACGCCTTAAAAGTAATAAAAACAAAGCGTTATATTCATTCGCAGGGCATTGAAAAGAAGAAAATGAACTCTAAAAATTAAACGTACAATGATAATTTAACCGCATATTGTTTGCTGAAGTTATCTGTGCAACTTTTTTTAATGTTTTTGAAGTGTTCCAAAAAAGACTCTATACTAGTTTTTATATTTGTGTATGTACAGTATGCAAAACCCATATTCGTACACCCGATAAAAATAAGAACATTTACAAAATATTCAACGCATAAGCAAATTTTTGGAAATTTGTAGGTATTCACACAATAGATAACAAAAACCGTATTCGTACAGATGGGAATGTCATATTTCCCTTGTTGTTAACGCGAGTTTTAAACTCTATTTTATTTGTATGGTTCTCGTTCTTCTGTATTGTCATAGTCCGTTGAATTATTATAAAAAGTTGGGAAAATTCAACATGGGCAGAAAATCAAGTGAGCTTTCAGATGATAAACAAAAAATAGTAAGCATTGATGGAAAATCTTTACAGGAAATTGCCAAAATAATGAAGCATAGTGCTTCTACTATCCAGTACGTGGTGA
Organism: Wohlfahrtia magnifica; assembly: GCA_023159175.1. Classification (NCBI taxonomy): domain Eukaryota; kingdom Metazoa; phylum Arthropoda; class Insecta; order Diptera; family Sarcophagidae; genus Wohlfahrtia; species Wohlfahrtia magnifica. Next base: position 69,687 of record JAKWBJ010000213.1, on the reverse strand, counting down.
TGATATACAAAAAAACCGGACAATTTAAAAAATCGCAGCGAAATGTAAACCGGAGCAAGTTAAAAAGAAGACAGTGTTCATTCCTACGTCTCCAAATTCGCATCGATCTTTCTATAACTGGCTGTACGTTTGGAACAGAATTTTGGAAATCACGTTACACTTTAAATATATGAAAAATTTATGTCAGAAAATCATTTGTCAGCACGATTAATAATCAAAAACGGGTTGCGTTTCCTAAAAAGTACCAAAATAAGGATTTAAACTTCTGGAAATGAGTTATTTTTACGGATGAGTCCATATTTAATATAAAATTATCGGATGGACGCGTTAAAATTTTGGCGAGAGGAGAACACGAGCTTATTTCGCCAAAACCTAATTCACACATTCAAGCATGGTGGAGGCTCGGTAATGGTTTGGGGTTGCTTTTTAGCATCAGGAGTTGGGAATCTACAATTCATTGATGAAATTATGACAGCAAGGGACTACACAAATATTTTAAAGAAAATGTAAAGCAACGTGCAGAAACAATTTTTATTTCCAGCCATTTTATCTTTCAACAGGACAATGATTCCAAACATATAGCGCTGGAAAGGCAGCAGCAAAAAGGATATTCAACAAAATATTAACTTTAATCCTTATGCATGATATTCTTAATTTTATTGAAATTGTTACTCTGTACGAATACGGTTTTTGTTATCCATTATCTGAATACTTCGCCCTCTAGGGGTCGATTTATATGATACCTAGACTATTTTATATAATTGTTTGTTTTAATTACAACTTAAAGTTTATAATTTAGTTATATATGTATATAATGAAAAGAATAATATATGTAGTTATGTATAGAGCAGTTTTAACAAATGAATTATATTATGTGATTTAAATATAATAAAAACATAAAAAATTTAAATAAATTATTTTATTCTGAAAGATAAATGTAGTGGCTAATTGAATAATAGTTAGTTTGCAAGTAGCTACAAAACATTAGTTTTCAACTAACATTCAAACAACCAACTTTCCGCTGATTTATATAAGAAACCTTCTTATAACCAACGGAAAAGCGGTTAGCTTACAGCCAGCTACAAAAAGTCAACTAAAAACTAACGTTCAGAAAGTTAACTTTAAATTAGTTGAAAAGTAATACAGAGTTGACTATTGACAATTGACTACCTCCTAGGACATCATAATCTTAAAATAGTTAGTTGCTGCCATTGAAAAGTAATCTAAGTCTCAGTCAGCAACAGTTGTGAAATAGTTATCTTAAAGTTTGTTTTAAGTTAACTCAGTTTCCGACAGGGAAGTTTCTTTTACAAATATTATTGAAAAAATGACAAGTTGTAAAAAGAGGAAATATGATAATTATTACACTCGCGACTTCGTTATTTAAAAGCCAACAAATATTATTTTATGTTATTTTTATAAAACTGACCTTGTACTCGTATATCTCTATTGACCCACCCATACTTCTTTGAAAAATAAAATTCGTAGAATTTTTGTATGTATCTACTCGTATGCATGTATAAATATTTCGAAGTGTTTGTAACTTTTTAATTTTCTCCGAACTATGTACGTATAACAGGGTTGGCAAAAACCCGGGTTTAAAAAAAATCCCAGCCCTCCTTCCAAATTTTGTTTAATTCGAGAATATTTTTTGTTGGTTAATATAATTACGTTGTTTTAATATTTATAATGCAATTTTGCATTCGTAGTGGGATCAAGGCGGTATTGTGTACTATGAGCTGCTAAAACCCGGTATTCGGAACAGATTGCAGTTATTTCGGTTGAACCGTGCATTATGAAAAAAACGGCCTGAATATAAAGGCAGACAGACAGACAAACAGACATATCAAGACATATGCTAAAACCCGGTATTCGGAACAGATTGCAGTTATTTCGGTTGAACCGTGCATTATGAAAAAAACGGCCTGAATATAAAGGCAGACAGACAGACAAACAGACATATCAAGTTTTCCTTTTGCATGACAAGGCTTGGTCTCTCGTGGCAAAGTTGCCAAACAATTTTTAGAAACGATCAAATTCTCCAAACATAGTTCCTTTCGACTATTGGCTTTCGACAGATGCAATATCTATTACAATAGTATGTCACCGAGTTACTTCTTTTGAAGAAATATAAAATCGGCTTCAAAGTGGATCGCCTCAAAAAACGAGGAATTTTTCTAAGGCAGTATTTGGACATTAGCTCAGATCTGGATTAAAGATGTAAGCCAGTTATTTGATAATTTCTAAATAAAAAAAGCCTGGCCAATTAAACCCACCTGGGCTTTATTAGGTATTATATACATATAAAAAACCCAGATAGGTTTTTTTATTTAAAGTAGTTTGTATTTTATTTACAACAAAAATAAGTATAATTTTCGTATTGGGAGTACAAATTAATGCGGTCCTCTTTTAGTTCAAAAAAATAATGAATTAACAAATTTAATTAAAATAAAAATGTATGAAGTTACTGCTTACACCCTTTCCCCCCCTCCGAGCCAAGTTCTGATTTTCCCGTTTCAAAAAAACTTCTTGCGTTGGGAATATCTCCGTCATAATTCCTTCATTTTTCAAAAGGATATTGCGGCGATCTACAATTCCAAGGCTGTTAAATATATATACATATATATATATATACAAACATTAATGTGATGGAATTGCCGGCTAGTAGTCCTGATTTAAAACCTATAAAAAATATTTGGGCTATTCTATCATAACGCTTTTATGCCAGTGGCCTCCAATTTATGACTTTGCAAGGTTTGAGAACGTGCTTTCTTGAAAAATGGCAAATATACCGCTCTAAACGTTATGAAATCTAGTCAGATCTATGCCAAGGCGATTCAATGATGTCATTATATAAACTTTAGGTACATTAAGATATTAGGTTATAAGAGGTTTTGATTCGGTAAAAAAAGTTTCTGAAATAAAACCATTGGTATTTAAACAAACGCAATAAGTGTTTTACGCTGTATTTATTTCGCTGGATCTACACAACGCCGCCTTGATCAGACCAAGAGTGCAAAATTGCATTATAAATACTAAACTAACGTGATTTTACTACCAAATAAATAAGACCGTCTAATTGAACGAAATTAGAAAGAAATTATAAAACCCATTAAAAAACTCAATAAAACCCGGAGGGTTGGGTTTTTGCCAACCCCGGTTAATAGGTGGTTTATCTCATTTTCTTTAAAATGCAATAAAACGTTGAAATTATGCAAACTACGTACGTGTTGTAAAAATACTTGTACAAATGAAATCTACGAAATCGAATTCAGATTTGTATGACAATCAAAAATGCAATTTTATTTTTTTAAAAAATACTATTTTAGTACTTTATCAAGTAGTGTTCTGTCGCCCGTGTCGTTCACACATGTTTTTTCGTTTTAGTCCGTTCTTGTTGTCCTCGCCTTAAACCACGAATACACATTTAAATTTAACGATTTAAAATTAAAAAAATATTTCAATTAAGGAAAAAGAGAATAAAAAATAAAAAATAAAAAATAAAAAATAAAAAATAAATTATGAATTTACTTAAATACAAAACATAACATAATAAAAAATAAAATAAAACAGAACATTTTAAAATATTTGAAGAACAACATACGAGTACATATATTAAAACAATAATAGTTGCAAGAGTGACAAATACATACAATCGATAAAACAGAACAATCATTACACTTAACGATATAAAAATTTTAGATAACAATAACAACATAAACTAATTAGAATATAATAAAAAACAATAAAAAAACATTAATAAACAGTAAACTTAAGCATATTAACTAGATGATAAATAAGATAAAAAAGAAAAGAGAGATAGGGGAACTTAAACATCTATTAAATTATACATTACACAGTGTAACATTAAAACAAAATTTACAAATGAGTGACAAACGACAATAACAATATCACGCATAAATGCGAATGAAATTAAATACAAAAGTGAAAACGGAATCAAAATTTTGAGAACACGGTGTTTCTTCTGAGTGAAAAAAATTAATAATTTCATTTTTTGCGTTGTGCATACCTTTATCCCGGCTTGGGGCTTTTATGACTCCCTTACTAGTTCTTTTTGCTACTGTTCTTCTTTCCTTTTTCTTTCCCATCCACTTACTAGTTTAACCTTCGGTACGAACGGCTTGGAATGATTGTTGTTGAACTATACAACAGTGAAGGTATAGCACTGGCCATTGTATAGTCAATTAGCAACAACCATCTCCCTTGTTGTCCGTATTGAGGGATTGTGATGTTTGATTTTTAGTTATCTATTTTCATTATGACAGGTCGCTTTCGTATAGATTTCTGTAATGTGCGTAGGTTGAGGGCGAATTTTTTTTCCGTATATGCGCAGATTTGCCTCCATAGGCCGGTTGTTTTCACCTTATGTGAAACCCAGGTTTCTGAAAATACTGATGCTTTCCCTAGGGGCCTTATGTACATCCGCAATGAAGTTGTGTATCAACGCCAGCAACTTCTTGGCATGTATGATGCGGAATTTAACTGTCTCTGGGTTAAGTTCAGAATCAGGGCACAACTTTTGCCCTTCGGGTTTCTGCTCAGAAGTCCAAACACGGGGAGAGAGGTTTCCATATCTGGCTTCGACTCTCTTTTTGAATTCATATCATGTATACTTCCGAGTAGCCCATGCAGTGAAATTGTTGTTGCTGGTGATTTCAGTGTTCACAATTCGTCTTGGCTACACCATTCTGGCGGCACAACTCCTGAAGACCAATATGAGCTATTTGCCGCGCATAATCACTTTGCGCAGCTAGTGAATGAACCTACACATATATTGTGTGTAGATGGGTACCAAAATAACACCCTCGACCTTTTCTTTGGGCATTTTAGTTGGAAACTTTGTTTTCTCGACTCAAATGTCGATGCTATGGCAGAAATGGTCGTCAATCAGACGTACAGACTAGCAGTTAGATCTAGAGGGGAAGCATTCAGGAATTGGCGCAACAATAAATGCGACCTTACTGATTCGCTACGCAAACAGGTGACATCTTCGTGTGCCACAGTACTTAAGCGTGAGAAGTGAGACCAAGTATTCACGAACCCGGTTGACAAGGCAAACCTTTTGGCTGAATTATTTGTAAGTAATTCTAGCTTGCCGGAGAGCCTTTAACCACTGCCCGCACTCGAAAGTTTATCAATAACTATGCCTGGTATATTCTTTCCAGCCCGTTCAGAAAGAAGGTTCTTGCAAATCTCAATGTAAATAAGTCCTCTGGGCCAGATAGCATACCAGCACTGGTGGTCCCGAAGCAGTGTTATTCGGTACTCTCCAAGGCTATGAAGAGTATGGTTAATCATCACTTGTTAAATATTGCGAGTTCAACAATTTGCTTAGCGATCATCAGTACGGTTCCGCAAGGGCCGTTCTATTTGCGACCGTTCTATTTGTGCCTCTGGATATTTCCAAGGCGTTTGATAGAGTTTGGCATGAGGCATTAGTATCGAAACTTACTGCCTTTGGTGTTGGTAATCACTTCTCTCGATTTATATCGAGCTTTCTCAGAGATCGCTCTATAAGAGTGGTTATAAATGGGCTCTCATCCGACAAGTTCAGGTTAAGTTCTTAATATTTCTTAATAACTTTCTTCTTCTCACTTCCTATCTAATCTTTCGCAGATAATAGCAACATTTGTCATTCGTACACTTTTGATCGTAGGCCGAGCCTTCTGGAGATTGTGGCGAAAAGGCGGAATATGAATGACACACTCATAAGCGACTTTACGAAAATCTCCGAGTGGGGTCGTGCGAATGGGGTAGATTTTAACGCTAGCAAGACCCAATGTTGTTGTCTAACACACAGACGTGGTGGTGTGGTGTCGTCTGTAACTGTGGGTAATGTAGATATTGAGGAGCCAGATGCTCTTGATGTTCTGAGCATGTTTCATTGTTCTATCGGTACTATAACGGAATGTGTTCTGACGAAATAAGGGATTTAATTCTTGATAGTCACATATTTTCTTGTAATACTCGTTTTTCCGGAAAGCTCATCCTACAAAGGGATGATTGTCCAATGAATCGCACAATGCATTACAGGGTGAATTCGTTCTTCAGTCACACAGTTCGTTTTGTGGAATAGCCTTCCAGCGAAAGTTTTTCCTGTCACTTACGATATGGGTGAACTCAAATAAAACGTACATAAACACTACTCCCTCTATCCTCCTCCCAATAACCTATTTTCCTAGTACCAGCGCAATGCACTGCATAAGTAGGGGTCATCCCCTGAGTACTGGTCTCAAGCCGGGTTGTCAGATCGTTTTTAAGCTTTTTCGCCTTTTGAAAACAGAATTTATATATTTTAATATAATCAAAAAAAATTGAAAATAATTAAAAAATTATTTGTTCCGATTTGTTAAACTTCGCCAAAAGTGGAAAAAAATTCGCCATACAAATTTTAACAAAAACAGAAAATGTACAATACTTACTATAATATAGTTTATACTTTACCGAAAGCTATAAAACTAAATAATTAATTTTTATGGTTGAAAATCGGTTGTCCGTACCTTCGTACACTTACAAGCTAATAATTTAGCTGAAACTATCCGATTTTTGGGCTAAAGAAGAAGACTACTATACTATCAATGACGTTCAATTTCATAATCTTATGTGAATTTTTTAAGCAGACACTTTAATTTTTCTTTCCATATTTTTCAAGTTAAAAGTTTTTTCGCACCACTTATGAACCTATTTCGTTGCCAGTTTCCGTAAATTGAATTACATAAGTAAACTGGAACCTAAACATCTACTAGTTTCTGATCCATCATATAGCCATATTCGGCTGTCATCTATAATCGTCACATTAAAATACACCATGTTCACGAAATTCACAGATAAAAATGTCAAAACAATAATTTTATTTTTTCGTATTTTTTTTTCATCAAAAATAGCCAACAAAATCGCCAAGAAATCGTCATGTCGCCAAACCCAAAATTAGGTCGCCAAATAACTTTTAAAATCGCCACGTTTGGTAAGAAATCGCCAAATCTGACAACCCTGGTCTCAAGTTTAAAAAAAAGTAATTAAGGAAACTATAAGTTTTTTATTGTCCATTTTGCAGTGAAATAATTTAGTTTCTAATAATGTTTCAAATAACTTCTGGTTACAGAAGAAATAGTGATGTATTATATGTATGATTGTATGTAATTGTTAAAAAAATTGTTAATATAAAAAAGTTGGCTTGTTAGAGTGTTGAAAAATATGAATATAACGCGAAAGTAAACTTGCTTACAAGTGGAAATTGTGTTCTAGCAAGAAAATACAGTGACGAACTAAATTATTGGCACAATAAGCTGAACCGATTTTCTTAAAATTTTTACAGTATCTCTCTGTATGTATGGAAGGTACTATAGGCTATATAATTTTCAAAAATTGAAACTTAGACCAAATAGCTTTATAGTCAATACAAATTATCAGTAATTAAGTGGGCGAAATGGTTTTTGTCTATCTTAAGAACGTATAAAGCTATAGTTTCAGAATTTGGTTTGAATGAATTCATATAATATTATCCAATCTTCTTTGAATTTTTTATATGTCTCAGTCTTGACAAAACCCCAACCCACCGGGTTTTATTAGGTTTTTGTGTAGGTTTTTTTGGTTTTATAACTGCTTCCAAATTTCCTTCAATTTGAAAATATTTTTGTTTGTTAGCAAAATAACGTTATTTTTGTATTTATAATGCAATTTGTGCTCGATGATTGGAGCAAACTTTGTTCGAACCGTGCAAAAAAACTACCGAAATATGAAAACAGAAATAATTCAATTGTTCTTTTGCATGACAACGCTCAGCCTCACTGCACAAAACTTGCCAAACAATTGTTAAGAACAATCAAATGCCGTACACGCCGTATTCACCGAACATTGCTCACTCTGACTATTGGCTGTTTCGACAGATACAGTATCTTTTGACATGTCACCAAATCACTTCTTTTGAGGATAAATAAACTTAACTTCACAATTGTATCATCTCTAAAGACGAGAAGTTTTTTCAAAAATTTGCTCAAAGATGAGGAAATAAAAATAAATAAAATTATAATTTGTAAGCTTTTTCTCCATTTGATCCCCTTCCGGTCCAAATACTAATATTAAAGATAGATTGTAGTTCCTGTCAAAAAGACATTGTAGAATCTTCTTTTTAGCTGTATACAGACCCCAAACAAGCACACATATAAATATATAAAATACCTTAAAACTACCCGTAGCATGAGCTAACAAGAAATATTGTTTTCGATTTTATTAAGAATGAATAAGTTTAAAAATAATATTTCATTAAATGCCTAAAATAATTAGATTGCAATTAAATCAATGGGTTTGGTTCTTAGAAGTCTTCTCGCGTAGGTTGCTTCTCCAAGTTTTATGACCTCAAATTAATTGTATTCCGTAAGTCCACACTGACTTAATCACCTGATTATATATAAGTAGTTTGTTTACTAATGATAGTTTTGATTTTCTTCCAGCCATAGAAAAAGCACATCGATGCTGACAGCAATCAGTTTATGTGTTGAAAACTCAGCGTGGAGAGAGTTTATTGGTGTAATCGGTTTGGAACATCTTTAGGTAGTCAAATCTGTCGAGTAATTGTTGTTGTTTACAAAGTTGTGAACAGACGAAGTAATTAAGAATAAAATTGTTATTGCTCGAGAAGAGGTTACGAGCAGTAGGAGACAAAACTGTGTTAATAAAGAATTATTTGTTAAAAACCAAACACAAAAATTATTTTATTTTAAGTTCAGTCTACGAACTTATAAAAAAACGTTTTTAAAGTGTAAACACGTAACAATATTTATGAATGGAAGGCGTCTAGCCACTTTTTTACTGGTGACTAATATTGGCTATGACGTCATTAAAACCAAATTTATAAGCTTTAGCTTAAACCGTTCTCAAGAGCGACAAAAATCTATATTTAATTTGTATGGGAGGTACCACGCCCCCTTATCGTATACCGCCCACTTTTTGACTGAGGATTTGCATTAACTGTGAACTGCTTTAACCGTTCTCAAGATAGACAAAACTCAATATTTTAATGATATATCTCCAAAACTAATCTACGAAGTAAGGTCTGGAACAACATTCTGACGAAGACTTAGGCAATTACTTCCACTACTTCAATTTGCAATTGCTGCGAAAATATAAACAGTGCTCTGTTAACGTAAAAAGATGGTTTGAGTCTTTGCTAATTTAATTTTGAATTTATCTTCACACACGTTATTATTTACACATAAAGGGTATTTTTAAAGATGAAATTTTTTAATTGACGTGCAATTTACTTTATTCGAGAGATGACCTTCTGGCATTATAATTTAAATATGACTTCTGGCACATAACCTCCACGGCTGGCTAGGCGTTAGTCTAATCTGGAGGTTCAATTTTCTATGACTTCTAGCATTTGTGGCCGTATAGCGGCAATAACACATCGAATGTTGTCCTCAAAGTGGTAAATCGTTTCGGGCATATCGGCGCAGAGTAGCGGCGTTAAATTGCACGATCTTAGAGGCCAATTCACGGGTCTGAAACGTGAAACTATGCGGTTACCAAACCTTTCCTTCAATTAATCAATTGTGGCACGATCTGTGTGACATTCGCTTATGAAAATCGGTATCAACGGCAATATCGTTTTGGAAGCGTAATTTAGGCGCCAGTCAACTCATGTTGAAATGCCCAGCCAAACTAAACATAAATCACTTAACAGCTGACAAAATGGCCACCAGTTAAAATAGTGTTGCTAACTTAAAGCTTTATACCTCCATGAAAAACACCCATTATAATGCGTATAATTTTTAAAAGCAATAAAAAACAGATATTTTTATATAAATATTTATTTATTTTTTTTTCTTTTTCGTGCCAATGTCAAAGAATTGGATTTATTTTTTAAAGCATTTTCATTAATAATTGCATTTTTTGTTTTGTTTTGTTTTTTTTTTTATATATTAAATAAAAACTATTAACGATACATTTAAAAATGATAATGAGAATAAAACAAAAGTAATGTTTAAAAATACATAAAAGTAGATAATAATGAACAACATTTCACAAATAAAATAATATAAAAATAACATTCAGAACCATATTTAATGTCATTATTATTTCATTCGCATGAATACACAATAAATTGGCGTTTAGAGAAAACTTATAACAAATTTAGTAACAAATACATAAAATAAAGTGCAAACATTTGGAAAAGAGTCATAGTTATTATCATTGAGTTAGTAGATAATCGCATTGGGAGGAGCAGGATCTGTAGACATACGGGATACAGGAGGTGGGAGGCAGGAGGCAGGAATTGGAAATCGGGATAATTGGAGTTATTCACCCAAATATTATTTAAACATTCTTTACGTCTTCAATTTTTGTAGCCGACTTTTCATATTCGACTGCAGTTGTTTTTTCTGTTTGAATATCCTTAGACTCTAACTTATTCTTTTCATCGCCATCACTTGGTTTGTTAGCCGTCGAGTCAGTGACGCTGAGAGTCGATGCAGGTTCGTTTATGTTTTCCACCTCACGTTTTGCATGTAAGTGATTAGGAATGTTTTGTGTACAAGAACAGGGACACATACATTGATCCTTTTTAGCGCCTTCGGGAAATAGAGAGTGTAAACTGAATCCGAAGGGAATTGTTGCCGGCTGTACTCCCAATGGATTTTGAATGTGTTCACTTGTAAATTTATCTGAACTCTCCTTACAACTTGCGTATGCAGCTTCGGGCAATATAATTACAGGCATGAAAGCTACAATTGCTCCTTTAGGAATCTGATCAGGGGGATAAAAAGATGGATAACCAGGTACTTGAGGTACAACTGGTATTTGTTGTAATAATGCCATTGAATTCACAATGCTGCCGAAATGTGTCTGACCACCGAAACTGCCACTTGATGCGAATTGTTGGAAATTATTTTCGTTTGAGTTAAAGGAGGAAGGATTGTTCTGATTTGATGTGGAGAAACCGTTGGTAGAAATTGTGGAGGTGGATGAGGTTGTCGTTTTAGATGAATGGGCCTTATCAGCTAGGCACGGGCAATATTTATCAGTATTCTGAACATGGAATGGGGAAGAAGTTGGACGGGGAGTTACATTTTGCTTGCTATATTGGGTATTTGTATTGGTCTTAATCTCTGTTTTCGTCAAAATCGTTTGCGGTTGCTCTTGTTTTCTTTTCTGATAGTCATTGTTGCTTACATACGTACTAGTCACTTTTTCGATAACATTTTCTTTTTTGTTTTCTATAAACGGTTGCGGACGTAGTCCTGTTATTGTAGTATTTTTAATTTTCTCCTCACCATTGGATTCAATGAAAGATCCAATATGAGTTGAAACAATCTTATCAACATTTATAGGTTTGTTTGTTTGTTTGTTACTGTAAGTGTTGGAATTAATGTCAATTATCTTTTCGGTTTTTTCAACAGGTACGTGTGTCTTGGTTGTGGTTACTTTTTCTATTGTCTGAACTGGTACGTTTGTATTGATCGTCACAACTTTGTCTACTACTTCTTGCCTACTCGGTACTATTTGGTTCGTGTTGGTATTTTTATTCGTTTGTGTTGTCACAATTGTCTTTTCATTATTGAAATCTAATTTATTATTACCATTATATTTATTTGTCGTCGTCGTTGAGGTGTAGGTCGAAAAGGGTTTGTCCTTCTCAGTAGTAATATCCTCGGGCTGGATGATTCCGGTGTTCGTATGAGTATATGTGTTGGTTGTAATTTTTTGTTGTTGAACGTATTGTTGGGGTTTGGGGGTAGGGAAGGAAGAAGAAGGAGGAATATATGTTAGTTTAGTATTAACAATTTTATCATTAAAATTATTCTTATTGCTATTGATTGTGTTTGAAGTGGTAGCTGTTGTGGTGACCTTCTTTTGTGTATAATCATTATTGTGGGTATAATTGGACACAAAAGATGTCTGAGTATTGGTAATTGTTGGTGGAACTCTATCTACTTGGTATGAAACAGTATTATCAAATTGATTTATTTTACCATTTTTCTGATGTGGAGGCAAATAACCAGGAACGGAAAGATCAGAATCTCTTGGACCTTTAGGCTTCTTTGGTGGGTATGGTGGTTCGGTTCCTGGACGATTGGGACCGGGTGGTCCTGGACGACTAGGTCCGGGAGGGCCATAAGGGCCAGGTGCATCTGGACCAAATGGTCCATATGGACCAGGAGCAGTTGGACCGAAAGGTCCTTTAGGGCCTGGACGTTGAGGTCCTGGAGGTCCCTTTGGTCCAGGTGCAGTAGGTCCAGGTGGTCCAGGGGGTCCATAAGGTCCCTTTGGTCCAGGTGCGTTGGGCCCAGGTGGTCCAGGTGGTCCAGGTGGTCCTTTAGGACCTTTAGGTCCAGGCGCTGTTGGTCCTAGTGGTCCAGGAGGTCCAGGTGGTCCTGGTGGTCCAGGAGGTCCTACAAAATCAAAAAATTTATTTATGTTATTTTTGTGGTTAATGAAATAAAATCTCATTGTTATTTTACCTCTTGGGCCACCAGGGCCTTTGGGTCCACCAGGTCCTTTAGGGCCGCCGGGCCCGCCAGGTCCTACACCGCCGCCATTTCCATTGCCTCCAAAACCGCCTTCACCTCCATTGGGTCCTACGATATGCACATATGGTGGAGCCGGGGGACCAGTTGGACCTTCAATATGAACATATTTTCCAGAATCATCATGATAATATTTACCATCCTGAATGCCTACAAAATTAAATATATTTTTCTCTGTTATTTCTCAAATAATTACAATTAATTTGACATAACTCACCTTTATATCTACCATCATCATGATTAACATATTTACCATTTCCTATTAAAAATTTTAAATAAATTGTAAAGAAAAATAAAATAAATTTAAAAACAATATTGTAAAATATGAATAATAATTAACCAACTAACTAACAATAGGTACATACATATGTATCTAAAGTTATTCCAACTAAGCATTAATGAAATATTTTAATTGATATCCATAAATAGTGCATCATTTATTCATAAAATTAACATAACAATACTACATACATACATACATACATACATACGTACATTCAAAATAAGCAACTTTAAGACATTAAGCTTAAGCCCTTTACCATAAAGCCAACCAAAAACAAAAATAATTTAGTAAAAGCGATCAGAATTGTGATTTTCAAATGATTTGTAAAAACATATGAAGAGACATATAGTATTTGAATATTTCTGTCTGTAAATACGAGTATCTCATGAGTTTTAAGCATAGCATATATGTAGATGTATATGATGGGATGAGTTTGTATGTCGCAGTTTCAATGTAGATGCGGAATGCTGAATGCAAAATGCGGAATACGGAATGCGGAATGCGGATGTGTAGGTGCAGATTAAAATGGAATATTGTGTATAAATATATATGTTTATATATATATATGGTATTTGTATATGTACTTTTTCAGGTTTGTCACATTTTCTACAAGTCAAGATTTAAAGTGCTGAGTTTTTTGGTATTGAAATATAAAAACAGAGGAAAAAGATACATAGGTTGCTTTAGAGAAAATTAGCTGTGCCTTGAAAAAAAATCCCTAAACTAATGTTCACAATTTCATAGTTTAAACATCCTATATTATTTTAGGGTGCTGTTACGATAACGGTCATTATATTTGCTCACATTATTTATATATTTTTTTTCTTTTTTAATCAAAAACCTGCTGAAAATAAAAAATAAAATCTTATAAATATAAAAATAAATGGCAGTAAATTAGTATATATATGAGATAAATTATTGCAAGAAAAAAAAAACATAACAAAAACAAATACGAAATCAAATATATAAAAAACTTAAAAATATTTTATAATTTTAGAATAAAAAAAAAAAAAATCATTAATGATCACAGGAATATAAATGCATGTGTAAATCAAGGAGCTTGGATGCACACAAAAGTACATACGATTCGCAAGTGCAAATGTGTGGTGTTGTAGATTTGCTTATGTGTGGTTTGAGAATATGGTAAAGAATTGGTATTGAGTTTTGACTTTTTATGTTTGCATTTTTCTTATTTATTTTATTGTTAGTGCAGTGCAGTGGAGCGCTTGTGAAATGCTTTAAGATAAGTGGTATAGAGGAGACACCGTCTAATATAGAAGAAATGAGTATAAATAAATTTTAAGAATATTGAATTCAATGAACTGTTAGAAAGAACATTCGCCTTCAGAAGCTATGACGCATTCGATGGAAAAATCTCTTTTGAGCAAAAAATACACTTAAGCACTTAAGGTGTATATGATGTAGTTTTGCACGCGGTCCAAGCTCCCATTAAGTTAAAGTATTTGCTAACCTTCTGTGTATCCGACGTCCCCAGGAAAACCTGACACCACGATACCATCCTTGTGTGTATATTTCCCATTATTATACGGTCCAGTGCTGCTTCCGCCAACATATAATCCAGGTTTTCCTGAGGAATCAGGTCCTGGGGGTCCATAGTTGCCTGGTGAAGTAGGGCCAGGAGGACCTGGTGGCCCAGGAGGTGCTTTGAAGCCAAATGGCCCTGGACTTGATGGTCCATAAGAACCAGGCGATCCGGGAGGGCCATTAGGACCTGGAGGGCCATTAGGACCTGGAGGGCCATTAGGACCTGGAGGGCCATTAGGGCCTGGAGGCCCATGAGGACCAAAAGGTCCAATCGAACTACCAGAACCTGAAAAGCCTCCAAATCCAAAACCTCCTTGACCACCATTACCTCCCAGTCCACCTCCGTTGCCGTTACCACCAAAACCACCATGTCCTCCTTGGGCGCCAACTACATGTTCATATGGAACTGGAACATGGTGATATTGACCAGAGGCTTCATCTGAAACACAAGTAAACTTTGTTCTAGCGCGAACTCATCCCATCTACATCAAGTTAATATGTCTCACTTTTGTACTTTCCATTTTCACTTGGTCTTAATGCAGCAACAGAATGTGAAGATGGTGATTGAACACCTGGAGAACCCTCAAATGTGTGTCCTTTTCCGGTATCAAACAATCCAGTTCCTCCACTGACAAGCTTATGAGTATTGTCGCCATACCTATGAATTTGAGGGCTTTTTTGATCAGAACCCTTTATTACTAATGAAGGAAATTTCGAATATCCTGGAGCGACTGAATCTTTCGACTTATTCTAGAATATATACATACATATGGTCAAATTAAAATCAAATCTGTATCTTATTTGTAACGTACATCTTCCACGTAAATTAGGGGAATATTAGGGCGCACACCACCTTCGAATTTACCGCAACCAATAGGAAAGTAAAGTTCGTTCCACTGTAAAAGAACACCATCGTTCCTTCCCGTAACTGGATCATCGGGTTTAGGGTAAGTTAAAACTGGCTTCATTGGCTCTACTGTACGATAACCGTGAGCGTCAGCAACGTAATGTGTTGCTCTTAAAACATGGTAGGGATCTATGTGACCGTAACAGCCGTAAGTGACGCCGTCAGGACCACGTGTTTCGTGGTGAAAATTACCGGTCTTACCAATATCGTAACCATAGCGATAGGCGTCTTTACATATGAAATAATTAATTTTGTTGTTGTAATTTTTCAAAATTTTTAAATGCATAGTTCAAAAGGTCTTCATAAACAACGTTGTTATAAAACCTATTCTATTCTGCTAACTCAACGAAAATATAGACACAACCGGGGGAATGGATAGAGCAAATACTGTTTATTATATTAGAAAGTAATACATAACACTGCTCTCATAAATACAAAGGAAAAGCAAAGGATTTTAAAAGGAAGGGAACAGATAAACAATAATAGAAGGAATAGTTTTTAGGGCAGAATGTTAAACATTTTCGATTTGTCTATTAATAAGTTGTAACCAATAGAGTTCGTCTAGCAGTCGTTTTCGTCACGTCATGCTATAAACTAGGCAAATAATAATTTTGAATGATGTACTTTACCTCGCAGGATAAAACGTTGCGTTTTTCTCCCTGTCTGTTTCATATTTTCAATTTCATTTAAAAACGATATGAGAAGGGATGAGTATGCGAAGCTGATTATGTACTACGATTTTCCACTCACATATACAATAAATACATACAGAAAAGTGTGTGGATTGATATTGTGGATTGTTTGTTTTATTGCTGTTTTGAGAAGGGATATTTACAAGTCGATAGTTTGAGACGATCACTATTAGATGGACTCGAGATAACTGATTACTACTGCATGGTATTTATTTGGTTGGTTGATTGGCTGTTGCTGGTGTTTTCAGATTTAATTTAGTTTTAGTACAAAAGCTACAGGTTATTGAAATATTTGGAAAGTTTGGTTTTTTCTTGCTCATTTTTACTAAACACTACAAAATTAGCTACGAAATGGATTAGGTATTTCACTTCATCCAGATTAGATCAATATTAAATTTTAAATTTTATTTTAGATGAATTTATGCTACAGCGCGCTTCGTTATATGAATAATAAATTAAATGTTTATATTTTTAATTTTCTAAGCTTTTTACTACAATACTAAACAAACACACTATTTAAATAAATTAATAATTTTTTAATCAATTATAATGTCATAACAACTAACTACAGTGATATTAGTTCGGTTAATTTTTTGTATTTATTTATTTATTTATTTATTTTTTTTTTTTTTTATTATTTATCTCTATATGAACTATATTTTTATTTACGCACCAAAATGTAAGACAACAAATTAAAAATAAAAACAAAAACAAAAATACGTTTTTTTATAGGATAAAATGGTTGATTTGTTTGAAAATTATCAGACCATTTCAAACAAAATAACCCTTAAAATATATCCTATATCTTGGTGTTGCTAGTATGGTATGCAGAAAATACTACAAATTTGATTTAACTGTAGATGTAAGTATAGAGGTCAACTATAAGTTGAGCAGTTTATCAGTAAAGATAGTAAAGATAGTAAAGATAGATATCAAAACGAAAATGTCAGCAAAATTTATTTGCGAGTATTTCGCATTACTTTCTAAATGAAAAAGTTTTGTTTTATGGTTTCTTTAATAGGTTAATGAGAGAGAAAAATGGAAGAAGAGAATGGGAGAACAGAATGAAAGAATAGAATTGAAATAAATTTACTTACTTGTGTCAAAGTTTGACGAATAGTACTGATTGTTAGTAGTTTTTTGATCTTTTATATCAAGAATCAAACGACGGTTCTCTGCATCTAACTTAACAGAGAACGCGCACTGCACCAAAATGCAAGCGATGGCCTAAAAAAAAATAAATTAAACAACATAAATATTATGATTTCACTTTTGTTAATTAAATTTAAATATTCAATATCGCCTAAAAGCTCGTTCTTACAGAGGTTAATGTTTTTTTTTTTTTTTTTTTTTTTTTTTTTTTTGTGGTATACTTTCCTTGAATTTTATAAAAGAAAAGCAACTTATTGTTGTTTTAAATTTAAATTTCGGAAGTAACAAATACGAGTATTTACTGAAGTGATAAACGAACAATAACCAATTAACGACAGTTCATTTTAAAAGGTTAATTTATTGCCGTTATTTCGTTTTCTCAGCATTCAAATTTTATATATTGTTTTCGTTGTGTGTTGGTTTTTATAATATTTCCAGTTATTTAGATCCGGTTCAAATAAAGTGTAATCTTCTAAATGTCAAATGCACTCATTTTTTGAATTTTAACATTTTTAATTATAAATTGTATGACGTTTTGGGGACGGTATACCGTAGAAATAGTATTTTTTTTTTTGCATTAAATTGTTAAATTTTTATGTTATATACTCTATTCATTTATGCAAATCGCTTAAAACGCATTTGCGTAAATGTCAATTTTACATAATTTTGTACAGTTATTTGCTGAGTAATGATTGCGCAATGAAACTCAACTCTGTTCATGTCGTAATGTTCACTACAAAAGCTTTTTCTTATACCTAAAGCAATTTCAAAGAATCATATCAATTATTTACGTTAAGATACATACGTACATATGTTTGTACATACAATATTTAAAAAAGGAACATAATCTTGAAACTAAGCCTTGGATAAAGCAAAGAAGTTTGCTAAAAATTTTGACTAAAGACCATTCACATTTTATACAATTTTGACAGCAATTATTTAATTAATCATCTGTCAAAATTTCTAATAAAATAAGAATGAATAGCTTTATGTTTATGGCACCTATAGTAGAAAAAAAAACAATAATAATAATAAAATTTAAATGCCAACATTGAAAAACTATTTTTGTTGCTTGTCATATAAATTTGTTGGTGTTTCATCAATATCGTTTTTGTTGAGTAAGGGCGTGTTTAAAATTTTATTGACGTTTTGATGCAACAAAAAATTTACAAAAAACAAAAGAATATAAAGCAAACATCAAAAGAGATACATAGGTTAAGGTTATGAACATTTTATAGATAGACACCCATTTTATGATAAATGATAACCCATATATACACACATGTTATAAGTTTATTTGCTTATTTGCTTGTTTGCTTGTTTGTGTATCTATCAATTACGTGTATACATCTGAAACGATTTTCCTAACGAAAGTGCAATAGGCCATTCCCACGAGACAAGTAGTTATTACAGTATGTCTTGGGAACTATAAAAGATAGAGTCTTCAAAACTATCCATATGATGTTCTATTCTTAAGGTGCACATTATATTGAAAACTTAATTTCACAAGTGGAGTGCATGTTTTACCTCCAATAACTGATATACTACACCTCAATAAACCTTATGTATACATTTTAAACATCCAAATTATTATGGCAAAACAAATACTATGGCGCTGTTCATTCGAGAACGCTTTTAAAACAAGATTACGTGCAAAGACGGATGAGTAAATCTATTAAAGTATAAAAAATTAAGCATTACAATCATTTCTAAAGAACATAATACATAAACATTACTTGTAATGTACACATACATATGTATATGCAAATATGTTAATTAAAAAAAAAATTCTTTTCTTGCACTTAAAAGCACAATATGAATTTATGAGAACCTGTTGCAAATGTTGTAATTGCAAAAGAACAACAAAATCAACATTCTGACAAAAAATGTTTTATGCGTATGCACGCATAAATCATGTGCATATATATTTCAGTATTTAGTTTTCAGTCGCAGACCCAAAAGGTGAACTATTTTTTAGAGCATTATAGGCTAAATCTAAATCAGTTAAAATTAAAAAAATTGCTTTTATTAAGTCAAATTGTAAGATAGACTATTTTACCTGATGCTAGTTTACTTATACATGCAAGTGTGGTTAGTATTCATAATAATTGCTTTTCTTTTAAAGATTTTGGAAAAGACACCGTTTTATTTAAAACGTGTATGGAAAGAATTAAAACTTAATTTACCAACATTTACGCACCTATAAATTTATAAGACTACACAGATACCAGTACATTGATTGTTTACCAGCAAATTTATCTGTCTTTATGACTTTTTTGGAGAAGGTCAACCAGACTGCATATACAATTAATTGTCTTATGTTTTTAGACATGTTTATATAAAATATTCAAGACATTTAAAAGAATTTTCAAAAGTAAGCATCATTCGAATTTATAAGTTCATGGTGAATGAACAATATTCTTGTCATACGAATTACAAGTTACGCTCATTTAAAATATAAATTAATGTCTACCAAAATGATTTTAGATTATGAAGAAATGAAGCCTGAATCATACTCTTTTAACTTTCAGTAACTTTGTGTTCAATTTGCCTTAATTAAAAACCAGTTTTAAGAAATGCTGTTTCGCTTTTGGGAATAATACACTGTCTTATTAAATATTTTGGAGATGCACTTTTGAAGGTTATTTAAAGGTAAAAACAACTCTTGGTGGTAAGCGAATACTTTATATGCATGCACGCAGCAACAGTGAGGTAGACAGGTAAATGAATGTACTTGAAATGACAATTTATATTTTATGTTTTTAGTCTTGCATCCTCTTAGGTTTAATCCACACAAGTCAGCCAGAAATGGTACAAGTCGTTAAATGAAACATTTATTAATCTATAGATTTTACAATTTTTATTACATGTGTGTGTGTGTGTGTGTGTGTGTGTGTGTGCGTGTGTGTGTTTGTTATGTGCACATAAATAATATATAATAAATATGTACATATATCGTACTTGTACCAACCACTAAAGTGAGTCAACTCTAAATTTTTAAATTTTCACTTTTTGCAAGAAAACGATACGCAGCGGTCATTAATAACAAAAAATAAATAAAAATACATTTGTTATCCCTTATTGTTATATAATTTCATATTAAACAGAAAGACAACAAGTTTTAAAGTTTCTAGTTGACTCACTTTAGCTGTACAAATATGTACATATATATGTACATATGTACATACATATATACATACATACATACACCCAGTACCAGTGTATCAATAAATTGGTACTAGTAGAGACATTCTTCTTTTTATTTAGCCTGTTTCAGAAAGCTTTAACAAATAACAACTCTTGAAAATTATCATGGAAATAATTAACATAAATTAAATTAGGCCTCGAAGATGACTTTTAGTCATACCAGTTTATTGTTGCTTTTGTATGATAACTTTTTTTCCAGTCAACCATCAAATTTATATCCGCATTGGTAAATTATTAAATTAAAAATAAAATAATAAAATAAAAACTCGTATATATATTTGTGTGTTTTTATTTAAAGAACCTATTAAACAAGATTCGCCAAAAAAGCAAAAATTTAAGCATTCAGGTTTTAAAATATTAGTTAAAAATTTAATTTTTTAAACATTCTTACTATTGTTCACACAAAGATAAATCAATAAATAATAATGATGTCATCCTCCAAAAAAACTAACTATCTAACTGGTTAATTAAACCAATTTTATTTTCCGGAATACAGACTATTCTTTTCTATTATCCCATTATTCATGCATGTTCAACCCATAAAATAGATCTTCTTTTCTATCTCTATCTCTCTCTCTCTCCCTCTTTCTCTCTCTCATACTTCGAAAAGTTTAAAATTTCTTATTTAAATGATAAACGCATCCGCTTAAAGAAACGAAAAAACAATTTAAAGCATTTTTTTCTACAGTTAAATTCAGAAGGTGTTGTTGAACTTGGTTACCGTTTTCACTACACGTAACCTATTAATTTACATTGGCTTTTGATGTGATTTTATCCGAATCTCTCGACATACATACGAGTACATTCATTTTTGTTTTCTTTTTGGATTTGTGTTTCTCATAATTAATTTCGTTCTAGCAAAATATATATGCATATACATACATACATACATACATACGTATATTTGGGCAGAATATTTATGTTAAAAATGATTTCTTGTATGCGAACCAGATACAATTACAATTTAAGTAAAAGCAGCCGACGTTTTTGAAACTTTTAACAGACAACAGACAGTTTTGGTTTGCCGTACCAAAATTTTTTGTTTTATAATTATTTTTAAACTGGTCTATATGGAGTTAATTAAGTTATAACGTATGTACTCATATATGCCAAGATTAGCTAATTTTTTATATTTGTCAAAAAATTATTAAAATGTTTGCATTTAAATTTAAAAATAATATTTATTATTTTATCATCTTATTTTTTTTATTGATCCTTAAAAAATTTGTTCGCCTTTATAACTCCTATTTGTGAATATTTCTAAACTATCTACATATGTATATAAATTTATACATACTCGTATGTATGTAAAATGTTATGCCAAAACATTTACTTTAAAAAATACCAATATTGATTAAAAATTGTCTTGATACTTTTTTAACGTGATGACATCATCACATTATGAGATATTTTTAGTCATACCATTTCACCTAATCATTTGCAAATTTGACATTTTATTTGTGTCTTTTTTATTGAAAAGTGAAACTACATATACTCGTATTAAAAATAAAATTATTTGCGTAACATATATTTAAAAAACAAATTCAAAAATATTATTATCAGGAACAGAAAACCTGGAAAAAAATGGGTTCAGGTTCAGATTCAGGTTTAGGTTCGGTTTAATCAGAATAAAAATTTGTGGTTCTGGTTGGGATCAAAATTTACAAAAGTACAAATGTTTTATTAATATGACATTTGTTTGTTTTTCAAAGTACTTTTGGTTTAATTTTATAATTGATATACTTTTTAAGCTCTTTTTTCTTTTAATGGCAAGACGGAAAGGCACTCTCGACGCTTACTTGTTATATGCATAATATTAGCGTTCCCGTTTCATGTTGCTCACAAAATAGTAAAATGTATTTTTCTTTCCCCATTTTTGAATAATTTCATATATTGAAATTTCATTTTTAACTAGGCTAACAGTCGATACGGTGACATTTACATTCGAAGAATTTGATTTACATAATCTGCCCTCTTTTTTAGAATTTGTTCGTGGAAATCTTCATAATTTTCTGAAAAATAAGATATTGATTCGCTTATGGAACTCTCTTTCCTTCACACTTGAAAATTTTTCAACAGAAGAACGGAATTTTCCTTTTAGTCATTTCCGAATTCCGAATTCTATTAGTCATTTCCGAATTTAAATCCATTAAAAATTTCTCAAATGGGTTGAACGAGTTCAGGTTAAAAGATTTTTTATAAACAGCTTGGGGCCGGGTTCGGTTCTAGTCCCTGACTAATATTAGTATCAAATATTCCCTCACGTATGGATAATAAGAGTAATAAAAAAAATGTAATTTTTTTGCGTGGTTACTCAGTATTCCTTATATCGCGCGATTTGTTAAGAGCTTTCGGATTTGATTTTAAAAAACACATGAAAATTAGAGAAAAATTTATGAAATATTTATTTGTTTAAAGATGATTTCATGTAAATGTTGACTGCGCCTACGCTTTAAATGGTTCATACGCTGGGTCCATTTTTGGCATACTCTCTCCAGTATATCATCCGGTATATCACTAATAAATTCTAAACATAATACCACAAAAAATTGTCTAAAGTCGTTAAGTCGCACTAGGCGGCCAATTGTGTGGCCCAAACATGAAATAAACTGATCACCGAACTCGCCTCTCAATTTGGCCATTGTTTCTCGTGTTATGTAGCATGTGGCACCGTCTTGTTGAAACCACATGTCAGCCAGGTCCAGCTCTTCCATTTTGGGCAAAAAAAAAATTGTAATCATCACACATTAGCACTCGTCATTCACAATAAAGTTCCTGTCTTCGACGTCTTTGAAAAAGTATGGTCCAACGATGCCACAGACCGATAAATGAGCCAGAAATGAGCTTCGTCGAAGTACATGATGCACTTTCTTAACCGAGCATGAATTTTGATAATAAAATTCAATAATCTGATTAAATTATAGACCAAACTGATAATGTTTGAAAGTAACATGTTATTCGAAAATAGCTGAGCTGCCCAAAACAGTGCTGCCAACAAGAAAATTGATAAAAAAAAAAAAAATAGTCCGATACATATTTTAACTCAGTTGCAACTCTTTTAACACACAAAATCGTTTATTGAAATCATGAATTGCCTAATGCACAAGTTAGTCTTTCTTATAAAACATTATTAATACTTGAAATTAGAATCTTGTTTTCCATTATTATTTAAATATGTTTCTTTAAAAAGGAAGGCATTCATTTAATTCTCTGATTATATGAATGCAGTAACAATGGATGTTTACCCTATTGCTTGTCCACTTTATAATGAACATATAAATAGATACAGTACACAAAATATTGTTTTATTTACATTTTATTAATGGTTTAACTATTTGTATGCATCTGCTTTTGAAACCGGATTTAAAGAAAGAAATATAATAAACAATATATGTTTTTTTTTAATAAAAAATTAAAATTTATTATATAATATTTTTCAAAAATTTCAAATCATTAACTTTAGCTCAAACTCAAACATTGGCATTGAATTTAAAGTACATATGTACATAAATATGTATGTACGAGTACATATACCATATGTATTGCCCGAAGGAATGGCCGAGTTTTAAAGTAAAGTAAAAGACTCCCCGTAATTATAAGTGCATGACACATATTACGCGTAAACATAATAGAAAATATATATTGATTGCAATAGAAAACTAATTTCATGTTAATTTCATGAAAGCAAAGTAATTCAAAAACAAGAAAGAAAAACTAATTTAAAACTAAAACATTTTGTAAACTTTTTAACACTTACCATGCAAAACACTGCACGCGCCATTTTTTATCGATTCTTTTTCTTTAAATAGAAATTATAGCTGCTTTAAATTTAATTTAATTGACGTTCAAGAGATCCAATAAAAATTCTTAAAAAGATAAATAAGAAAGAATTATAGGTATTTGCACTTTTTTGCTATTTAATAAACATAAATTTGATTTTTATTTGATTCTACGAATATTAAAACACGTTAATTTATTTGTCCTTTAATTTTATTATTAATATTTATATTTCAATTACTTAATATTAATATTATTTTTGGGTTTTTTTAAATAAAAAAAACAAAATTACAATTTAGTAGAGCAAATTATTGTTTGAGACCGTACCGTTTTGATCGATCTGTAAGAACTGAAGAAGACTCGCCTCAAACTTTGCAATATAAACAATATCTTTGCGCAAGCGTTTGTGACGAAGAACAAGAGAGTTAAACAAACACTTGACGAGATGCGTTGTTGTGTGTTAACGGAGAGTGTAAGAAAAGCAGTATCATCAGCATCACAAATGAGTTATACAAAAATTGAGCTGCCAGACCAATGCGAAATAATGTTGGTGTAATATAAAATAACTATAAGTCATTCATAACTTTTGAACATATGTAAGAGTAGGAAAAATACTAATACATTATTTTATATTATTTTTAAATAAATAAAACTAATAAATTATTGATCCAACTTTATATACTCGTAACTAAACATTATGAATTTAAATTCGCTAATAAACACATAGGTAGCTACATAACAAAACATTTTCCTTCGCACTGAAAAGTTTTACAGCCTATTCCATAATTATCGAAGAACCATTCTTTAACATAAATTTTCATCATAAAATATCTAATGACCTTCTTTATTCGGAGTCTTACCACTTATCACATATCCAACAATCTCCCATATACCGTTAAGTACGCTTTCATGAAGAGTTGTAGTCTCGAAAAATTAAGTGTGTTAAGTGTTATAGGTTGTGTTTTTCTTAATTATACATTTAAACCCAACGAAAACAAAACAAACAACTTTTTTTATATATTTATTTGCACTCTATAAACATATTATAAATATTAAGCAAATCATTAAATCGAAATTAAATTTCATTACATACTCGTCGTACACATGTACATTTTTATACGAGTACTACAATAATACAATACAATAATTTTACTATATAAAAATTAATGTGTGTATGTTTGAAGATTGTATACAGCTACAGAAAAGCAGACTCTACTCAATTGCGAAGTACGCTGGGTTTTATGTTAGCTAGTTTTCAATAAATATTCATAAGTCAACATGCAATAATAGATGAAAATTTATATGTGAATTTATCCAGTTTAAAACTTTTATCAGTACTTTGATTTAAATATGGAATTCGAATAATCAGAGCGATGTATGAGGATGCAGAACTTTCAGTTCTTCACAACGGGAACATCAGCTAACCATTCCACACCAATGCTGGAGTTAAACAAGGATGTCCACTATCACGCTGGATGACATAATGAGCAAAGTCTGTTCAAATAAAAGAGGGATTACATGGAGTCTCTCACGCCAACTCGAAGACTTAGATTATGCAGATGACATTTGTCTACTCTGGCATAAGATTTGCAATATGCAGTCGAAACTGGAGGGCCTAGAAAGATAGAATGACTACAAACGGTGGCGCAGAAACAAACTTAGCGAACAGGTTCAATAAAGCGAAAGCGGCATTTGGACGACTGCAGTCAGTACGGAGAAGCTCAAATATATCCAGACTGACTAAGCTCAGAATATTCAACTCATGTGTTAAATTTGTACTGCTGTATGGTAGTAAAACCCGGCTTGTATCAAATAACATCACACAGAAACTCCAGGTATTCATTAGCAAGTGCCACAAAATCATATGCAGAATATTCTGGCCTAACACCATAAGTAACACAGAACTGTGGAGCATGAATAATAAGGAACCCATACTGAAGCAGATACGGAAAAGAAAGTGGGGAAAAGTCCAGAGAGTATCACCAGAATGTCACTCGAGTGGAATCCTCAAGGCTCAAGAAATCGTGAACGAGCAAAAAACACCTGGTAAAAAAATACAGATATGCGTTATACGCACACTTTTCTGATGATGTTGTTTTCCCATATACGAGAAAATGTGTGCACTCCTTTTAATTTTTATTATTAGAAATACATAACGCGATAAGGGTTACTTTATACTCAGTATATCGATATTTTTGGACCATAAAAAATATATTTAACAAAGACAATTTATAAGAATATATCGATATTAAGCTGGTTGGTAAGCTGTTCCCCATTGACAACACGATTATATTCGCAGTACTTTTGATATATTTTGATATGTTATAAATAAAAAAAAAAAAATAGCACAAAAACTGTGTTGGCAGGCAGTATGGATAAAAGTATACAATTTGGGCTTGGCAGCCATTTGCCATTTTATCTTTGAAACAAGATGAGCAGCATATGTATTTGCTTATAACTAAAAATGCATGCATATGTAATCTGTTTTTAATGACTATTTCACAACCATAATTATGTTTTCTTTAATTATCATAGAACTTTTTACTCTTTACATGTCTAGGAGTACCCTTCTACTTAAGGCGTTTATAAACCTGCATAAGTTTTTAGTCAATATTCAAATATTTTTAAATCTTACGATATATAAAAAGCTTTGTGTTTTATCTAAAGAAAACCATCAACAATATAGTTAATACTTTATTTACTTGAAAAGCCTCATAAAAAGGTTTAATTAAAAATATTTTTATTGCAAGAGATCTATGTATCTATATTGCCGGTAAGGTGTGAAAACTGCAACGTTGAGGGACACGCAGCAAGCTCTGCTGAGTGTCCGAGATGCCAGGAACTTCTGAAGAAGGCTGCTGAGAGGAAGACAGCTGCCAAAAATAGCAGCGTTATATATAATATAGTTAATACTTTATTTACTTGAAAAGCCTCATAAAAAGGTTTAATTAAAAATATTTTTATTGCAAGAGATCTATGTATCTATATTGCCGGTAAGGTGTGAAAACTGCAACGTTGAGGGACACGCAGCAAGCTCTGCTGAGTGTCCGAGATGCCAGGAACTTCTGAAGAAGGCTGCTGAGAGGAAGACAGCTGCCAAAAATAGCAGCGTTACGGCTGCGAAAAATTTTGATCGTACGGGTGTATCGTACGCTGCTGTGGCTGGTGATGTTGGAGTGCCACAGAGACCCCTTCAGGCTCCGGCTAGCGGCCTTACACTTGAAGCGGCGAGAGAAAATTTTAATCTCATCGATGGAGATTGTAGAAGGTTTTTTGGAGGTGGTTTATTACACTGCTTGAGCAAGATAGGAGGTTTTGACCTTGAATACGGCAGACTTAGGACTGATGAGGATAAATCCCAGGCCCTCCAGGGAATGCAGCTGAGTCTTCGGAATGGTTCGCACAATTAAGTGTATCTTCGTGAATGTCAACTCGATAGTGTCCAGGCATAGGAGACACTATCTAAACTTGTTCCTGGAGGAACATGGACCGGATGTTCTAATGGTCGCTGAACATAAGCTGTCTCCGAGGCATATTTTTGAGATGAGAGGATACACGACCTTTAGGCAAAATCGTGTGAATGGACGGGGTGGCAGTACTGCTGTACTTGTTCGTGAGAGTCTGCTCGCTGAGAGCATTCCGTTGGATATGGGTGTACAGCGAAAAGGATTCGTCGTTCTGGTGTGGTGGCATTGACTATTGTGTCAATGTATCTGCGACCCAGGGACACTCTTTGCCCATTAGATTTGGATTTCCTGGTTGGATTGTCAGCGGCGGGATCGCTCCTGGTCGGAGGGAATCTGAATGCGAAGTACGAGTTCTGGAGTGGGAATGTCTGCAACCGCAGTGGCGACTGCCTTAGAGAATGTCTGAGGATGTGTTCTGAGCTGGAGATGCGTCGCACGGAAAGCCCGACATGTTTTCATGTGGGAAAGCTATCGTTTATCGACGTAGTCATGACATCATCTGATGTTGTACCGGTGCCGGGAAGTACTGCTGGGATTAGAACTCTGCACTATGAGTCTGACCACAAGGCTGTGGAGTTGATCTTGCAGATGGATGGACTTTGCGGAGAAGAGAAGGCTTCGGAGGATACTGAGGAGAATGGATGATGTCTCAAGGATTCCCATATTGTGGGCTGAGATAAGGAACCTGGATAGGATAATCCAGGGGGCAATTGCTGTATTTGAGCAGAATTATTGGACGGATTATCTATGGAGTATTAAGGTGGACAACAGGACTTTTCGGAAAGTGAAGGGTGCTGCAGGTGTGCGCCGAAAGTTGGCGGTTGCTGACATAATGAGGAATGATGGAGTACTCATTACGGATGACGATGGCAAGGCGAATCTTTTGGGTGAATGTTTTTGTGGTGTGGAGAGCTGCTGTGAATCTACAGTCCTCCACTATCGTACGGATGGTCTTGAAGGTATCGGCACTGAGGAATCAGGCCCCAATAATAAAATTTGGCCCTGATATTACGACGGATGGTGTTCGAAGTGAAGATTTCGCTGGAAGAGGTTTGTCTTTACTGAGGTCCTCTCTTCCAGAACTGATCCTGAGGAAGACGGGCGCCACCACATGGAGGTCCTTGTCGTTGGTGCTTAACCACTGGTTCAACATTGGTTACGTTCCGAAAGCGTGGAAGGGTGCGATCATTGTGCTATACCCAAACCGGGGCCTAACCCTGGGGGTGCTGGTAACTACAGACCCATATCTCTGCTCTCTAGCCTGGGTAAACTTATGGAGTGGTTTATTTTGGAGCATATGAGAAGGTTCGAGGACGAAAACGAGATATTGCTGGATTGCCAATTTGGATTTAAGAGGCGCCACTCTACGTCCCATGCACTTATGGCACTTGAGGACTATGTAACATGGGGATTGAATGGAAGGTGTCCGGCGATTGCTGTGAGCCTGGACTTCGCAAAAGCTTTTGACAATGTTTGGCAGGAGGGAATAATTCATAAGATGATGTCGTTTGGTTTCGACAGGCAACTCTGCGGAATTGTTGGGGAATTCCTGAGTGATCGCTCCCTCAGAGTGAGAGTGGGTGATACACTCTCTGATGAAAGAAGTGCTGTTGCTGGAGTGCCGCAGGGGTCACTACTGGGAACTGTCCTATTCAACATATTCATGTCGGATATACCTCGGCCACCTGACGGAGATTTACTCTTTCTGTATACGGACGATTAGCTGGTTGCGGCATCTGGCCTCAGAGCGGCTAGACTGCACGAATACATCTGCAAATGGGGTCTCTGCCTGAATATAGAAAAGACGGATTGCGTAATATTTAAGTGACGGCGTGGACGGCTGTATCCCAACGCAAGGTAGTTCGTACCAGTGCTGAGGGTAGGCGGTGAGGTTGTAAGACTCTCCGACAGGATTGAGTATCTCGGAGTAATTTTTCAACAAGAGCTTCGAGTATTATCGACATGTGGATTCTGTTTTGGATAGGATGAAGGGGATGTACCACTCCTACTGTCGGTTACTACGCCGAAGGGAAGGTTTGCGTAAGGAGTTAAAGCTGCTTATATACAGGCAGATTATCAGGCCTCTGATGTCTTATGCCTTCCCTGTCTGGTTTGAGATTTCGTCCCATCAGGTGGAGTGGCTTAGGGTCTGGGAGAGTCGTATTTTGTCGG
The DNA here is from genome assembly GCA_023159175.1 of Wohlfahrtia magnifica. NCBI lineage: Eukaryota > Metazoa > Arthropoda > Insecta > Diptera > Sarcophagidae > Wohlfahrtia > Wohlfahrtia magnifica. Next base: position 39,940 of record JAKWBJ010000213.1, on the reverse strand, counting down.
CTTGTCTTGGATTAAGACCGTCTTGTCGGGTCATTTATGACCATGCGGGATTCGAGAGGATCGATGTTTTTCTTATGAGGACTGCGCTGGCATTTTTGGAACGATCGTCCCTCCTAGAGAATGAGATGTTGACCGGCTGCTTCGAGAGGAGGAGTGATATGGAGACTCTGAGGGTACGCGGATACCTGTCGCCTGTGAATCTCCTAACGTTGAGAGACGAGGTGCTGCTCTATGGCGACGATTGCCTGTTATTTTATCACAGGAGGGTCAATACCCTGGATTTGGACAGCCTGGTGTATAACACTGCACAGTGAGGTGGATATCTGTGCCCTGTTGTTGTTAATTGGTTGTAAGTAGTGTTTTAAGTATATGAGTGTTTCCATTTTTCCATTTTTTGCGGAATATAGTACAAGAGTTGATCTGTTTTGGTGATGGATTGCGGCTATTTTGCAGTATTTTAAGTTTTAGCTGAGTATCATTTACGCATAGAATAAGTATCTACATGATTAATTAGTTTAAGATAAACTATGTAAGAACAAAATATTTGGATAAATAAAGTAAACAAGCAAAGTATGTATCTATATTAAAAATATTTTACGTCAATTGGTCGCACAATAATCATCAAAAACCAGTTTAAAAAAATCATAAATTGGTTGAATTAATTTAGTTTTAATTCTTTGATACATACGTTTCACAGTGTTTATTTCCTATTTTAAAATATCCAAAATGATTTTCTATTAGAATATGCCACGAATTAATAAGATAATACTTTTACAGTCACTCCAAAAAATGAGCGCTCACTACGTTTTCGAAAACTTAAACGTTTTTCCTTTCAAAATGTTGCTTTATAATAAAAAGTTAATAATTACGTTTTAATGCTTTTTTAGTCTACTATTGGTTTATCCACTAATATTCTGTGCAAATACTAAAGAATTCTTAATACAATGAGTGCTCACTTTTGGAATTTCTAGTAAAGGGACAAAATAACGGGATGCCAAAAAAAGGAAAAAATTGTAAGCGAATATCAACATGAGTTATTTTTAAGTCATTTAATGATTTGCTTTTAATGTGTCGTCATAATATTCAGAAATACCGACATGAGCTCTAAGCGTAAGGAAACCACAGAAGTTAAAAGAAAAATTATAATAAATTTACGTGTAAAAATAAGTCTCTCAGGGAAATTGGAGAAATAGTTAACGACTTTATTCTACAGTTAAAAAAATTATAGAAAAGACAATAATAGAAAAGAAGTTTAAAATAGTACAAGATCCAGTCGTCCGAAAATTTTAAGTGAAGTAGAAAAGAGGTATATTGTCCGAGAAATTAAGAAAAGTCCAAAGCCACAGAGGGCCACAGAGATCACAAAATTTATCATTTGGAAAAAGCGTGTCCGTCAATACTGTCCGAAATCTGTTGTATGAAGCAGGATATCATGGCCGTGTTCCATACATAAGTAAGACCAATAAACAACAGAGACTGGACTATGCCAAAGCTCACGTAAATGAAAGTATGGAGTTCTGGAATCGTGTTATATTCACTCGTAAGGGCAAATTTAATATTTATGGCAGCGATGGAGGATACAAAATATGGCGTAAAGCAAATGAAGAATTTAATGATAAAAATTTATTTCCAACATTTAAACATGGTTGTGGATCCGTACTTGTGTGGGGTTGTATGAGTGCCGGTGATACTGGAAAATTGCACATAATTGAAGGCATAATGGATGACAAAAAATATATTGAAATTTAAAAGATGCATCTCCAGCCAAGCGTGCAAAAAATGGGTCTACCTGTAAACTATATATTTACCCAGGATAATGACACAAAAATGTGGTTGATGTATAATACTCCAAAGTGGATGGTAACACCCCCTCAGTCACCGGAAATAAACCCCATTGAAAATGTATGGGATCATTTAGATAAAAAAATTCGAAAGAGGGAAATCCGGAACAAAAAGTACTTGATTTGCGCTCTAAAGGAGGAATGGGACAAAATTTCGCCAGAGTAACACAAGACCTAATAAATTCCATTCCTAGGAGATTAGAAACAGTCCTAAAAAATAACGAATCACAAACTAAGTACTAGTTTTCTAATTCATTATTCATATTCTAAAATAAGTTACAACTGAGCACTTACTTTTCGGAGTTAAATTTATTAATTATTATTATTTTTTTTTTTTTCGTTATTTTAAGATATTCTGGAAATATTTTTTGTTATAATTGTCTTGTCAAATAAGATTGACATTTTAGAAAATAAAAATCAATCATTATATTTCAAATAACCTTAAAAATTGTTTTTTATATATTGATAATAAATTTCAAGAAGTAAGTGAGCACTCATTTTTTGGAGTAACTGTATTTGTTTCAATGTGGTTTTTTATTTACATTCGCATACGATGAATTTTAAAACTGCTAGTTTTTCCTGTTTCTGATAAAATTGCCAATCTGCTTGATTTTATACGGAAAGTTGCCATGTTTAGGTATTATAAAATATGGTATTTATAAAGTAAAACGAAAACAAGATCTATTTCATTAAAGTTATTTGAAAATCACGTCAACATCTTCTACAAAATACAATTTTTGAAGAAAATTATCAATTAGTCTTATTAATAAAATATGAGACTAATTTAAATTGGAAAACAATCGAAACATTCCAATTTACATTCGTAAACTTAAAAGCGTTTGTGATAATAATGAATGTTTTGTGCTTTTGCGATTTAATTTGAATATGATACAGTTTTGATAAATATTAAAATTAGATGCTTAAACAGAATGATATAATCAATATTCAATAAAATATTCGCACTGCTTTTGCAATATTGCGTGGGTCTTGCATTCTTAAACATTTTCTCAGTTATTTTTTTAATTTTTTTATTTTACCATGAATACTCGATAATCTTTTATTCTAAATATGTTATAATAGTAATGTAAGTATATTATCATGACTATTAATATTTTTATTATCGTATTAATACTATAATAAAATACAGCAAAAAAGGGACTGGCATCTTGGCCTTCACCCCGTATGTATATAAATATCATATATTTTAACAAAACAACGTGGTGTGAACGCAAATATTACTAATATTTACTTTAAAAATTGAATTTAAGAGAATTCGCGTTTATTATATACTATCTAAAACCACAGTGCGTTGTCCTATAGACAAAAATCAAAAAATCACCCATCACGGATTTTTATAAAAATACACTTTTTGCAAGGAATTAATCCGCTGAATAAAATATTGAACAATTTTTTTCGGCTACTTCTCTACATTGTCGCAAGACGGCGCTGAACTCAACTAATAATAAAAAATACTATGTAAACAATTGTTTGTATCTGCTTCAACAAAATAGCTGTAAAAACTATATTAGAGACATTTTTAGAAATCAAAAAATCACCCATCACGGATTTTTATAAAAATACACTTTTTGAAAGGAATTAATCCGCTGAATAAAATATTGAACAATTTTTTTCGGCTACTTCTCTACATTGTCGCAAGACGGCGCTGAACTCAACTAATAATAAAAAATACTATGTAAACAATTGTTTGTATCTGCTTCAACAAAATAGCTGTAAAAACTATATTAGAGACATTTTTAGAAGTGGTTTTCTAACTACTTTATAATATTGTAAAAAAAATTAAAAAAACAACAGTTTTTAACACACTTATTTCAATAAAAAGTTTAAATATTCCTAACTTTGAAGGAGTATTAAAAAAATATATAAAATAGATACTTTTTATTTCGATTTTTGAAACTACACAATATAAATTAAGAAATTAAAGCCAGCTTTCTGTCCTACATTTAGAAAATTTTGAATTTTTTTAAAAACATAATTTAAAGAATATTTCATGTATTTACATTTACTAATTTTAAATAGCTTGAGGCAAATAAAAAATTAAAAATAATTTGGATTATCACTTTATGTATAATATATCAACCCATAAATTCAAAATTTGAAGTACAATATCGAATTTTCGCCAAATTGCAATATATTTTTAATTTTTTTAAATTTACAAAATTGCATGCGTTAAAAATCTGTTATTTGGAAGAATGAGTCCAAATAAGTTCTAATATGTGAACAAAATTAGTTGAATCCATCGGAATCCGTTGAATCTGTTGGCTGTGGAAAATCTAAAAGGATAGGCAAGAAAATAATATATTTTATTTTTGTTCGAACTTGAGGATGCAAGTCTTAATTAATCCCTACATTTTAACAGTGTATGATGGTAAAACAAGGCAATGATAAAAATAGAATAACATTGAGAGAACGTGATGAAGGAACTTCGATTAACTTATTAGCTGTACCGAAATTGGTAATTTCAATATGCAATTTCTAGGAACTGTGAGTTAAATAGTTGATGTTCTGGAAAATGAATATGCATGACACAAAGAACTCTCATGATAACTTCCGTAGCTGGGGACGAAAATAAGTTCAGTTATGCTGGTTTTGTTGTTGCATATTCCTTCACGATTGTCAACTCTCTTGTATAAATCATTGGAAAGAATGAATAAATATTTGCTCATGATCTCGGAAGCGAAAAATTTTAAAATAATGTTAAGAAATCAATAAAACATTTTAAAATTGGATATAAGAGATAAGAGTCTGCTGGACTTTTAATGTGAGCACAAACATAGAATTTCTCACTTTAGCTTGTGTTATAAAATTGTATGTTACAGTTAGAAATTTCTTAAGATATGCAATATACAATATTTACTATGTATGGGAGGTGCCACGTACACTAATCCGATTCCACCTATTTATTCTCTAGTAATGTGTATTCACAATCAAGTCATTTAGACCATATTCAGAAGCTTTCTATTAGCTATTATTCTTTTTTCAAGATATACAAAAATTACGGGAATTTATTTAATTTCGGTCATTTTTTAACTGATGATTTTAGAAACTTTCTCTATCACCGTTCCAAAGATACATTAAAATCAATAATAAAAAATATAGAATTCAAACAAACATACATACATGCAAACACATATTCATTGCTAAAGATATAACCGAGCAATGCCAGATAGGCAAAGCTCTGTTTAAATAAAAAAATAAATACCAACTCATTTTAATATTTCCTACAAACTAAAAAAAATAATAAAAACATCGTTTTTCAACAAGTTTGTATTCTTAAGTTCATCAAACTAAATTTAAAATCTTCGATTTTTAAAAGGATTAGAAATGTATAATTATTAAACAAAATTAACGAGATTACTAAGTAAACTTCCTGTTTTATATGAATTTGTGTATTTCTATTTAAAACTTTTGCAGTACTTATGTCTGTAGTTGAAAATATATCGCGCTATAATTGCCAAAATGACGCAAGCGACAAAATACAAACTTTACCGAAGGAGTTTTTTTAACATTTTGTGTTCTAGTGTATGTATAGTATATATGGTACATACGAGTATGTATGGCTTTTTGTTTTTGTTTTAAAATCATAAATATACATTTTACAGCTTTTAAATTTTGTTTGATGGTGCGAGTGATCGAATACTATCGGTTTTTATTAGAAACGGAACATCTATAATCATGGCGTTTACGTCTTTTTGGCGGTTATGACTCAATATATTTGAAAATGAAAAACACATAAATACGCTTTAATTAAATTAAATTTAATTAAAAATTGTAATGAATAAAGATTTAAATTTAAGATACATATTAACCAGCAATAAGCGGAAATTATTTTCAAATTGTTTTCAATTCAACATTTTTTAAAAAATCTGGCTCAGCTTAAAAACGTTTAGTGTCAATCACTTCAACGAATTTTTAACTTATTAAAAAACAACATATATCTTTAAAATATATATTATAGGTAGTCTGTCAACCAAATCATTATTTATTCGGGATACAGAAGACGAAATTATTTTGTTCAACAGTTTGCCATTTTAATGTTCTACATATTTACAATGAATTTTTTTTTTTTAAGTCTACCCTTTTAATTTCAATTTTCTATTTGCGAAGTTTTACAGATTTTAATAATTTTATATATGTATCAATCGATATTATGTTTAACTCGGAAGTTCACATTAATATTAATCCGTTTAAAATTCACTTATAAACATACATATGTACTTGGGAATTAATCTAACTGGCTTTTCTACGTCCTCGCCAATAAGAAAAACCTGAATGATATTGTTAGTTACTTCATTCTACTTGATTTAGCCTTCAGCAAACACGTTTACTTATATAATAACGGTTGACAACATATAAAAAATAGAGAAACAATCATATAAAAAATATATTCAAATTAAAACAGAAATATTTTATTCAAGAGGTTTCGAATTTTGCGATTACTTTGATCAATAGAAAAACTTTTATTGCTGTTTGCACTTTTAGGCGAAATTAAACGTCCTTATCCCATTTCACTTTCAAACTATTTTATATTCCGATCGAAATTAAATAAGACAGAATTCAATTAAAAGTTATATAGAAAGAACAATACCAGGTTAAACTATTTATTTACATAAAAAAAAAACCAAAAATAGTTCTTTTTAAATTTAATGCTTTTCTAAAAACAAGATACGAAAAAAAATATATAATATCCGTGTAGGTACTATCTTGTTGAATTTTCTGAGGTAATTACAGTTTAGCAAAATTCCTAATCACAATTGAACTGCTTCAGAATATAATATTGGGATAAAATATTTGTATTTTTGAAATACACTGAAAATATTTAACGTCAAAAATAGTACGTTCGAAATCAAAAACAATTCGCAAACATTTTCATTTTTTAATTTTAAACCTATAACTAAGTTTAAAATCTTCGATTTTTAAAAGGATTAGAAATGTATAATTATTAAACGAAATTAACGAGATTACTAACTAAACTTCCTGTTTTATTTTAATTTGTGTAAAGGGTCCGCCAAATATTTTTTTTTGTGAAAATGCTCTAAAAAAACTACTGAATATTTTCTCAAATTTCTTTTTTTATTTGAAAGTACAATCCTTCCGGTTAATAATGGAAAATAATTTCATTCAAATGGCTGCCTCGGCTGGCCATGCAGTAGCCTACACGGTCAGTCCAATTTTTAAGCACATTATCGATTGTGTGCAGCTGTATTTCACCAATGGCTTCACGAATATTGTCCTTTAAAGCGTCAATTGTCTCTGACTTGTTGGAGTAACACTTATCTTTGACAGCACCACACAAAAAATAGTCCAACGGTGTCAAATCGCAGCTCCGATGTGGCCAAACGACATTAGCTCTGCGGCTGATAATGCGATCTTCAAAAACAGGGCGCAAAACAACGAGTGTAGCTTCGGCTGTGTGGCACGTAGCGCCGTCCTGTTGAAACCAAATGTTGCTCATATCCTCCTCTACAATTTTTGTGAACAAAAATTCGTTCAACATGGCCCGATAACGATCGCCATTGACTGTAACGGCCACTCCTTGCTCATTTTCGAAGAAAAATGGCCCAATTATACTTCTGGACCAAAATCCGCACCAAACAGTGACTCGTCTTGGTTGTATCGGCTTTTCAATGTATGCGTGCGGGTTTTCTGTGCCCCAAATGCGACAATTTTGCTTTTTTAGATACCCGCCAAGATCAAAATGAGCTTCATCTGAAAAGATGATTTTTTTTTTTGGCAAAATCGGCATCTTCTGTAAGTCGATCGCAGGTCCAGATTCCCAGCGTTGTTCAAGCGTATACACAACCATATTCGTTCAGCGGAAGGATAAAACTAATTATCTGTCAAATCAGACATGAGCTAAGTGTTACCAATCACGAAATAAGCACTAGTTGAAAAAAAAATGTTAGATGGCGGACCCTTTATTTCTATTTAAAACTTTTGCAGTACTTATGTCTGTAGTTGAAATTATATCGCGCTATAATTGCCAAAAAGACGCAAGCGACAAAAAACAAATTTTACCAAAGGAGTTTTTTTTTAACATTTTGTGTTCTAGTGTATGTATAGTATATATGGTACATTCGAGTATGTATGGATTTTTTGTTTTTGTTTTCAATCATAAATATACATTTTACATCTTTTGAATTTTGTTTGATGGTGCGAGTGATCGAATACTATCGGTTTTTATTAGAAAATCTATAATCATGGCGTTTACGTCTTTTTTGACGGTTATGACTCGATATATTTCAAAATAAAAAACACATAAATACGCTTTAATAAAATTAGATTTAATTAAAAATTGTAATGAATAAAGATTTAGATTTAAGAAACATATTAACCAGCAATAAGCGGAAATTATTTTCAAATTGTTTTCAATTCAACATTTTTGATAAATCTGGCTCAGCTTAAAAACGTTTAATATCAATCAGTTCAACGAATTTTTAACTTATTAAAAAACAACATATATTTTTAAAATATATTTTATAGGTAGTCTGTCAACCAAATTATTATTTATTCGGGGTACAGAAGACGAAATTATTTTGTTCAACAGTTTACCATTTTAATGTTCTACATATTTACAATGAATTTTTTTTTTAAGTCTACCCTTTTAATTTCAATTTTCTATTTGCGAAGTTTTTCAAATTTTAATAATTTTATATATGTATCAATCGATATTATGTTTAACTCGGAAGTTCACATTAACATTAATCCGTTTAAAATTCATTTATAAACATACATATGTACTTGGGAATTAATCTAACTGGCTTTTCTACGTCCTCGCCAATAAAAAAAACCTGAATGATATTGTTAGTTACTTCATTCTACTTGATTTAGCCTTCAGCAAACACGTTTACTTATATCATAACGGTTGAAATCATATAAAAAATAGAGAAACAATCATATAAAAAATATATTCAATTAAAACAAAAATATTTTATTCGAGAGGAGGTTGTTTCGAGTTTTTCGATTGCTTGTATCAATGGAAAAACTTTTATTGCTGTTCGCACTTTTAGGCGAAATTAAGCGTCCTTATCCTATTTCATTTTCAAACTATTTTATATTCCGATCGAAATTAAATAAGACAGAATTCAATTAAAAGTTATATAGAAAGAACAATACCAGGTTAAACTATTTATTTACAAAAAAAAAACCAAAAATAGTTCTTTTTAAATTTAATGCTTTTCTAAAAACAGATACGAAAAAAAATATTTAATATCTGTGTAGGTACTATCTTGTTGAATTTTCTGAGGTAATTACAGTTTAGCAAAATTCCTAATCACAATTGAACTGCTTCCGTTGTAATTCTCAGCATATAACATTGGGATAAAATATTTGTATTTTTGAAATACACTGAAAATATTTAACGTCTAAAATAGTAGGTTCGAAATCAAAAACACGTGTATAAATTTGACAGCAATCTGACGATTGATTCGAGAGTTATAGTATTTTGTGTGAAGCAATTTTTGTTCAGAGAATGGCAAAAGTATGGTTTTGAGTACTTTTAAAGTATTGGTGGCGAAACACATATGAGTAGGTAAAGTTATAAATAAAACTATACCCATACATAACATATTCAAAGCCAACGCAACTTAAATAACTACAAGTAGTAGTTGCGTGAAGTGCCTGAGCTGGTATATTTATAGTTGGGCATGTGTATACATCTACTTGAGTATACACAAATTACACATAGAGTATATATCTACAAAATAAAACCTTTCGAAATCGCATATAACATATGTGAAATATTTTCAAAGCATTTTCAATGGGTTTTATTTCAAAAATTAAATTGCTTGTTTCTATAAAAAAATAAAAACTGATAAGTAGCTTTGATAAAATTAACACCATCAAAAATTAAATTTCATAAAAAAATTCTCTAATAAATATTTGTATGATTAAACCAAATTTTTTTATTGTTTATTCAACTTAAACTTTAAAGATATTGCAGGATATTGAAGCTACCTAAGTAGGAAAAAAAACATTTTTTTTTGTTCAAAAACCAATCATTTCTCAACATAGTCTCCTTTTAGCTCAATACACTTACTAAGACGATTTTCCAACTTTTTTGTACCATCTGAATAATACGATTTTGGGAACTCCTCAAAATACGCATTAGTTTCGGTAATCACTTCTTCGTTTGAGATGAATCTTTTTCCTGCGAGCCATTTTTCAAGTCACTAGGGGCTAAATCTGGACTCTAAGGTGGATGATCAACCAATTCGAAGTGGATTTCTCGTAGTTTTAGCATCGTATCTATTGCTGTGTGAAATGTGGTCGTTTTTCCTTGATTGCATCAACCAATTGATCCAATAATGCACGATAATACTCTCCTGTGATTGTAGATCCCTTTCGACGATAATCGATGAGAAATATTCCGTGTGCATCCCAAAATACAGTGGCCATAACCTTGCCAGCCGATTTCGCTGTCTTCGCCTTCTTCGGTTTCAGGTGTGTAGTGGTGGAGACACGTTTTATCAACAGATATTAATCTACGCCAAAAATCAGCAGGATTATGCTTGATCATGTCCAAACCCCGCTGTGAAGTGATCTGTCGAACTCGTTTTTGTTCAACACTGAGCAAACGCGGCACCCATCTTGCCGATAGCTTTTTCATATGCAAATGTTCATGCAAAATGTTGAACACACGTTCATATGATACATTTACCATTTCAGCAATCTCACGTATTTTGACTCGGCGATCATTCATAACGATATCGAGGATTTTCTTGATATTTTCTTCAGTAACCAGCTCTTTTGGCCTTTCTGTTGATGGTATTGTTGCAGTGCTTGTTCGGCCCTGCTTAAATTCAGCAATTCAATATTTTACCATATAATCTGATGAAACAAATTCGCCGTAATGTTTATCAAGCTTTTCTTTTGTCTCTTTCGCCGTTTTGCCTTTCAAATAATAGTGTTTAATCACTAAACAAAATTCACTTTTTTCCATTTTCCAAGAAACACAAAACTTGCTTACTTCAAACGACTACAACAAATAAACTAATCGATGAATTTGGCTAAAATTTTAACAGCTGACGTTTGACAGATCGTAATTTCTAAGAAAGAAAAAAAGTTTCTGTCTTTGTGCTGACATCTAGCGGTAGGTAGCTTCAATGTCAATCAGGCCTCGTATATGGAAATTTTTGGAAATTTGTTATAAGTGAAAAATCGTAAGTATTTTTATTAAGCGCTTGTATATGTGCATTTGAACACATATTTTATGTACGTCAATGACTTTCCACGAAATAGGAAAAAATTATTTTTTTAATATTTCGGTAAATTTTTTTAATGAGCGGTAGTGTTTTACAATGGGTTTCCAAAAAAAAAAAAAAAACAATACAATGGGAATTAATAAATACAATATCAAACGTAATTAGCCTTTGATTTTTCGATGCTAAGTACCAGGTATTTTTATAAATTGGTTTTTAATTGCTATATAAAAATTCTAGGAATATAATTTTTTCTGTCTGAGATTGTTTTGTGACAGGCCGCTGCAAAAAAAAACAAAGCAGAAACACAAAAAATGATGTAAAAGTATACCATTTCTTTTATTCATCCATACACGCATGTCATATGAGTACTTATTATATGCACGAGTACTTAATGTACTTTCAAAATATGTCCATTCCCATTGATACACATACTTTGAATGCATGTGTATGCGCGCACACAAACATTTATTTATATTTAGAGCGTTTCAACTATCGAAAAGTCAGATTTTCTCTCTTTAGTGCTTTTTTAGGAAAAACGCGCAAGGTTAGCGCTTTTCTATTTGCAATTCTCTTTAAGAAATAGAGAGTCTCAAAATTGAAAAAACTCATTAATTTATAAAATCTGTGGACTTGAATGCTTCGTCTTGTGAAAATTACGTTATTCTAGATATTTGTTCAAAAATTAATGTTTTTGAAACGTATCTTAAATCAAAGGCCATATTTTTCATGACTTATAAGTTATTTTAAGCAAAATGGAAAAATTATTATATATTTTAAAGAAGAAAGCTAGAAATCTTAATTGTTTAAATGCAATACTAAACTTGTAAGTTGTTATTATTAGATTCTTTAGAGATCTCAAGTTTTTCTATAGGAAGCAGTATTTCTTTCAATCTGTCTTCTCTAGGAATGTGCTGGCCTTTCGATACATCTGCTTCCTTGTGAATTCCATTCAATTGCCAGTTTTTGTTTCCTCAGACTGTGCCCAGTCCATCTCCTTCTCATAATTTCTTTCTTGTTGTGATCTTGTTTCTGGCCAGAATATTTTCAAAATGCACCGCAGACGGTGGCTTCTAAATGCCTGAATGGAATTGACATCAATCACAGCTGAATTCCAAAACTCACAACCCTACAAAAATAGATTTTACACACGAGTTAAAGATTTTAATTTTGGTTTTTAGAGAGATATGTGAAAAACGCCCTATAGGATTCAGTAGGCCAAGGGTTGGCTGTCGAAATTTTTACCTTGATTGGAATATAGTTCTATTGCAACCCCATATCGGCATACCCAGTTGTTCACAAACATATTTACAATTGTGTTCGCTTCTTGATTGGATATGGTATACACTTCCGGCCTACTACGTCCATCGCTATCCGCTCGAAAGATGCGATCGAATTGTATTGTTGCAGCTGACTTTGGCTTCTTTTTACAGCACCCTTAGCAGCAATAAACTGGGTACAGTTTGCTATCCAATCCGCCACTGCTTGCTGATATCCAACCCAATAAAAACGGTGTTTTAGTTTCTTCAGAGTCTTTATCACCCCAAGGGGTCCTCCGCTGGCTCCCTTATGGAATTTATTTAAGACTTCTTCCATTTTTGCGGAAGGCACTACTATTAGGTTGAATAAAGTTTTACCACCTGCACTTTCCCAATGGCGGTATAAGCAGCGATTAATCAACCTCAAACTGCCCCATTGTGCCCAATACGCTTCTGCAAGAGGACCTTCTGCTGATATATCATTGCGGGTCTGTCTTCTTCTTTTGCTGATATAATCTTTGCCAATATTGGGTCACTCCTTTGCGCTCCTGACAAGTTTTCGCTTGCATCTATTTACGTTAGCCGGACATCAATGATAGATTACTTCCGCTCAGCTTTCATACAATGTTTACATTCCAAATTACAAGTCCGACGTGGGAGAGCATCAGCATTTCCGTGCTTTATCACACTTCGATGTTCAAAATCATAAGCCTTCAGTCCTTAGCAGAAAATGTTGACCATATAGGTACTTATGGTAGTGTTTTGTTCATTCTAGCACTGCCAGTAGCTCACGTCGAGTCATACAATAATTCCCTTCAGGCTTTGACAGCATACGGCTATAGTAGCCTACGACTTTCTCCGTCCCGTTGACTACCTGCAAAAGTGCACCACCGATACCACATCCAGTGACAGTGATGCATGAATGATGAATTTTTCATATGCCAAAACCAGTGCAGCACACAATAGGTCATTTAGTGTCTGGAACGCCTTTTCTTGTGACTCTCCCCAATGATAGGCTCTATAAGCCGCTCGAATGTGGCCGGCACATTGCAGAGCCCTAATGGCATAACTTTAAACTGCCAAAAGCCACCGCTCGCACTGAAAGCAGTTTTCTCTTTATCCTTGTCTGCGATCTCTACCAGCAAAATGCCGCTTTGTAGGTCCAATGTAGAGCGCTATGTTGTTCCAGCGAACGCGTCGAGCGTATCGTCAATTTTTGGTAGCGGGTAGCTGTCCTTTTTAGTGACATCATTTAGCTTCCTGTATTCTATACAGAATCCTGTACTACCTTTCTTTTTAACTAAGACTACAGGTGAGCTCCAAGGACTCGATGATGGTTCAATTATACCGCTCACGTGTACTTCTTTAGCAGCTTTTTGGCTTTAAGTCTTTCTGAAGCTGCTACACCCGCTACCCGTTTCTCTACATTTTCATCAAACACCTGTTGATCCTTGGCTGACATATGGGCATATTCGGGCAATTGTTCGCTGTTTTTTACGGCCTCTACTGGAGCACATTGACCTACCTTGGAGTTTTCACAAATGAAATGTTCGTGGCCTGATAGATTGAGCACTTTTACCGGGATTATTCCTTCTTTGTTGGATTTCACGAGGGCCTTTGCTGATAACAAGTCCGTCTTAATTTCGGCTCACTACTCACTACAAGCGGTTGTCCTCACAACCTCCCTTTATAGGCGCCCATATCAATGATTCAGTCCGAGGTGGTAATTTTTGTCGTTTGAAAGCAACTAAACTTCCGGCGTGCACTTGATGCTGGTATCCCACGCCAAGAGGTATATCATTACATTTCTCGTCAAAAGTCTTTTCTAGATTTGTCACTCTTGCATCGACGTCACCAACCATTTTGCTTACCGTCTCATATTTCTGGCAGCTTCTCTGTTGTTGCACTCGACGCCTTTTGAAATTTCTATTCAATTTTTGCCAGAAACCTGTAATTTCCTGTACTTGAGCTAACAGCTTTTCATTAGCAGCTTTAGAAATTTTTTGTACATCGTCACAGAATTAATTTTTTCCATAAGCTTTTCATTATCAGCTCTAGAAGTTTCACACACCTCAGCCAAAATCCTTTGATTCTCAACTCTATAAGTTTCACGTGCAGTAGCCAATAGTCGCATTTTATCTATCATAGCGGCCAGCAATGAGTTGATGTCCATATTAGTTTTTGTTGAAGGAACACTTATCTCAGGATAATTCTCATCGTCAAATTCGTGAGTACCGATGTCTATACCTCGTCACTGAAATTCCGTTTTATTTATTAAATTTTTTTTATCACCTTTTTTTAAACTTTTTTTCTCTTTTTTAATCTTCTATCGCAATCACACTTCTGAAACCAATGTTACAATTTAACCTTTTTAAAACGTTTGTGTTCCTTTAAATTGCGTTTAAATAAAATAAGCACCGATTTATTTTGTTGTTTTACAGTTTTCATTTATTCCACTATAACTTTTATACTGTTTGTCTTAATACAACACTTAATATTCGTTTATACAACACTTTTACTTTCGCTTTAATACAACTTTATCTTACGACAGCAAAACGATAATAACTGACTTGTAGGTGAAGCAGCCCCTTTATATATCTAATTGTCTACAGCTTGGAAGGTTCCGGAAATATCTTCTATTTTCATATCCGTTAATTGAAATGTAACGTAAAGATTGCCGATTTGGCAGTGCTGCCAAATTGACATGGTGACACATATCTACCAAATATACCAAAATTTTGGCAGTTTTTTATTTTCTTAACAATATTATTTACGCTTTTTTACAGCGCGTTTTGGTTGCAAATAGTTACATAAATTACAATTTTGCTTAAGTTGTTGTGTTGTTGTGTACAGACATGTTTGCTACAAGTATGAACTGGAATTATATCTGTATGTTGTTAATGTATTGGTATACACAACACCCAAAAATATAGGTATGTAAGTACTTATTTATACTTTGTTTGTGAGTAAATATTGTCATTATCTGCTTTTGTTATTGACTTGTTTCACCAAAACAATGTACCGTGTCACAAATCAATGGCAAAATTGAATGAATTGGGCTTCAAATTGCTTACCCACCCACCGTGTTCTCTAAATTTAGCCCCCAGCGACTTTTTCCTGTTTTTAGATTTCAAGAGAATGCTTGCTGGGAAGAAATTTAAGACCAATGATGAAGTTATCGCTGAAACTGAAGCATGTTTTGAAAAGAGAGAGAAATCGTACTATAAAAATGATATATAAAAGGTAAATAATCGCTATACATTATGATGGGCCAATTTTATTTTTTTCAACAGGCGTATTGCGAAAACGTAAAACGAAACGAAAAATTCTAACAAAGAAACTCCGCCAAGAAACTATGTCTCAAAAATCAAAGCCTAGTTTCCGCCGATAGACATCAAAGTTCTGATTCTTAAAGCCAACAAAATTTTCCTTAAACTCAGCCCGAATAGTAATATGGTTACATTTGTTTAGTAATAATGTCCTGCTTTCCATCAAATGCTTGTAGTTTTTCAAAATACTTTAAACTAAAATCTTTATGTCTTACGGCGAAAGCCAGGTTTTAACTTTAGACCCATACTTTCTTCATGTCATGTTTTTTCTCACTCGAACAATTTGACCCACCCTAATGCACATACTATATATAAACTAGCAAAGTTATTGAAAACAAGTTTATCCAATATATCTACTTTTTTTATTTTTTTTAATACAAATAAAAAATAAAACATCATATATTAATATATAAAAAGAATGTATTAGTATATACATATGTACTATATACGAAAATGTATATAAAATGGGAGCAACATTTTTTACTACTATTACATAACGTTTTGTTAAAAAAAAACAATTTTGTCAAAAAAACAAAATTAGTTTTTTAAAAACTTATAATAATGAAAAAAATAGACTTCTTTTAAAATAACATACTAAATAGATCAATACATTTAAGAAAAACTACACACGCTGAAATGAGTTCAAGCTAATTTGCTACACAAAATTTTAAAATAACATCTGAAATAGGATTGTATTTATTAATTTGTTAAGTAGAATAACGATGAAATTTAGTACAGGTAACATTTCAGTTTGGGTTTGTTTTCCCTTAAGCAAGTTTAAGCAGACGGTATCATCCTACAGAAAGTGAGAAGACCATCTCCTGACGCGTCAGACAGACTGGGCAATACCTACTTTGAACTTCGAATGTACTTACCTATAGGTTACTTTCTAAAAACGAGTGGGCTGCAGATATGTCTTCCGCGGTGATATAGTCTCGGTTTATACCGATGGCTCGAGGATGGAAATGGTTACAGGATTCTACTCTGATGATTTGATCCCTTTCAGGCTGCCCTATAATTGCACTGCTTTTCAATCAGAAGTTTACGGTATAGGGAAGGCTGCTACGCTAGAAAAGGAGCACAATTAATGATAATATTTTGTAATATGCAATATAATTTCAAATTTTTTAATTGATACCTTGGTTATAAAGCCAAACATATGAAAATATGGCAAAAGTTGAACTCATTTTACCGTGGTTATCAAGCCAAATACATGAAAATAATGGCAAAAAAAGTTATATGTGATCTGTACATCTCTGATCAAAAAAAAAAAATAAAAATAGCCAAGAAAAGTGATATTTATATGACAAATAAAAAAGAAATATACAAACATACATACTTACATATTTTTTGTTTTTTATTTAAAAAAAGTTTCTTTCTTTCTATGTGTTAGTAAGAATTTCGTAGTCGTATTCCTCGCAAAGTATTAGACCGATTTAAATAAAATGATATTGTGCACATCTGCACAGAAAAAGCATTAAACCCATAAATATATCTTCAAAATCGGTGCAGTAGAACAGGCGTAAAAGTGCGTTAGCCTATTAATTATACACATGAATATGTATATGTATGTATGTATGTATATATTATTATTAAAACATTACCATAAATTAAACTATAAATTCCTATTACTTTAACAAAATATTAGTCATATTCAATATATTCAGTATATTCATTGCGAACTAATATAGAAATTTTAAATAAGTTTCTTTTATATTGTTTTGTGTTAATTATATCAGTTGGAAATTTGTTATATATCATGGGCAGAGTGAGCTTGAGGGTGTTCCTTCCATATTCGTTGTTAAATTTTTCAACCTTATACCGTTTCTGAGCCCGACGTCGTGTACTATATTCGTGGTCTATAACGTGCAAATACTTACTGTTGTTGAAGAATTCATTTGCTAGAGTTGTGTGGAATAATCCGTTAACAATCAGAAATTTTAGGTCCTTAACTATGTTGCCAATGTTTAATGGACGTATTCGTGTGGTGTATGTATTCATTTGTTGGTTATTGTAGTTTATGCCAATGTTTGTTGTAGTATTGTTGTTGCCAGTGTTCAAACGTTGTGTTCTTATGACGTTAGTGTTTGTTTGTTGATTATTGTTCCTGTTGATGCTTATAGTATTGTAATGAGTTTTGACTTTGCTTAAATGTTGCTCTTTTGTGTTGCTTCTGTATGTTTGTTCGCTATTAATGTTGATGTTTATACCCGCCTGACCACCACATTTGATAATGACATCACCTTCGAACTTTTGTCAAACATTTCTCTGATAAAACATACGAAAACGAGTATTAGAAGCAAAACGAAAAAGAACTCATAGAGTTCACCAGTCGCTCAGTTTGTGGCAGCAAATCTTTCGATCTCGAATGCTGTAATATCAACAACAAACCTTTAGCGAACCTGTATCTAAAGTGAATTACTTTGCTTTACTCTCTTCTGTTTTTGATTTTGGTCTCTTCTGTTTTTTTCCGTTACTTTTGTTTTTGCATATTTCTTCGCCGCTCAATGCTAAGAAAGAGAGAAGTTTAGTTGTCTCCTTAAAGAACCAAGAAAAATATCAGCATATACCCGGTACGCGTGTTCATTTGTATCTGTTTCAGTGACGACTAAAAGCAAGAGATAAGAATATAAATGAATTAATAAAGAACAAAAGTCTTATGAAATTAATAGCATTGTTCTATGCGCTATGCATTTTTGTTCAGCAAAAACAAATATTTTTGTTATCTATTTGTTGGTTGTTGTTTATGTTGAGGTTTGTAGTGTATTTTACAATACTTGTTGTGTTGAGATCATTCGTTGTAGTATTGTTATTATCAATTGTATTTGCGTATGTTCTGTGATTTTTTCAAAGAATTTTTAAAATTCGATTTGGTATTGCTTGTAAACTCTTGGAGTGATAGCACTGCCCCATGCAGCAATTCCATGTCTTATATAATACTCAACAAGAGAAAAATAGGCTTGCCTTAGGACGCTATATGTTGAATAATTACTTAGGTGCTATAAAATATAGGATCATTTTTAAAGCTTTTTCTTAATACTTTTAACTTGTGCCCTTCATTTATAGTCATTATCAATATAAACGCCCATATATTTGTATGACGGAACAAGTTCAATGCTTCTAGTGCATTATTGTAGCTTTTTGGGTGTAGCACTTAACGAAGTAAGCATTAAGAATCATGAAATTTTATATCTATAGGCGAATCCGATAAATGATGTGGCTTTATATGCATAATTTTCGTCTTGAATGCATTTATAACTAAGCCATTGTCATGACATATTGCTGAAATTTATAGTTGTCGCTGCATATCTTGATAGCGGTATTGATATGTTTATTGGCGACAATAATTACAACATCGTCTGCATAAGCAAAAGTTGTGCTATCTTTTAGTACACTTAGCAAGTCATTTGCATATATTATGTATAGAATTGGTCCAAATTTTGATCCCTATGGGACTTCTTAACGATTTATCATTTCATCGCTCATTACATCATTGATTTTGACGCGAAAAGTTCTTATTTCAAAGTAACTTTTGTCAAAAGCCATGCTAAAATCAATATACAGAGCTAAACAGTGTTAATTTTTGCTTAGACAATCATTCATATAATTTGAGAAATTCTCTAGCTGTTTATTTATACCTTTTCCTTTCTGACCACCGTATTGATTATTATTTATTATTTTGAATTTATTTAAGAAAATATTTAGTCTGCTAGCAACCACATCCTGCAATAATTTCTCGACTGCTGAAAGTAAAGCAATTGGCCTGTAGTTGTTTTAATCATTAGTCGAACCATTTTTATAGTCTGGTCTGATAATAGATACTTTCAAAATATCTGGAACAATCGCGTATTGTATAATAATTTTAATTAAATTTAATATTAGTAGTATTAGTATTATGCTAGAATTCAGCTTTAAATCCTTTGATCTAATACGGGCACTGCCTCGACCTTTTCAGATATTTAAGCAAATGAACAGCTTATCATAGAAACGCACAACATAAAAAGTATTCAAAGAGAAAAACACAATAAAAAATTGACATACTACACATTTTAAGAAATAAAGCAGTAGTAATTTTTTGAAACAAAAAATCGCTTACATTTAACGGCGAATACATATTTGCAATGGTTGTAAATCTACCATCTAAATGCCCAAGATTGTGAACTGAGCTATTGGCATTGCTGTGAGGCTTGCACAGCATTGAGTGTTTTAATGTCAAAATTGTGGACTAATTTATTAACAGTGTACTTAAGGTTTACTGCAAAGAACATATGTACATACATACGTACTTACATGTGTACGTACATTCTTATGTATGTTTCAGCTTATTCTCTTCCTCACGACTTTGTTCTCCACTAGTAAATACGTACATATGTATACATACGTATGTATGTATGTATGTGATATCGATGCACGAATTTTTTTTTTTATTTACCTTGCATTTCCACTAACAAAATAATAAAAGTAAATAAGAAAACGAGTTTTATTTAAGCTGATATTAGTGTAGGGTGAAAAATGTGTTTTATTGTTGTATTGAAAAGTTGATTCCTCATAAATAATGTTAAAAACAATGAATTATTTGTATTCATGTATTTTTAAAGAGAATTTTTACGAATTTGAATATTTTTTTTTGTTGTTTTTTTTTTTTTTTTTGCTTACATATTAGGACATTAAATAAATCAATTCATAGTAAGACAAAATTTTAACTTTCTCAGGATTGTTATAAACAAAAAACAGTAATGAATAATTATGGTCTTCTGGGGTTAATTATAAAATAAAGATAACTTTAAATATAATTATTAATATATTTATGTCGTAACCCTTTCAAAAAATCATTTTGAAAATTCACACAGTAATATGTAATTTTATTTTCTTAATAGTTTTTTTACAGTTAATTTTCCTAATAATTATTATTTTTTACTGAATGAAACATATAAATACACACATACATATGTATGTATTTTTAAGAAGGGCTATCTATGATAGATTATAAACTCTTTTTGTTTGTCGACATAGACGTCACAGTTTTATTATAGATGCGTTCTCTGTGAAGACAAAACCGGTGTTTCGAGATTCATACAGCATACTTTCGAATATTCTGAGTCTGGAAATATTTGTTAGTCCTTCGGTATTTTAGTACTTTTCGTTTAAGAATTTTCAGGAAACTACAACTAAAGCTTGTAAAAATATTTTCGCTAATTTACTGCTGAATTTCTTAAACATGAGTGAAAATATGTCCCTCAATATTCGTTTCTTACGATCCCATTTGAAATGTTTCCAATAACTTTAAAAATATAACTGACGAGCATGATGAACGGGTTCATATAGATTTAAATCCTTTAAAGAAGTTTTTTAGATTATTATATTGTTACGTAATTTCTTTTTTTAAAACGTATATTTATGAGTTCGTAGATTGTAGTTAAAATAAAATAAATCTTGCGTTTAGTTAAAATGTGTTTATATCCAACGTAGACAGCTTAAATTAACCGCTGGGTAGGATATATAATGAAGAAAAAACAATTGGAAATTTTCAAGTACATACATACTTAAAAATTTGAAAAATGTACCCACTTCATATAATGTAAGCGATAAAGCATCCGAATTTCGTTACGGATCAATGTATTTTCGTTTGCATAATAACAAACCAAATATTATTTGCGCTTCGCTCATTTACGTTGTCGTATTGTTTCTCTTTGTTTGTAGTTCATAAATTTGGATAAATTAAATAATGGAAGCAACTATGTTTCTTTAAGATTTAAGAAAAATAAACCACGGCTTTCGTAAAAAACAAAGTTAATAACAACAAACCTACATACATATGTACGAGTATGTGTATTCAAGAATGATAGAAATGAAGATTACGACAAGCACATGGTTTACCTTTTGATGACGTAGTTCGGCCATTGAAGGGGTTGCCAAGTCTATGTATCTTTAATCCCGTCCTTTAGGCCATATTCTACTGGGAAACTTTTCACTTTAGTGGTTGATTTTTGAAAAAAGAAAAAGTCATGTTTGCCATTTGTATTATAAATGTAGTGCCCAAAATTGTTAATCACCTTTTTGGGTTTTTATATACATATATAAATTGACTTAAATCTAAAAATTATAATTTTCTACAAAAAAAGTGTTTTGAATAACAGAATTGTCGGCAATCCTAAGTTAAAAAATAGTTTGACAAATTCCAAAAAACTTTTAATTCGAAATTAGGTGATTTAAAACAAATTTCGCGTTAATTCTAGCAAAATACGATTAAAAAATAATAATAACGTTGAATAAAAACTAGTGAAGTGTATAAAAGAAGCTGCAACACAAGGAAAGATCCTACAAAAAATAAGGTAAAAAGTTGTAATGGTAATAAGAAATAAGTGTTTTTAGAAGTGTTTATATTTTTTGTTGCTATAGCCAGTGGAAAATCTGTATCCATTTACTGTTTTCCAAAAAATGGAGCTCAAAAAGACATTTGGGTAACGTTTGAAATCGGCATAATAAAGTAAATACGCGAAATGAAAGAGTTTGTGCGTTGCATTTTAAACAAGAATATTTTGAGAGAAATTTGATATTTGAAATGGGTAAGTCACAACCAATTTAAGCTGTTCAGCTGAATACTTAATAATTTAGATTAGGATTTAGCAATCGAAGCACACCCAAATTGAAACCGGGCGCTGTTCCAACTATAAAGACAAGTGAATTTGAGAATGAAATGGAAGCCAGTACGTGCGAAGAATATACTCCAATGACTACTGATATCGAGGCCGGATTGTATGTAAATTTGCAATTATATATGTTATATTTACTTAAGTAAAAACTTTTTAGAGATAAATAGCAGCAGGAAAATAATATGTTAAAAATGGATCAATCTAGATGTAAATCAGCAATTAAAAGTCTAACTTGAGCTTAAGTTTTACAAGCGATAATCTTGAAAAACCATTAAAACGTCTTTTTATTGAGGGCCAAATAAGAAAGCTTAAAAACGGTGACAAAAAGTAACACTTTGCAGAAGCAGTTATTGTTCAATCAATTACTTTATATTCAGCAAGTGCAACGGCTTATAGACTGTTAAAGAAAAAACATTTTCCACTTCCTCAGTAAGAACATTGCAAAGATGGCCGCAAAAATTAGATGTTTCAACAGGTATTATAAAGCCCGTTGTAAAGTTATTACCTGCGGCTAATCAAATGTCAAAGAAACAAAAGCTATTATGTATTAAGTTTCGACGAAATAAAAGCCAAGAAAAAGTACTGCTACGAAGAGTCAACAAACACAATGCTGGCACCAGCTAATAGCGTTCAGATGGCTATGTAAAAATATAAGTTATTTACACCATCTTCAAGGTTTTTTCAAATTCTTTGTATATCTGAATGAAAGGATTTATCGCAAAATGGAAACAACCCATATATTATGACTACGATTGTCAACTGACAAGAACAATTTTATTCGATATACTACAGTCAATGAAGCAGCGTGGCTTTATAATTGTAGCAATTGTAAGATAGATTTTTATTTTTACAACTACATATGTATATGTATGTATTAGTATAAGCGAAGTACATTTTGTAATTTTCTTTTAACGACTGGTTTTATACTAACGATAGAGTGCCGAGACAAGATGCACGACCACGATTACATGCATATGGGTTGGCAGTAGACACACACAAAAATATCTTAGATGATATGTCGCAATTGATGTCAGAAATCCGTGTAATTGGCAAAAAATACGGTCTTACCATTTCAAAAAGGTATAAAATGTTATATGAATATGTATTTCATATTTTTTGACTGAAACGTTTTTCACAGTCATTATTTAATCAAATAACGCTTATAACGGCCTCACGATCATCCTGATCGTCAAGAATTTAAATATAGGCTTCGGTCATACATTCTAGAGTACAACGAAGGTGCTTTAAGTATCATTGCAAATGTCGAGGTTGACAATACTCCCGACTTAGAGGATATACATAATTCTTTAACAGATAAATTTTACCATATAGCTTATCAAATTCTATACATACATATAAAAAAGTATTAACGTACTTTATTTTGTGGTTTATTCAGACACAATACTTAAGGGTATTAGTTGAACATAAAATGGAAAATATGCAATATGATGGTTTGGAAAAGTTTGACGGATATATTTGCCATTAGTTGAAACACAAAAACCCTAATCTTACGGCAAATCCTTTAGAAGACTCTACATATACATGGGTAAATCACCTTGCTGAAGGTGGACTAAGTTAGCTATCCAGAACCATTATAGAAACCATAAAATTACGTGTTTCAGTTTTTCTACAAATAAATGGCAACAAATTATCCCTTACTGGCCGATATATACAAAAACATTTAGCGTTGGCAAAGGACGTTGAAGGAAATGAAGAAGTAAAAAAATTCTTTTTTATTAATAACTTAACAAGAAAAAGAAAATTCAACAGAATAACAAATATAAAAAAAAAAATTTAACTTTTTTTAATTTTTTGGTATAAAATAATTTAAATAAAAATAAATCAATAAATAAATAAATAAATTGTCACACTATGATATTTATATAAAAATTGAAGGTCTGCCAACTGGACATTATTAGCCAATAGAAACACATTTAATGTGATGTAATACGGGTAACATGCGCAGGAAATTAAAATTTTAAGTACAGGATGTCTTAATCTTTCTTGTGTATTTATATCAGTCATGCATTTTATATACTAGTGAACAGTGTAACCATATCAGCCTCTCTAAGCTAAATTTAGGTTTTTAATGTTCGATTTGGCTTAAAAATTTTTCGTTTATGTGGCTATTTTTAGCCTTTTCTTAAATTTTAACCAAAAAGAACAAAAGAGCAACCACATACGAGTTCATAATTGATGACAATTTTTGTCTTTTTTTCAGATGGTCTCGCATGGTATTGAACTGGGGACCTTCTGGTTGGTAAATATAAGTATTTTTTTTACAAATTTAGTATATTTTTTTAATTTTAAATAGGTTTAATGCTTTGTTACAGTGCGTTTTGATCGCAAATAGTGACATGAACCATAACATAGTACTTTCTAGCGCTTTTTGAATGTGAGGTCTGCGTGTTCTGATCATAAAATGTTGGCAACACTGGATACTATAGTTTCTGCATTGTCTCCATTCCAAATTCGTATTATTTTTGATATGAGTTTGAGCGAAAGGATTAAAATATTGCACTTGGTTGCCATTTCTTTTTTGTGTTCATTTAAAAAAAATTAATGCAAAGAAAGGTTGCTGTGTTTATACCTATAAATACTGACTTTAAAAATCTTTGATATTTCTTCATCTTACCGACGTTTAATGGCAAAAAGCAGAAGAAATACAACATATTTTGTCAGAAAAGAAATTCCTATAAGTATATAAACAGACAATTAATTTGATTGTAGGTTTGTTTCTTTTAATGTTTCAAAAAGTTTGCTAAGAAATAGAATTTTTTCCGGTTTTGTACCTTTACTATTGTGAACATAATCTAACACAGGCGATGGTATTATGGAATCATTTTGAAAAGGCTGGCTATTTAAAGAAGCCGCGTTAATTGATCACAGAAATTTTTTGATAGAAATATCAGCAGTGAAACACATCGATATCAAACTTTTTTTAGTAAATTACTACGGGGAATGAAAAAAGGTAAAAGAATGAGGAGTTTGACCGATGTCAATGGACATTGCAGTCCATAGGTCGGACTATACCTTTTTTCACGTTCTTAGCCAATGTATAATATTAAAATTTACCAAATAGTATAATACCTTATTGACAATTTATTCTACAACTTTATTTAAAACTATATTCAATCATCTTTTAGCTTCTTTAAAACAATTTTTTTTGTTAATTTTTTAGCCTTTTCTGAAATTTACAACCATATAAAATTGCCGAAAAATAATACAAGCATTGTAAAATCTGACATAAAAAAGCAGTAAAATTGTAGCATCACAGAAATAATAGTTTATCCATGATAATGTTGTCTTTAAACATTTCTGATATTTCTTAATTTTTAACGACATTTAATGTCAAAGAACAGAAGAAGTGCAACATTTTTTGTCAGAAAAGAAAACGCGATAAGTATATAGTCAGAAAATTTATTTTATTAAAGGTTTGATTATGTCTTCGAAAGTTTTACTACTCCAGTTATGAAATTTACTTTTTTCTGGTTTTGTTCCTTTTATATTGTGAACTTAATCGACTGTGTTTCGTTTATTGTTCATATAAAAAATGTTATTGTGCAAATGGAATACTTGCTTAAGAGATTACATTTCAATTTACATTTTTGGTTAATAGAGTTTCTTATTCATCGTTTGTGTAAGAAGTTTTATTAATGTGAAAATTCGTAATATGTCTGAAGAAATACGGCATTTGATACTTTTTTCATATAAAAAAAAAACAAAAACATGCGGCAAAGTTGTAAAATATAGGAATAGAATGCTGTAAGTAAACGCCGAGCCTAGAAGCCCCAAATTGTGAAGATTATTGTGACATCAAGGAGGCACTTCGCTACTACTAGGGCAATAGACATCACCTATGTATATAGTAGTTTAGAAAATACTGGCTATTCGAAGATTTTACCAAAGAAATTTTATGGACCGAATTGTCACCAGTGAAACGCAACGAAATCCAAATAAAAAATATGTGAATATAAACCGAAGATATCTTAATTAAAGTTTGGCCATTATAATGCGTACGAACATCTTTGATTCGCCGGTAACTAACTATATTTAGCCAGGAAGTATCAATTCACGCACCATTTAGCTTGGATTCTACCCTCTTTTCAGGCCCTGCGGGATTTTCATAAAAGTGAGAAATTGACCAATCAGCAATGCCAATAGCTAATATAAAAATTAACCAAAAATGTATACTGAATTTTTATTTTTAACACTCCGATATCCACTCCAATGTTCACAACACTTTCGTTAGTTGGATCTATGTATTTATACTTTAAATGTTAACAAAATCGACTCAGTGTGATTGGGCTCATAAAGAAACTTATTCTTCAGTTTTTCCAGATCCCAATTTGAAATACATCATAGCCTATTTTGTTAGCTGAATCTTGTTTTGTCTTCCAAATTTGAACAAAATCGGTCGTTTACGCGCACCATGTATGTATACTCGTATGTATGGATTTGAAAAATGTATAAAACTGGAAATTATATACATTCACAACATATGCATATGTATTGCATTCGAATTCTTATTTAAACTTTCGTTTAATTAATCGTTTGACTTTGATACTGATCAAATAAGTTTAAAAATAGTAATTAGATTATTACCCAAACAATTTTTTATTTTGCATTTATATTGAAAAATGTATGTATACAAGCATATAATATAGTGCTATATTAACCATATGCTAAGTCAAATATCCAAATGATATGCTTAAAAGCAATTAAAAAATGTAGCTTTTTTAGACGAAAAGATTTTTTGTAGCTTTTTTTCTTGTTGAACGCAATTTAGCTTAATATTATTTATAAATCTGGTCACACTGTTAAGTGTAAAATGTGGGTTCTCTCTGCTTATGTTTCCTCTCCCTTTCACAGAAATAATCAGTGTGGCCGTTTTGGTCCGATCGAACCAAATTGGTAGTATTTCGTTGTTTAAAAATAATTTGGTTGGTTGGTTGGCTTGTTCCATTTTTTTTTGTATCTTTGGTTGATTGTTGCTACCAAAAGCACCGTACATAATTTGGAAAAAATGGTAATTTGGATCTGCATAAGCAACAATTGTCAGTAAAGCTAACAATGTTTTCAATGTTTCTGAGTGTCATAACTGCCTGTTTTCCGTGCCTTTAATAAACCGCCTAGTGTGTAGGCGCGGACAACATTTACATAATATTTATAGTCATTAAACTTTAAAACGACTAAGAAATCAGGCAGTCGAAAAATGTACATATTTTAGAATTAATGAAATCAGGTAAAATCTTAAAATCGAAGCGTTAATTTTAAATAGTTTTTGTGTAGAATATTGCTTATAAAGGCGATTATGTTAAGAAATCTGAAAGTTTTTTTTTTTTTTTTTTTTGTTTGGATTAACTTGAGTAAATAATCTCAATCAGATTGTATCCCTTATCTGAAACCATTAATTTATTACATCGGAAAAGGAAAAATTTTGTCCACTTATTATATTATGGGGATTAATAGGGCTTAAACCGTTAAATCGGCAAGTCGTTAAACCGTTTGTTTTGAAAGCGGAATGTTGGTAATAAATATTTGGTCACATAGTCGTATACGCAATTAAAATGAATAGAATTGTTAATGATATTAGATTTTTGTGCATCTTAAATTGTTCTATTTCAAAACTCATAAATTTATAGTCTTTTAAAAAATATGTTTAACAAAAATTAATTTGTAAATTTGAGTAAATATATTTGTTGTTTAATCTTGAAAAGCAATGAAATAAAATTGTTAGGCCTTGGCAAATACAATTTTTAGAATAAATAACTTATCGCCGTTTAAAATATTTAGTTATTTTAATATTAATTTTCGACTTTTTAAAGCGATAGAATAAAAAAGAAAAATGAAGTATTTGAAGTGGAAAAAATCGTGCAAATGAGGAGAAAAATGTGAAAAAGGTATTTTTGGATTTATTTTTGGAAATCTTTGGTATGAATCTGGCAGCCCTGCATTTACATTGTATATGTTTTATATTGTATATGTTATAATTCTCATAGAGTTAATTTTGACATTGACTTATATACGAGTAAATGATGATGCCGCTGGGGTGGCTGGTGTGTATTGTATATTAAAAAGTATATACAGCGATGGTGTTCATATCATACAACCATTATCCATGTTCAATTTACACGCAATCTGACGCTCTTGCTTTAGTCTTCAATGAGATACCGACGAAAGCACATGTATAGAGAATGAATGTACGCATATTTTTGTAGGAAAAGAGTTATAATTTAAAAAATTTATTTTGATTTTTTAAAACAGCAAATTTACTTCTCTAAGAGAGTAATTTTCATGTTCTCACTAACACAACCACATTTTAACTTTTGCACATGCCTGCATCCGCCACATGTGTGTATTTGTTTAAATTATTTTTCTCTGTATATTATATTTTTCTCTACATTCTCTGTATATTTACTTTCTTCGCTGTTTCATTTGAACGCTATGTAATATTGCATATCGGTTTTATACAATTCTCATAGAGTTCATTTTGAAATTTCCATGTTAATATTTTTTCTAATAATTCTCATAGAGTTAATTTTGACATCGACTTATATAAATCGCCATGTGGGAGGGACGGTTGGCGGGGGAGGTGGCGGGGGTGGGTGGGTGGTATTCGAGTATAGAAGAATTGGCTACAAAGGAAAAATGTGCAATTTAGGGTGTGTCTTGACTAAATTTAGTAAAAAAATATGAACTGGAGGATTTTGATGGGCAAACTAAAACAAACAGATATCGTGTTTCTAAACCCAATAGCACCGGAAAAAATCAAAAAAAAAAACAAAAATTTTGACCTATATATTTTTGACCTGGTACAGTGACAATATTGCTTGGGAAACCCTAAAAATGTGATTTTTTACCCAAATGCATGGATAAAATGATAAAGAACAACATTTTACTTCGATATATGCAAAAAAAAAAAATTTACATTATATGGCATACACGGACGATATATACGAAATATCAAAGTACACGGAAAAAAATTGAAAAAAAAATATATGATATTTATGCATTTTTCGATAGATTGTGCGCAAAAAATGACTAAGAACACTTGATATCGTGTTTCTAAACCCAATAGCACCGGAAAAAATCAAAAAAAAAAACAAAAATTTTGACCTATATATTTTTGACCTGGTACAGTGACAATATTGCTTGGGAAACCCTAAAAATGTGATTTTTTACCCAAATGCATGGATAAAATGATAAAGAACAACATTTTACTTCGATATATGCAAAAAAAAAAATTTACATTATATGGCATACACGGACGATATATACGAAATATCAAAGTACACGGAAAAAAATTGAAAAAAAAATATATGATATTTATGCATTTTTCGATAGATTGTGCGCAAAAAATGACTAAGAACACTTGATATCGTGTTTCTAAACCCAATAGCACCGGAAAAAATCAAAAAAAAAAACAAAAATTTTGACCTATATATTTTTGACCTGGTACAGTGACAATATTGCTTGGGAAACCCTAAAAATGTGATTTTTTACCCAAATGCATGGATAAAATGATAAAGAACAACATTTTACTTCGATATATGCAAAAAAAAAAAATTTACATTATATGGCATACACGGACGATATATACGAAATATCAAAGTACACGGAAAAAAATTGAAAAAAAAATATATGATATTTATGCATTTTTCGATAGATTGTGCGCAAAAAATGACTAAGAACACTTGATATCGTGTTTCTAAACCCAATAGCACCGGAAAAAATCAAAAAAAAAAACAAAAATTTTGACCTATATATTTTTGACCTGGTACAGTGACAATATTGCTTGGGAAACCCTAAAAATGTGATTTTTTACCCAAATGCATGGATAAAATGATAAAGAACAACATTTTACTTCGATATATGCAAAAAAAAAAATTTACATTATATGGCATACACGGACGATATATACGAAATATCAAAGTACACGGAAAAAAATTGAAAAAAAAATATATGATATTTATGCATTTTTCGATAGATTGTGCGCAAAAAATGACTAAGAACACTTGATATCGTGTTTCTAAACCCAATAGCACCGGAAAAAATCAAAAAAAAAAACAAAAATTTTGACCTATATATTTTTGACCTGGTACAGTGACAATATTGCTTGGGAAACCCTAAAAATGTGATTTTTTACCCAAATGCATGGATAAAATGATAAAGAACAACATTTTACTTCGATATATGCAAAAAAAAAAATTTACATTATATGGCATACACGGACGATATATACGAAATATCAAAGTACACGGAAAAAAATTGAAAAAAAAATATATGATATTTATGCATTTTTCGATAGATTGTGCGCAAAAAATGACTAAGAACACTTGATATCGTGTTTCTAAACCCAATAGCACCGGAAAAAATCAAAAAAAAAAACAAAAATTTTGACCTATATATTTTTGACCTGGTACAGTGACAATATTGCTTGGGAAACCCTAAAAATGTGATTTTTTACCCAAATGCATGGATAAAATGATAAAGAACAACATTTTACTTCGATATATGCAAAAAAAAAAAATTTACATTATATGGCATACACGGACGATATATACGAAATATCAAAGTACACGGAAAAAAATTGAAAAAAAAATATATGATATTTATGCATTTTTCGATAGATTGTGCGCAAAAAATGACTAAGAACACTTGATATCGTGTTTCTAAACCCAATAGCACCGGAAAAAATCAAAAAAAAAAACAAAAATTTTGACCTATATATTTTTGACCTGGTACAGTGACAATATTGCTTGGGAAACCCTAAAAATGTGATTTTTTACCCAAATGCATGGATAAAATGATAAAGAACAACATTTTACTTCGATATATGCAAAAAAAAAAATTTACATTATATGGCATACACGGACGATATATACGAAATATCAAAGTACACGGAAAAAAATTGAAAAAAAAATATATGATATTTATGCATTTTTCGATAGATTGTGCGCAAAAAATGACTAAGAACACTTGATATCGTGTTTCTAAACCCAATAGCACCGGAAAAAATCAAAAAAAAAAACAAAAATTTTGACCTATATATTTTTGACCTGGTACAGTGACAATATTGCTTGGGAAACCCTAAAAATGTGATTTTTTACCCAAATGCATGGATAAAATGATAAAGAACAACATTTTACTTCGATATATGCAAAAAAAAAAAATTTACATTATATGGCATACACGGACGATATATACGAAATATCAAAGTACACGGAAAAAAATTGAAAAAAAAATATATGATATTTATGCATTTTTCGATAGATTGTGCGCAAAAAATGACTAAGAACACTTGATATCGTGTTTCTAAACCCAATAGCACCGGAAAAAATCAAAAAAAAAACAAAAATTTTGACCTATATATTTTTGACCTGGTACAGTGACAATATTGCTTGGGAAACCCTAAAAATGTGATTTTTTACCCAAATGCATGGATAAAATGATAAAGAACAACATTTTACTTCGATATATGCAAAAAAAAAAAATTTACATTATATGGCATACACGGACGATATATACGAAATATCAAAGTACACGGAAAAAAATTGAAAAAAAAATATATGATATTTATGCATTTTTCGATAGATTGTGCGCAAAAAATGACTAAGAACACTTGATATCGTGTTTCTAAACCCAATAGCACCGGAAAAAATCAAAAAAAAAAACAAAAATTTTGACCTATATATTTTTGACCTGGTACAGTGACAATATTGCTTGGGAAACCCTAAAAATGTGATTTTTTACCCAAATGCATGGATAAAATGATAAAGAACAACATTTTACTTCGATATATGCAAAAAAAAAAAATTTACATTATATGGCATACACGGACGATATATACGAAATATCAAAGTACACGGAAAAAAATTGAAAAAAAAATATATGATATTTATGCATTTTTCGATAGATTGTGCGCAAAAAATGACTAAGAACACTTGATATCGTGTTTCTAAACCCAATAGCACCGGAAAAAATCAAAAAAAAAAAACAAAAATTTTGACCTATATATTTTTGACCTGGTACAGTGACAATATTGCTTGGGAAACCCTAAAAATGTGATTTTTTACCCAAATGCATGGATAAAATGATAAAGAACAACATTTTACTTCGATATATGCAAAAAAAAAAATTTACATTATATGGCATACACGGACGATATATACGAAATATCAAAGTACACGGAAAAAAATTGAAAAAAAAATATATGATATTTATGCATTTTTCGATAGATTGTGCGCAAAAAATGACTAAGAACACTTGATATCGTGTTTCTAAACCCAATAGCACCGGAAAAAATCAAAAAAAAAAACAAAAATTTTGACCTATATATTTTTGACCTGGTACAGTGACAATATTGCTTGGGAAACCCTAAAAATGTGATTTTTTACCCAAATGCATGGATAAAATGATAAAGAACAACATTTTACTTCGATATATGCAAAAAAAAAAAATTTACATTATATGGCATACACGGACGATATATACGAAATATCAAAGTACACGGAAAAAAATTGAAAAAAAAATATATGATATTTATGCATTTTTCGATAGATTGTGCGCAAAAAATGACTAAGAACACTTGATATCGTGTTTCTAAACCCAATAGCACCGGAAAAAATCAAAAAAAAAAACAAAAATTTTGACCTATATATTTTTGACCTGGTACAGTGACAATATTGCTTGGGAAACCCTAAAAATGTGATTTTTTACCCAAATGCATGGATAAAATGATAAAGAACAACATTTTACTTCGATATATGCAAAAAAAAAAATTTACATTATATGGCATACACGGACGATATATACGAAATATCAAAGTACACGGAAAAAAATTGAAAAAAAAATATATGATATTTATGCATTTTTCGATAGATTGTGCGCAAAAAATGACTAAGAACACTTGATATCGTGTTTCTAAACCCAATAGCACCGGAAAAAATCAAAAAAAAAAACAAAAATTTTGACCTATATATTTTTGACCTGGTACAGTGACAATATTGCTTGGGAAACCCTAAAAATGTGATTTTTTACCCAAATGCATGGATAAAATGATAAAGAACAACATTTTACTTCGATATATGCAAAAAAAAAAATTTACATTATATGGCATACACGGACGATATATACGAAATATCAAAGTACACGGAAAAAAATTGAAAAAAAAATATATGATATTTATGCATTTTTCGATAGATTGTGCGCAAAAAATGACTAAGAACACTTGATATCGTGTTTCTAAACCCAATAGCACCGGAAAAAATCAAAAAAAAAAACAAAAATTTTGACCTATATATTTTTGACCTGGTACAGTGACAATATTGCTTGGGAAACCCTAAAAATGTGATTTTTTACCCAAATGCATGGATAAAATGATAAAGAACAACATTTTACTTCGATATATGCAAAAAAAAAAAATTTACATTATATGGCATACACGGACGATATATACGAAATATCAAAGTACACGGAAAAAAATTGAAAAAAAAATATATGATATTTATGCATTTTTCGATAGATTGTGCGCAAAAAATGACTAAGAACACTTGATATCGTGTTTCTAAACCCAATAGCACCGGAAAAAATCAAAAAAAAAAACAAAAATTTTGACCTATATATTTTTGACCTGGTACAGTGACAATATTGCTTGGGAAACCCTAAAAATGTGATTTTTTACCCAAATGCATGGATAAAATGATAAAGAACAACATTTTACTTCGATATATGCAAAAAAAAAAAATTTACATTATATGGCATACACGGACGATATATACGAAATATCAAAGTACACGGAAAAAAATTGAAAAAAAAATATATGATATTTATGCATTTTTCGATAGATTGTGCGCAAAAAATGACTAAGAACACTTGATATCGTGTTTCTAAACCCAATAGCACCGGAAAAAATCAAAAAAAAAAACAAAAATTTTGACCTATATATTTTTGACCTGGTACAGTGACAATATTGCTTGGGAAACCCTAAAAATGTGATTTTTTACCCAAATGCATGGATAAAATGATAAAGAACAACATTTTACTTCGATATATGCAAAAAAAAAAATTTACATTATATGGCATACACGGACGATATATACGAAATATCAAAGTACACGGAAAAAAATTGAAAAAAAAATATATGATATTTATGCATTTTTCGATAGATTGTGCGCAAAAAATGACTAAGAACACTTGATATCGTGTTTCTAAACCCAATAGCACCGGAAAAAATCAAAAAAAAAAACAAAAATTTTGACCTATATATTTTTGACCTGGTACAGTGACAATATTGCTTGGGAAACCCTAAAAATGTGATTTTTTACCCAAATGCATGGATAAAATGATAAAGAACAACATTTTACTTCGATATATGCAAAAAAAAAAAATTTACATTATATGGCATACACGGACGATATATACGAAATATCAAAGTACACGGAAAAAAATTGAAAAAAAAATATATGATATTTATGCATTTTTCGATAGATTGTGCGCAAAAAATGACTAAGAACACTTGATATCGTGTTTCTAAACCCAATAGCACCGGAAAAAATCAAAAAAAAAAACAAAAATTTTGACCTATATATTTTTGACCTGGTACAGTGACAATATTGCTTGGGAAACCCTAAAAATGTGATTTTTTACCCAAATGCATGGATAAAATGATAAAGAACAACATTTTACTTCGATATATGCAAAAAAAAAAATTTACATTATATGGCATACACGGACGATATATACGAAATATCAAAGTACACGGAAAAAAATTGAAAAAAAAATATATGATATTTATGCATTTTTCGATAGATTGTGCGCAAAAAATGACTAAGAACACTTGATATCGTGTTTCTAAACCCAATAGCACCGGAAAAAATCAAAAAAAAAAACAAAAATTTTGACCTATATATTTTTGACCTGGTACAGTGACAATATTGCTTGGGAAACCCTAAAAATGTGATTTTTTACCCAAATGCATGGATAAAATGATAAAGAACAACATTTTACTTCGATATATGCAAAAAAAAAAAATTTACATTATATGGCATACACGGACGATATATACGAAATATCAAAGTACACGGAAAAAAATTGAAAAAAAAATATATGATATTTATGCATTTTTCGATAGATTGTGCGCAAAAAATGACTAAGAACACTTGATATCGTGTTTCTAAACCCAATAGCACCGGAAAAAATCAAAAAAAAAAACAAAAATTTTGACCTATATATTTTTGACCTGGTACAGTGACAATATTGCTTGGGAAACCCTAAAAATGTGATTTTTTACCCAAATGCATGGATAAAATGATAAAGAACAACATTTTACTTCGATATATGCAAAAAAAAAAATTTACATTATATGGCATACACGGACGATATATACGAAATATCAAAGTACACGGAAAAAAATTGAAAAAAAAATATATGATATTTATGCATTTTTCGATAGATTGTGCGCAAAAAATGACTAAGAACACTTGATATCGTGTTTCTAAACCCAATAGCACCGGAAAAAATCAAAAAAAAAAACAAAAATTTTGACCTATATATTTTTGACCTGGTACAGTGACAATATTGCTTGGGAAACCCTAAAAATGTGATTTTTTACCCAAATGCATGGATAAAATGATAAAGAACAACATTTTACTTCGATATATGCAAAAAAAAAAATTTACATTATATGGCATACACGGACGATATATACGAAATATCAAAGTACACGGAAAAAAATTGAAAAAAAAATATATGATATTTATGCATTTTTCGATAGATTGTGCGCAAAAAATGACTAAGAACACTTGATATCGTGTTTCTAAACCCAATAGCACCGGAAAAAATCAAAAAAAAAAACAAAAATTTTGACCTATATATTTTTGACCTGGTACAGTGACAATATTGCTTGGGAAACCCTAAAAATGTGATTTTTTACCCAAATGCATGGATAAAATGATAAAGAACAACATTTTACTTCGATATATGCAAAAAAAAAAATTTACATTATATGGCATACACGGACGATATATACGAAATATCAAAGTACACGGAAAAAAATTGAAAAAAAAATATATGATATTTATGCATTTTTCGATAGATTGTGCGCAAAAAATGACTAAGAACACTTGATATCGTGTTTCTAAACCCAATAGCACCGGAAAAAATCAAAAAAAAAAACAAAAATTTTGACCTATATATTTTTGACCTGGTACAGTGACAATATTGCTTGGGAAACCCTAAAAATGTGATTTTTTACCCAAATGCATGGATAAAATGATAAAGAACAACATTTTACTTCGATATATGCAAAAAAAAAAATTTACATTATATGGCATACACGGACGATATATACGAAATATCAAAGTACACGGAAAAAAATTGAAAAAAAAATATATGATATTTATGCATTTTTCGATAGATTGTGCGCAAAAAATGACTAAGAACACTTGATATCGTGTTTCTAAACCCAATAGCACCGGAAAAAATCAAAAAAAAAAACAAAAATTTTGACCTATATATTTTTGACCTGGTACAGTGACAATATTGCTTGGGAAACCCTAAAAATGTGATTTTTTACCCAAATGCATGGATAAAATGATAAAGAACAACATTTTACTTCGATATATGCAAAAAAAAAAAATTTACATTATATGGCATACACGGACGATATATACGAAATATCAAAGTACACGGAAAAAAATTGAAAAAAAAATATATGATATTTATGCATTTTTCGATAGATTGTGCGCAAAAAATGACTAAGAACACTTGATATCGTGTTTCTAAACCCAATAGCACCGGAAAAAATCAAAAAAAAAAACAAAAATTTTGACCTATATATTTTTGACCTGGTACAGTGACAATATTGCTTGGGAAACCCTAAAAATGTGATTTTTTACCCAAATGCATGGATAAAATGATAAAGAACAACATTTTACTTCGATATATGCAAAAAAAAAAATTTACATTATATGGCATACACGGACGATATATACGAAATATCAAAGTACACGGAAAAAAATTGAAAAAAAAATATATGATATTTATGCATTTTTCGATAGATTGTGCGCAAAAAATGACTAAGAACACTTGATATCGTGTTTCTAAACCCAATAGCACCGGAAAAAATCAAAAAAAAAAACAAAAATTTTGACCTATATATTTTTGACCTGGTACAGTGACAATATTGCTTGGGAAACCCTAAAAATGTGATTTTTTACCCAAATGCATGGATAAAATGATAAAGAACAACATTTTACTTCGATATATGCAAAAAAAAAAATTTACATTATATGGCATACACGGACGATATATACGAAATATCAAAGTACACGGAAAAAAATTGAAAAAAAAATATATGATATTTATGCATTTTTCGATAGATTGTGCGCAAAAAATGACTAAGAACACTTGATATCGTGTTTCTAAACCCAATAGCACCGGAAAAAATCAAAAAAAAAAAAAACCGGAAAAAATCAAAAATTTTGACCTATATATTTTTGACCTGGTACAGTGACAATATTGCTTGGGAAACCCTAAAAATGTGATTTTTTACCCAAATGCATGGATAAAATGATAAAGAACAACATTTTACTTCGATATATGCAAAAAAAAAAATTTACATTATATGGCATACACGGACGATATATACGAAATATCAAAGTACACGGAAAAAAATTGAAAAAAAAATATATGATATTTATGCATTTTTCGATAGATTGTGCGCAAAAAATGACTAAGAACACTTGATATCGTGTTTCTAAACCCAATAGCACCGGAAAAAATCAAAAAAAAAAACAAAAATTTTGACCTATATATTTTTGACCTGGTACAGTGACAATATTGCTTGGGAAACCCTAAAAATGTGATTTTTTACCCAAATGCATGGATAAAATGATAAAGAACAACATTTTACTTCGATATATGCAAAAAAAAAAATTTACATTATATGGCATACACGGACGATATATACGAAATATCAAAGTACACGGAAAAAAATTGAAAAAAAAATATATGATATTTATGCATTTTTCGATAGATTGTGCGCAAAAAATGACTAAGAACACTTGATATCGTGTTTCTAAACCCAATAGCACCGGAAAAAATCAAAAAAAAAAACAAAAATTTTGACCTATATATTTTTGACCTGGTACAGTGACAATATTGCTTGGGAAACCCTAAAAATGTGATTTTTTACCCAAATGCATGGATAAAATGATAAAGAACAACATTTTACTTCGATATATGCAAAAAAAAAAAATTTACATTATATGGCATACACGGACGATATATACGAAATATCAAAGTACACGGAAAAAAATTGAAAAAAAAATATATGATATTTATGCATTTTTCGATAGATTGTGCGCAAAAAATGACTAAGAACACTTGATATCGTGTTTCTAAACCCAATAGCACCGGAAAAAATCAAAAAAAAAAACAAAAATTTTGACCTATATATTTTTGACCTGGTACAGTGACAATATTGCTTGGGAAACCCTAAAAATGTGATTTTTTACCCAAATGCATGGATAAAATGATAAAGAACAACATTTTACTTCGATATATGCAAAAAAAAAAATTTACATTATATGGCATACACGGACGATATATACGAAATATCAAAGTACACGGAAAAAAATTGAAAAAAAAATATATGATATTTATGCATTTTTCGATAGATTGTGCGCAAAAAATGACTAAGAACACTTGATATCGTGTTTCTAAACCCAATAGCACCGGAAAAAATCAAAAAAAAAAACAAAAATTTTGACCTATATATTTTTGACCTGGTACAGTGACAATATTGCTTGGGAAACCCTAAAAATGTGATTTTTTACCCAAATGCATGGATAAAATGATAAAGAACAACATTTTACTTCGATATATGCAAAAAAAAAAATTTACATTATATGGCATACACGGACGATATATACGAAATATCAAAGTACACGGAAAAAAATTGAAAAAAAAATATATGATATTTATGCATTTTTCGATAGATTGTGCGCAAAAAATGACTAAGAACACTTGATATCGTGTTTCTAAACCCAATAGCACCGGAAAAAATCAAAAAAAAAAACAAAAATTTTGACCTATATATTTTTGACCTGGTACAGTGACAATATTGCTTGGGAAACCCTAAAAATGTGATTTTTTACCCAAATGCATGGATAAAATGATAAAGAACAACATTTTACTTCGATATATGCAAAAAAAAAAATTTACATTATATGGCATACACGGACGATATATACGAAATATCAAAGTACACGGAAAAAAATTGAAAAAAAAATATATGATATTTATGCATTTTTCGATAGATTGTGCGCAAAAAATGACTAAGAACACTTGATATCGTGTTTCTAAACCCAATAGCACCGGAAAAAATCAAAAAAAAAAACAAAAATTTTGACCTATATATTTTTGACCTGGTACAGTGACAATATTGCTTGGGAAACCCTAAAAATGTGATTTTTTACCCAAATGCATGGATAAAATGATAAAGAACAACATTTTACTTCGATATATGCAAAAAAAAAAAATTTACATTATATGGCATACACGGACGATATATACGAAATATCAAAGTACACGGAAAAAAATTGAAAAAAAAATATATGATATTTATGCATTTTT